>CM073762.1:26945150-27545150 GCA_037127475.1 Arma custos
TGACATTAATATCCCATTTGTTGCTGATTTGGCCCGAACCCGATATCTATCCTTTCATAACAAACTTCATTCTCACTCAAACCTCTAGTTTCAAACCTAGCTTCCACTTCAATTCCTGATAATCCTCTGAGGCGTGTGAAAAGAAGAGGGCCACGTGATCTTCTTAGGTGAACTCGTGATTTGAGTACTACCAGTGGGTAGTTTCTCTACTTGTCATTAGCTCATGTCATTATGTATCACTTAGCCTATTTATTTGTTAAATTATGGTAATACAGTTGTAAATATCAATAAATAAATAAAATATATTTTTGTTTACAAAGTATACTAACTATTTAGGCCGGTCTTAAAAAACGTAAAATAAACTAGCACGAAAGCAGAAAAGAAGTGTCACAGTCAACATATTTAAAACTGAAGCAAAGAAAACTTCCAATATAAAAATTCGAATAAACTGGATGTTAAGATAAATTAGCTTTACTACCACAATAACGCAACGAGTAACTCGCTCTCGGTGAACTTCAACAGACACGAGAAACCGAAAATTGCCCAAGAAACGATGAACAACTATTATCAATAAACATTGAATTAATAACATAATATGGCCTAGATGGAAAGTGAAAGGATACTACATCAAAATACTATCATTACACAGTGAAATGTCATAGTTTTAAAAGAACAAACCGCGAAATTTGCAAGCCTAACATTAGCGATAGCCTTAACCAAAAATGTTATTGTCTAGTAGTGAACCCGCAAACGAACGGAAACAAATGAATACCACAATTTTTACTCAATCAAAACTATAAAATAATTCTTAGAAAGATTTGTTTATACATTGAAATGTTAAATTCAGAGAAATGTGCTTGCTAAAATTCTAAACTAAATTAATCATACAACCCGTCAAATCAAGCCATATAGCCAATTCAATCCTCAAGATGAAAGTAACAGTAAAAGTCCTTTAGCAAAACATTGTGAAATATTTGATAGGCAGTGAGGTCAACGCCAATAACCTAGTTTAAATAAACTTCAATAATTTATCCAACTTTTTATTGAGTCCTTGTTTATACAAGACATTTACTTTGTCCAATTTTACGTCTTAAGTTTTAGTGATGATGCTAACAGGCTTCTAGTTCTACCAAAAAAAATAATAATAATAAAAATGTAACAACAAGCAATGGACCAGTAACCATTCGTTCATTGTTTAAAAAAACTAGTACCATCCACAGACCAATAAAGGGTTCCATGTAGGGGTTTATGTAGTGATTTCCAAGCCATCGTCTGTGCAAGGAAGTGATTAGGCGAAAACAATTAGGGATGCCCATTTCATAGAGGCTGGGCGAGCCCCAATGTGGTATCTAGATTTCACAGAATCAACTCTTAGTGTTAACGTTCGAGACAAGTATATTACAACTTCACCTAACTCAACTTCACCATACCTAAATACAAAGCTACCCATCTTCCCTGATTCAGCGGTACTACTCAAGATATGAAACCACAACAGAATAGAACATAAGGCAATAAATTTAATGAGGACATCTGAGTGGCATTTTCACAAAATAAAATTAAAATCTAATATATATTATAAAATGCTTTGTTCGTACGTGAAGACACAGTTTTCTCTATCACCACCAACCTCAATCAACTTCCCTTTGGGGTGGTAAATACCTCTTGGTCTCCAGGTGGGTAAGGGAGTTTGGTCGCGGTGGGAGGATTTATGGGGGGGGCAGGGGGCAAGGGCCCCCCTGACAGTTTTTTAGGTACTATGCAGAATCTATTATATTTCATAATTAAAGGCAAATCACATGATAACAGTTGTTAAAATAACAAAAAGAACATGAGTGAAACTATTGTTTTGATATCCTAATAATATTATAAATGCGAAAGTTTGTATGTTTGTCTCTCTTTCATGCAAAAACTACTGAACGGATTTGGATAAAACTTTACAGTAAAATAGGTTATACATCAGAATAACACATAGGCTACAGCAAGGGCGTATTTAAAGAGGGGCACGGGGGTACGTGCCTCCCCCTCCAAATACGCCCCCAGACAATTTTTTAGGTACTATGGAGAATCCATTATAGTACATAATTAAAGGTAAATCTAATCTACTTCTCCTACTAATATTATATATGCGAAAGATTTAGGGGGGGGGCACGGGGGCACTTGCCAAATTTTATTTTGTGTTCTATGGAGAATCCATTATAATACATAATTAAAGGCAAATCAGGAACATAGCATCTTGAAATTTGTAGATAGGTTCTTTGCAATATTTAAGAAAGAAATTTGGATAATTCCACCTCCCAAGGGTTTCCCCCTCAATATAATAGGGGTTCGAAGATTGTATGGAATCCGTCAGTTTTGAAGTTAGACATCTGAAATTTTGGAAGTACAGAGTAACTTATAGTTAAAAAAAAAAAAATTATTTATTTAAAATTATCTGTCACTAAACTTCATGTGGCAGACCAAATTCCACGCGAGCGAAGCCGCAGGAAAAAAGCTAGTTTTTTTATAATTTATTTAATTGTTATATGATATAATTTTTTTTTAATTTATTTTTTAAATACTTTCTTTGAAAAGAAAAGATATGGCCAGGACCGAGACTCGAACCCGAGTATTTCACCTCTCTGTGGTGACGCCTCAACCATCTCGGCCACCCTGGCACGTTTCTCGGCCAGCCTTATGCTGGCCAATTTGCGATGTATTCACAGGGAGAATGTTAATTGAACATTACTTTATTTTTGGATCTTGTTGACTTTAAGTCATTAATAATATTATAATTGATTTAATTGTTATATGATATAATTTTTTTTTAAATATTTAAAATTTGTTTAACTTCCTAATTAATTACTATTTAAAAATAATTACCTTCTCTTATGGTTTCGGGTCCTCTAATCCTCGTTTTATGTTGTATAAAGGTGCTTTGAAATAACGGTGAGGGCGAGATATCATTACATTAATTAAAATTAAAATGTAATTCGTACAAGATTAAGTACCAATTACATTTTACGTGATAAAATGGTCCCGGGTGGAGTCAAAGATAATGATAAACTATTTACATTTATCTTATAAATAGTTTATATTTACGAATAATATTTTAGGAAATAAACTATAGCGCATGCCCTAGGAGGAACAGAAGGGATTGCCAAACAATCATGCCGAATTGCACATTGAATAAGAGCAGTCGCCGGTCAAGATCTAGTTCGCCAATATTACAATGACCTTCTTTCCTTTTACCAAGAGCAAGCGAGTTTCTCTTCCAGTTCCCTGGGAAGGAAACTCTAGTAATCTCTTATTTACGCAAAAGGATCCTAAAACAAACTTAATCATATTTATTAACTAGGAGACTTTCTTAAGGCGTTTTAACCACATGGAATCTAAGGGGATAAAATAAATATAATCGATTCATTAAACAAACTTTTGTATTATATTAAACTAACCGTGTTTAGATACATCCAATGATAGATAAATCCATGAAAAATGATTGGCGATAAAAAAAAAAATCGATGTATTACGTTTAAAAAAATATTAATGCAACCGTTTTACAACTTTAAATATTTCACAAAAGTAAACAGTAATCAACGCGTCTGTAGATCAGTTAGATGGATATACGAATTAATGAAAAGAAAGGCATTCTGAAAACAAAAGTCTATTATTTAAGGAAAGAAAGGAGGGAATTATGCAACCAATTCATTGCCTACCAAATACCTCATCATCTCAATCTCGTCTAAAAAAAAAAAAAAACCTAAAATCACAGATGTTCCTAAACGGAGAAACAGAAAAGATTTAAGATAATTAGACCGATTATGCATTCCAATTATGTAGGAAAGTATGTCTCACCATTATCATAGAAATATAGGTTCAATGAAAGAATCCGCTAATGAAAATGATCATGGAACGGAGTATGTGTCCGTACAGGGAAAAACCAGTTCATCCGAAAAGTTTTTTTTGTTTTTTTTTTATTTTTAAAACACTTTATTGAAGCATTACAATCTGCCTGCTGTGGGCAATAAGTAATGGTGCTATGTAGCTACAATCATTCCATAAAAAATCAATAATATAAACGAAATAAATGTATAAATAAATATATACAAGCGAAAAAATATATACAAAAATAAAGTAAAATAAAATATATATATATAATAAAAAAAATATAATAATAATAAATAAAACATAAAAGAAATATACTGTACACATTCATACTCTATTTACAATTTGCCTGGGGTCCCCGAACTGAGCTTCTTCCTCATAAATGAGGGCAAAGCAGGAGTCCGGGAGGCCCCAGCTCCCTTTCCCAGCCGCGTCACTGGCATTAAACGCCAATGGAAGCTGGTTAAGGGCGCTTCACACACACACAGGTCGTGAGTGGAGAATCTGGCCAGTGCCAGTACTCCAAATAGCATTATTATAACAAGTCTCGAGGCCATTGCCGGTTTAGGCGGCGGGGTGGATTGTATGGATGTGTGGAACTGGATAATGACTGAGCCAGGGGATTGGGATGACAGACAAGGTTTTGGTGAAAGTTTGAGAATTTAGTAGGGATGAGGTCGAGGACAAAAGGAATATTGAGATCATTATGGAGGGTTTTGTTCATCCGAAAAGTGTTGCGGAAGAACGAGGTAAGGCCCTAGGGCTGAGCTTCGAGCATCTCAAACATTCTGTTCAATGTCAATATGATGGGGCAAGCAACCTGCGCATATTTTAACAAATTTAATGATGATAATGATATGATAGATTTTTAAGAGTGTCTCCTCGTTTCCCCACTGCGGTCTTCATTTAAAACACAGTTTAATAGGATAAGGAATTAGGTCGCTATATGAGGCAGGCACTTTATAATTCGTCCTTAAGTCCTTGGACTCATAAAGAGAGTACCACATTTAGTACACTGAAAGGGAAAAAGCATCGCTGTTAAGAAAAATTTTGGCAAGTTAACCATCATACATGACAGTTGATCATGATAAGGTATTTCCCGATAAAGAATAGTTGTTTACATGTCTTCAGCCGAAAAAACAATCTCTTCGACCATTATAACTATTTTAATGAATAAAAATGATAAATGTATACCTGTGTGATACCGGCATGTACGATCTTCAAGTCATCGTCGATGAGCCTGTAAGGGTCCACTGTCTGAGGCTGGTAGTTGGGCTGCGAACCGGGGCCCGAGGCCTGGCTGCTCAGGCACCTCCTTTCTCTCTGCAAGTCATTAATAAATCATTATCATCATAATATATTACAATATACGGATTTGATATTAACTAGGTCTAGAATTTATCAATTAATGTCAATTCAAGAATAATTAATCTTATTTTTCGTCGATGTACTTATTCCGCAGGGGCAAGCTTGCTATAGTTGTTATCCCGTCAAGTGGCATCACATCACGTCACATTTATTTCACGATCTTATACGTCTTGTAATCTATAAAGTTGGAATGGTTAGGAAAAAATTGGCTTGAAATATGCCTTAATAAATCACAGTGACAACTTATTAGCGATTGCCTTAAATAGCCCGTAATAATCAAGATGAGCCATTTCAACTGGCACAATTTCTTGTTATATGAGAAGGCTGACATAACTTTGATTATATCGTAAAGAACCGGAAAATGTACCAGATTTTAAATACAAATTAGGTACAATTGACTAGATTAAATATCCTAGGTTATTGGTCTTTTGGTTATTTATTGGAAAGAAATGGTTGGGGACACCGCTGATACAAATAAGACGGAGGCGTAGAAGTGACGTAACGTGATGTCGCATCATAACACTTTAACTACCCCTATCACCAAGCTGGCAACCTGCAGAATAAGAACCTCCGTTTTTATTAAAAATATAAATAAATACCTAACTGAAATTTATTTGACTAATTAATTGAGTTCAATAAGATCAACAATATTTACTTAAATTAAGGATAGTTTTTATTTTTATTATTTATTAATTTCGCTTATGAACTTAATACAATATCCCAAATCCTTTATGGCGCTTATGTTTTTCTTTTTGCTCTCAGTTAAGTAGCACAAGTTTTTATTTCGTCTTCAATCACTTTTTTATCTCGCCATAATTATTATTCTAAAGTCAGTTTAATGAAATAAGAGCATTATAATTTAAATATTAAAAGGTGGAAGAATTGCTACGATGTGAAAAAATTGGAATTTTACAAGTTAGGCCTATTTAGGTTTACAGCCGTCCCTCAACTAAAAGATAAAACCTGTCGTCCGACATACATTTTTTAAGTCAATACAATTTATAATCCATCAATTTGATTAAAAATAAAAAGTTACTCTTCATTTTTTGATTATTTTTTCGATAATCATGAACCGTTTAAAAAGACGTTACAAAAAAAAATTCTTTGAAGGTTTACAGTTTTTTAATTACTAAATTTAAATAATTCTAGAAAGTAATCTAACGAGTAGAAAAAAAACTAATTTTAATTGTTGGGCTAAATATAAAAATAAAACAACTTAACGATTATATCATATTTTGAACTCCTATCAAAACTTTATAAATTCAGGTTCTCTGAGGACTCAGCCTGGAAAAACGTGCACAAAAGAAAATTCCATGACTAAACTGTACCGGGCAATCGGCTCAGTAAATGTCATCCTCAATGACCCTTGAAGTTGTTTTAAAGATGAGGACTATCTTTTATAAAAACTGTCTAATATATTTTCAAATTCAAATATTTAAGGAATTAATCAACAGTATTTTCATCATTTATAACGATTTTTTTAATTGATCATTACAGGGGGATTGGTTATTAGTACAATATAATTATTTTAAAAAAAACCTTGGAATCATCTAATCATCTAAGTTTTGATAAACAATTGCTAAGTAACCTGAGAAATAATAAGTCATTGTTTATGTTATTTAAAGTTTGTGAAAAACGATTTGCATAACCAGAAAATAATCAAAGTCCTCAATCCTGAAGTCACAACCAGAAAGAAATTGACATAATAAAATAAGTTAAAAAAATCAGTTAATTATTCATTCAATATCAAATAAGCATTTATTAGTTATTAAATGATAAACTAATATTAATCCATTAAACAACTTGCTTTTTCTTATTGAAATGTTTTTGATAATAGGATATTTAATATGAATTTTTGTTTATGATCTCGTGGTTATTATATATTTTGGAGATGCTGTTCATGAACTATATTAAACAGTTCACGGATTCGGCAAGAATATAAAGAGTAATGGAATAATTCTAAAATAAAAAAAAAATAATCGATAACGGATTATGTTATCGACAGCAATGATCGGACAATGGAATGAAGTACATTCCACAAGATGATAACACAATCTAAATCGTTTACCAAGGTTAATAAGCTGTAAGCTGCAGAACATATACATAATACGAGTATGTTCCGAGCTGTGGAGAAATATTCTTATGCTAGTTTGAGTTCATCCCATAAGATAATAGGATAATCTAAATATTTTTAGGCAAATATAATAAAAAATCATGAAGAGAAAGTACATTACAGCATTTAACGTTTATAGGATTAGATACGTTCCGAGTTCAGAGCCCATTATTAATACATGCTTTGTATATTCAGGAGAAACCTTAGTTTTTTTTTTGTTTTTTTTTCTCGTTTTACATTTATCCACACTTGTCAATACAAATAATTTACAATCAGCATTTTCCGGTCTGTAAAGTTACAATAAAATGAGTATAGAGGCATGAAGAAGAACAGTACCCAGCGGTTCCTCTCTCATGATATGTAATTCTTTTGACAGCAGATCCCACATACATGTTCTTTTTAGTCTCCTTCTGAAGTGCTCAGCCATGAAAGGCGTCGGCATTTGTTCTATAGTTCTTATTAATAACTAAAATATTATTGATTTTTATCAATGACTATATTTGTGGAAAAAAATATATACTAATGGAAAAAAAAAGTTTACTCCACACATCAAGAATGTACATACAGTATTAACATAGGTTTAACATATTCAGTAGAGGGCTGAGGAGGAAGTCATGCCGATTTCACTTCTACGGCTATAAGAGCTAATCACATACAATAGGGGTGTGGCCAAAAGAATTCTGAATGCCATCCATAGCTAAATACGGAGAAAGCAACGTCTGTGCCAGGATACCGGGTATAAATTACGCGATTATCAACAACGTAAGAAAGTTTAGTGTTGATGTCATCATAAAGTTGTTTAACAAAAAAATATTTTCAAACAAAAAACTATATTTTAATGTGTTCTCAAAATCATATTGAACGTGCCTAGAAAAATATCTGCTCATCGATTAGGAAACAGATGACCACAGAATAATACGCCATTAAGCGAAACTTATTCATCCTGAACCAACGTTTTGGTCAAACTTTTAGAGTATCATCAGGGCTGAGAAAAAACACAATAACATTAACTGGGAAATACCAAATACAATCCAAAATAGTTATATATACAGATAAGAATGGAATGAAATATAATGAAGGTTATATTATGAAATAATTATTTTTTTTTCTCTTTATATTTCCATCCACACATGTCAAATACAAGTAATTGACAATCAGCAGATTGGCTGACTGAAAAACAATACAAAATGACATGGAAGGCATGACGAAGAACAGCACCCATCGCTACCTCCCCATTGGCTTGCTGTAATAAATAATTATTTAAAAGCTAAAAAATATTTGATCATATTTGCTTATATTCTCAGGAACATTAAGATTAAGCAAACAAAATAGTGCTCTACCACTATAAATAAAGATTCTTAGGTTCAGTAGGTGGTAGAGACTGTACACATATATAGTACAGTCTTACAGGGCGGTGATTGCTCCTATATCACGGTCAACCGCCAAGTTTTCACACTATTCTGGGTACTCATTTTATTGAGGCTGGGTTAGACCCCGAAATATTTCCGAATCCCGGTGGATACATCCCATCCTGTAAAAACCGTAAAATAAAATCTGCCAGCCGGGACCTTCGGCAGGCCAACTCGGCGCTCTACCAGCCACTACAGAGCCACTGCGCTTCCAATCATTGAGCTTAATATTATAAAATTACATTTATTCCGAATTATTACAAAGACATTAGGGGTGGGTAAGCTGGGAAAAAGTAACGAAGGAAGTATCCGAAGAAGATTCAGTTGGTTTATTTACATACCGGTGTAGGTTTTCATTCTCAAGTTGAGCGGATACTCAAGTAGCGCACAGAAAAACCCAATAATTAAAATAGAAATAAATTAAAACTTCACCAATTGATTTATAATTTTAAAAATTAAATAAAGCTTTGCCCTGTTACTATTGTCATAAGAAAAGGTAGCCTTCTTCTTCGTTCTCTTCAGTGGTTCTTCTTGTCGAATAGATTCCTGACAGCACATCCTGTTCAGGCACGAGCTTTCTCCATGAAAGTTTTCGATAACCTCTTCCTCGTATATCTGCTCCATTCCATAACGCGACCCATACACCTATATCCAACCCTATCGTACACGTTTTATAGTCAAAGCGGATAATAGGTATAATATATTTATGATTTATTACCCGCTCTAACAATAAAATGTATAATGTAATAACTTAAGGTCGGCGGTAAAACTTACGTTATATTCAACCATAAATAGTAATCTTCATTTGCAATTCTTTAGTGGCATCATTCTTTTACAACAGCAGCTTATAAAAAAGATAAGTACTATTAAACGTATCTATGTGTACAGTTGCCGTATATTGAACAAAATTGAACGTACTATAAAAAAAAAAATCAATGTTTACTTAAAATAATGTGCACAACGATGTACTTTTACAGTTTGAAACAAATAGGAGAAATAAATACTAAACGAGTAGTAACAACCGAAAAATTAAGTATCTAGTGTTTCTTGTAAATATCTTTTTCAGTTAATGCTGCATTTTTAAAAATTACATTGGCATACATTGCCACTCCAAGGATGGTATTCACAACAGGTGCTGGGACATCGAGCGGTCGGTAGGCCAAGAATAAGATGAATTGATTGTGTAAAGAATTATGACAAGAAAGCTGGAGTTAACCGCTGGATGACAACAGCCAGCGGCAGAAGAGCATGGCGATTGGTGTTAGAGAACTCTCTTACGGGTTGTAGTGCCAACATAATAATAATAAATTGACAAAATTATTCACTATGAATGAAAAATCTTGTGCGGATCACATTCTCACATATAGGGCGTACAACGGTGGCGGATGTGGTCATGTTCGTTTGAAACTCCTTACACGTTCCTCCCAAATAATGGCAGATCGAGGCGTAGGCATTAAGGGTGATCCTACGTTAAAATTAAGGAGAAAATAGTTTATCACATCCGCCAGAAAATAAAGTTTCTTCTCTATTGTTCCCTGGCATGATTTCAAAGGTAGAATACATAAAGAAAGTGATGAGATACTTCTGTCTAACAGTTTAATTGGAAAAGAGATTTAGAAAAAAAATACACTATGAAAATAATAACAACTAATTCGCGCAACATATTGGTATCCGAAAATTTATACGTTTTTAAAAAACTTATAAGACTAAACACTTATTCATGTATCAATGTATAATTAAGCCAAGTTAGTTGACAAAAAATTAGCACTTGAAATTGGAGTTGGCAACATCCACGAAACATCAATATTAAATGAATGTAGGGCAATACATGGATTTCCCAACCCCAATCGGCCAAGGTTATAGCGTATCAGCTTTTAGTGATATGGAAACCTCAACGTTCAGGATGGCAAGAGTTTAATAAAGTGATTTTGAAAACTCTCTAATAGTTATATTTCTATTAATCACCAATTTTTCTAAAGGTCGTAGAGTTTGCAGAGCGCTGTGGCGGAGATCGCGCATGAGAATCCGACTATGAGTGATAAATTATTTAATCTGTTTTTATATAAATATATATAAAATACACACATACACACACACACACACACACACACACACATATATATATATATATATATATATATACACATACACACACACATACACACACACACATATATATATATTTATATTCATGTATGACAGGATCCTCAGGCTTGGCCTACCAGAGGGTGCCAAGACAGTGGGTTTTGCTGACGACGTTGCAGTGGTAATTGAGGCCAAATACAAAGATGAAGTGGCCCTGAAGACCAACCAGAGTATCTCACTAATCACTAATCCGTGATTGGCTGGCTTCGGTGGGGCTTCAGCTTGCAGACAAGAAAACAGAGGTTCTTCTTATTAGTAGCCGGAAAAGGAGGGAAGAAATAACCCTGAGAGTGGGCAGACAAGAGATCCAGTCCCAGCCCTCGCTGAGATATCTCGGAGTAATAATCGATGAAAGGCTGCGGTTCAAGGAGCATATCCAGCGAGTATGCGATAAAGCAGCAAGAGTGACCACAGCAATGGCTCGACTGATGCCCAACGTAGGCGGGCCTAGAAACAGTCGAAGACTATTATTATCGAGCGTCATCTCATCCGTCCTTCTCTACGCAGCCCCGATATGGAATGGTGCCTTGGACACACTGGCTTACAGGAGACCAATGGTGTCCATTTATCGTCGAAGTGCCCTGAGGGTAATCAGCGCGTTTCGCACTGTCTCTTACGAAGCTGCATGTGTAGTGGCCAGGATGCCACCAATAGAACTGATCGCAGAAGAGAGATAGCGTTGGTATAAAAGAGTTGCTCGCATCCCCAGAACTGAGGAAAGGAAGATGACAATCGAGAAGTGGCAACAACGCTGGGATATGGCCACGAACGGGAGGTGGACCCATAGGCTGGTTCCTCGCATCGAACCCTGGATGGATAGGAGCCACGGGGAAGTAGACTACTACCTAACCCAGATGCTTACAGGACATGGCTGCTTCAGAGCATACCAATTGCGGTTTAAGCTGGACAATACAGCAGAATGTCCAAGCTGCCCAACAATAGAGGAGACGGTGGAACATGTATTCTTCAGCTGTCCCCGTTTTCAAGAAGAACGGAATGATTTTAAAGGAGTCTGTGGCTCAGCAGCGACAGCCGACAATATTGTTAGCCTGATGCTGCTTTCACAGGAGTACTGGACAGCTGGCCAGCGCCTGGCCGTAGAGGTCATCAAGAAGCTGAGGAAGGAAGAGAAGGAGAGGCGTGCCTAGAGCAGAGGTAGCCTAGCACAATGAGGCGGCACACAGCCACTCCCCCTCCATGAAGTAATGCCTAACGGTGGTCCCGTGGAGGGTGGGAAACAGGTGTAGGGAGGTGGTTTTAGTGGGTAAATCCCACACTACGGATAGGTACGGGCCTATCCGTGTCTTTTGAAGATTTCCACCTACCCCCGTAAAAAAAAAAAAAAAAAAAAAAAAAAAACATATATATATATGGCTCCTGCGGGGTCTTCAGACACTCTCCGGGGCTCATCCAGCATTTATTAATTAGGTAACACTAACTGGTAGAAATCCTAGCGGTTGAGCGCGATTCCAGACAAATCAGCTCCTTATACAACTTTTGTTGTACCACGTACTGACCCCAAGAAACTTAATAAGATTTTTTTTCAACAGCATAAAATTATAATGACTAATATTAAAAAATGTTTACAAAATTATTCGTTGTTATCGAAAAAAAAAGTGGGCAAAATAAATATATAAACATGTTACTTAAAAAATAAAAAACAATGCCAAAAAAACATTTCTGTAATGTATTGATTATTGTAAGTTTATTTCGCTCCTGTATGTCTGTCACGCGTCAGTATTACTTTATATTCGTATATAAAATATATAGCCATATTTCTTAATATTTTAAAATGATGGAAAATGTATTTCACTAAATTTAGCATGGATACAGAGCAATGATTCTGGAAATCAATTATAAACGTACAACTCAATATGGTAAACTGGTTAAAATTAACCATGTATGTTTTGAAAAATGTTAAAATCGGGTTCTAATTTCATTATTTGCATTTGCATTCATACGTATTATTATTATAATCGTCAACGAATACCTAACTAATAATCAACACTTGGTTGAAAAAAATGTTAAAGAAGAGTACCAAATAATGACAATAGGAAATATAAATATATATGTATTTTGAACGGGTGGATCGATAGACATTTGAAAAAAAAAATCAATAACATCAAAACAGAAGCTGGCCACTCCTGCTTTAGATGCCCTTGAGGGATAAAGCATCCCACTTTACAGGTTCTTCGATTTCTTTGTTTCCTCCAAGTCTTCTGCCACCTTGCGCAAGATGGGAACCCCGTCCTGTGACGAAAGCAGTCGAAAACGTGAGGAAGAGGCGGGGAGGTGGAAGAGATGCTGATACGGGCAGTGCCCCAAGGGCGGCTGGTGTCCGGTGAAAGCGATGCCCACGTGTCCTCGGCGGAACCTGGTTCCATCAAAGGGCAGTGCATACCTCAGCGAAGGGGCGTCTAGAAGTAGACCATAGTAGTCAGGGCATTCTATGTCACGCGTCCGCTACGAAACTAGGATCTACCAATAATGCGATGTGTTGAACCCGTGGTTTTACAGAACAAACGAAATACTGATTTAAAAATAATGTTGGGATTTGAAAAAGTAACAAGTGAAATTACTTGTATCTTAGAAATATAATCAAAAGTATTTTAGAAACGACTCGGGATCGATTTCTAGTCGTTTCGAAAACCGAAGACAGAATACTAATTCCTTAACAAATTACACACTACCTTTAAACAGCAATACTCAATGTATATTCTAATTGTTTATTTAGACTTATAGATAATTTGCGGGAGCGGAGTGACTCAGTGGTAGAACGCCGATTCGCCACGCCGAAGTTCCTAGGTTCAATTCCCGCTCGCTAGCAGACTTTTATTTAATATGTTAAGGCGTCATTCCTCTGAAACAACATTGAAAGTCATAATGCTTGTTACTTGTTTCCTTGTGTAACCTACTGTAGACGCCCGACTATGTAGCACAAAATACAATAATGTCGCATGAGGAATTTAGTTAGCCAGGATCATATGCGCGTTGTCGTACATGTGTGTAGCATGCAAAAGCGATTCCGTTCATACTACTTCAGTTTGGTAAAAAATTATAAGCATTCGAGTTGAGGTCAATGTCGCAAACTACATGTTGCCTCAGTGGAATTGTACCTTTTGCGGCCGGAAATGAATCCTATAGGTTCTAGGAACCTCTTTGAGCCCAGCCTCTTTAAAGTGGGGGCCCAAAATATGGGGGGAAATCTGGCGGTAGAGGATCTGTGATCTTTTAATAATTCAACAAAACGAGGGCATAATTTTAAACTAGAAACATTACAGGTAGAAGCAATGATCAAATAAACATGAAGATTACTTAAGTTGCCTTGAAGGTGAGAGCAAATATCATGAAGAACATAAATATGCCAAGGTTTCCTAACATTTGAGAAAACAGCCAACGAGATAAATATAATACATAAATATGTAACATTACTATCCGAATAGAAACCGTATAAATTATATACATATATGCATACATATTATTATTATTATATATTATATTAACGGTTAGTGTTTAAGATGGCTTAGTATTAATATTATTTAAATTGCCACAATATTATCACAAAAATAAATCAACATACATAAGGTCAAAATTGAATAATATTTTTTGTTGATTTTAAAACGCTTCCAGGGGAGGATAAAAATCCAAACAAAATAGCTGATGCTGAATTAATATTTTGAAAAAGCATAACCGACGCCATGAGACTATTTTTAACGGGATTTAATTTATTAATTAGTTATTTAAATTTATAATAACATTTAGAAATAGATCTTCAGCTTGATAAATCGTGAAAAGACTAAAAAGAATCCGGATAAATCAAAGAGATTACACCTCGTTTAGAAAGCACTAACTGATTCGCCACCCTTTCATTCGTTTCGTCAAGACAGATGATACCGGAGAAAAACGATTGCCCCATAAAGAATTCCTCTAATGACTTTTCGCTCCCGCTAATAGAAAAAGATTAATTTTCGTAAATTAAGAAACAAACGTTAAAACCTGTTTTGGAACGATAATATAATACCATTAGTACACAATTATACCAATGATACATGTATCAATGAGTATCTTGGGGAAATAGTGGCAGGTTACTTACAAACGATTGATAATATCCATCAAATAATCTCATTAAGGTGCGTGTACACGTGCGAGTTTTTATCTTTCGAGAGTAGCTGGTTTACTCTCGAGATTAAAACTCGCAAGTGTAAAGGGTCCTGAGAGTTCTCGCCGAAAATAGAGGGGGAACTCGCCGAGAGTTCCCCTCTTTCGTCACAGTAGGAGGTGTAAACGCTTCTGAGAGTTACTCTCAGACATTCAATTCCTGTTTGACTTCCCGAGAGTACTCTCAAGAATGTCTTTACCAAAAAAATGGACGCACGAGGAAGTTTGCAGGCTCATCGAAGCATACGACGAGTCTCACTCAATCCTTTGGTACATTAAGGAGCGAGATTACAAAAATGATTACATTTATTGTTACAATTCTTGAACAAATTTTGATACAAATGCAATGTAAAAAAAATCCACAACTTGAGAAATCAGGTAAGTTTATTTCAGATAAACAATAAAAATTTTACATTTTAAAATTCACAATATTCTAAATTGCTGGGCGTCTTCTAGTTTCAATTCCCGGGTCAATGTGTGCTAAGCGCCTAAATCATAATCTAAAATAAATAAAAAATAATCTAAATTAATCCAAAAAAAGAAGGTCTCGAGGCAATCTTCTTTTCAGACGCCTCGGAGGATTATCAGGAATTGAAAAGGTTGTCAGGTTTGAAACTTGTAGGTTTGAGTGGAAATAAAGTTTGTCAAGAAAAGATTGATATCGGATTCGGCAATCCCAAATCAGCAACAAACGAGACATTAAGGTAATTATAGATTACTTTGTTCTTACCAAAGTCAGGAGCATTGAGGATTTTATGAAGGATTTTGGATTGTAAGGATTGATACGAGAGGAATTCGATGGCTTTGTGGAGCCCCAAAGCTCTACTCCGTAAGTCCAGGTGGGTCTAATGATTTCATGTATATGAGTCTTTTGTAATTAATCGGGAGCAAAGAGTTTTTGGCTAGTAAATGTTGAAGTAGCCTGAAACGGCGAGTTTTTTCTTGTTTTAATCTAGTATTCCAAGCTAAGCGTTTGTCAAGGTGTAGTAATAAGTCCGGACCTGTTCTACAGGAATCAGTGGGATGTTATTTACAGGAAGACAGGAAGTCATTGGTTTACGGCGGAAGGTAAAGGTGATTTGACGAGATTTTAGGGACTTTATTTAGTAATGAAATTTAAATTAAAATTTTATGTTTGTTTTACAGATTAAAATTTTTTTTTATTTTATTAGAAAAAATGTCATAACCTTGTTTCCTTTAATTCTCCGTCTTGAAATAACAGTCCTAAAATCTAAATATTGGAATAAGATGTGGCTTCTTTTATATTTTAAGTCGCTGCAGTACTTTTTTGTCGCTTAAATACTCAATAGTACTATATTTTCTGAACGGCTTAAAGAAGTCTGGAACGCTTTGCGATTTTCCAACTTAAAAATATTTATAATATAACCGATAGTGAACGACAAAAGACTAAACAAATAGTTGTTCCTCCATCCTTTCTGAGACCAGGTTTATAAAATATTATATCGTATAAAATATAATACGAGTCAGGCTAGCTCAGTTGGTTAGATCACCACGCTAGAGACGTAAGCGACACGGGTTCGAATCCCGGCCTGGACAAATCTTTTCTCTTCAAAATAAAAATATTTAAAAATTATATAAATTAATTCAAAAATAAAATAAAATAAATTATGAATAATATAATGACGTAAGTCAACAAGATCAAATTAAAGTAATATTCAATGAACATTCTTCCTTTTGTAAAAATTGCGAAAACACGGGGATATAGGATCGGTGAAGAGAATGGCTTTTATATAATAGAGTGGTGTATATACCTACATTTATAACAGTAACAACATCCTTTTCTCTTCTTTTTTTTTCAATTGAGTGATCTCGTGAATATTAACCTATGGCTGAAAAGCTGTTAGTAGAAAATGCCAGTTAAACATTAATAACATTATAAAGTTTGTATATAAACTAAAAAAACAGCTAATAATGGTGACAATACAAACGGTACCTTGCTTGACTGTGCATGTGACTTGTCATGCAGTTCACATCGCGTGCGATAGGAATCCTACAAGAGGTTCGAAGGATCATTGTTGTGCCAACACTTCTTTAACATTCATTCATCACGTAAAGGAAGCGAACAAGAGATAAAGGCTGATAGCCGAAAGAAAATCTCATTGAATATCTTCTCCAAAGTAAGCCGCCCATTTCGAACCTATATCAATATATTATTTGGCTTTTTGGATATTTATTTTCATCCATAAATAAATGATTAAATAATAGCCATAAAAAATAAATAAATAAATAAACTTTACCACTACGACACGTGAAGATTCTTGCATTCAGTAACTGGTAATGACTACTGTTTCAAGGACAACCGTGATTTGTCCGAGATCACGCAAAAACGCAAGGCTTTTACATATATTTTGGGTACCCACTTTATAGAGGCTTGGTGAACTGAAGGGCCCGTAGGTCCCATGGGGTCCATTCCTGGCTAATTAAACTGCTACTGCCCGATTTGAACCCGGAAACTTAGCTCCCAATTATTATGTTTAATGATTTGGCTCCGGAAATCATACTAAAATTGTATCCATTAAGAGTATCTCTTCTAACTTTCTGCCACGGCTGGATTGTAATAGCACAAATATAACTATCAATATAAACATGTAATATAAAATATATATATTATACTATTACATATTTAATAACTCCATTAATATTTAATGTAGTATAATTTCAAATATATATTATTGATTTTTATAATAAAAATAATATTAAACTCCTAAGCAAAATAAATACAACAAAATTAGTAATTCCCGAAAAGTTCCCAAATTCCAAAGGATCCATCCCCGGCTGTCAACAGATTAAATAAATTATCTGCTACAGCCTGATCTGAACTAAGAACTTTCAACATAACAACTCAGCACTCCATGCACTAAGCTATGTGTTTTCCCCCACTCGGCTCCTTAAATATATTAGCCATAAGCCACTAAAGTCTTAAATTATTGCCAGCTAAAATGGTCGTAGTGAATATTTCGGCCTTGAAAAGTGGGGTGGAAGTAGGTTAGAAGGGAATAAAACAGGTTAAGGAGGAATGCGGGGGGATGAGGAGATTACGACAGGATAACATGTCGTAATGTCTAGGGCGTCACTCTGGCCAGCGTCAGCTCTATCTTGAAGTATCTGCCAACTTATTATATATATACAAATAAATAGGTAAATATTAATGTTACGTAAAAAACTGAAAAATGTACAAATATAAAAAGGTGGAGAGAAGAGTAGCTGTTACGCTTAACAAGAAATTGAAATGGACATAACGAGAATTCTAAAATTAATACTCCTTGATCAGGTATAACTAATAAATTCAATAATATCAAACAGGTCTTTTACATTACAAAAAATATGTATTGACTAGTCAAAAAATATTTATATTGTTAAAAATGTTTTCTAACATCATAATGTCTCTGACCACTGTCTGACTCTGACTCTGACCACTGAGTCAGCCTAAAACTCTAACAATCTATCATATATTACATAAATTTCTTTACTAATAAATGGAAAAATATTATTATCATACTTCGAAAACTAAATAAAATGAATATAAAAAGTGTGGGGAGAAGAAACGAGATGTTCCAGCTAAACATTAAGTTTAGAAGGAGATAGAAGTGTAAAAATTTAGAAACACCCAATGACAGTTTATAAAATCGATACTTCATGAACAGTTAAACATAATTTATCAATAATACCGAACAAATATTTTACATTAAAAAAAAAACAGGTGGTTACAAACCACGATGATTAACTGTACCACCTAAACAAGTAATTCTGGTGTACATAATGACACAAGCAAAAATCGATGCTAGAATTTCTTGAGCTATTGACTCAATGATATCGAACAAATGCTTAAAATTACAAAAAACAACAGTTACTGACTATTTTATAGTTAAACATTATCGTTATACATATATTTACGTTTTTAACGTCATAATTTCTAAGGAATCACACTGACCACGGATCTATCTCAAAGTCTCTTGAAATTTATCATATATTGAATAAATCTAAAAATGAGTGGATAAACATTAATACTATAATTCAAAAAATAAAAAAGTGACGAAAAAGTGTCCCTGCTAAACAAGAAATTTAGGGAAGATGGTGTAAAAGGTTGGATATATATATTAATTAAATGTTGTATGAATATATATATATATATATATATATATATATATATATATATATATATATATATATATATATTAACTTTTTTAATGGTAATGGTGTCTTACATTTTTATTCATAGATGAAAATAAAAGTTAAAATGTTAAGGAGCTACAACAGCAAAGACAATCATTATTTCGAAATAAACCACAGCGCACGCTTCATGTAAGAGAAAACGCCATTAAAGGTTAAGCCAACAGTACGCCACAGAGAAATAGGAAGGAACATGCTGTTGATTTTGTTCTGTTATTTTTTTATTAAATTGTTATTAATAAGTCTTGATTTTCTAAAACTATGAAATATCAAAAATGCTGATCATATTTCAAATTTCTCGTGCAACCGGACCGGAAACATACATCCACGGAACTAACAAAATAAATTTGGTTGAATTTCTTCAGAAAAATTAATACAGTTATAAGTGAATCAAACATTAAGATTTATGGATTAATTAGTTTGGATTAGTTCGATAAAAAAAATAATGATGAATTCATATGTAAATTCTGAAATGGACATGACTGGAATTTCCCATTTATCGAAAATGATTTTGTTTTTAAATTAAATTTAATCAAAATGATTCAATATAATCGGTAATTAAGAGAAAATTGAACACTTCTCTTTTTGGCCCCGTTTATTGTGATCCATATTTTGACTGGAAAATAGTTGACTGGATAAGTCTAATGATAGATTTAATTAGTTTTTCTGTTTTTTCTCATATAGAAATATTTTGATTTTTCTCATAATATTAATTTTTGATGTAGTGAGATTACATTAATTTATCACTGTAGTTTTGCAACAAATTCTTCATTTTTATTCTCCCATTCAATCATCGAAGAACAAGCAATATCCTTGAAGAAAGCCGAATTCAAATAGCAATCTTTTATTATGTATGAATGAAATTTACATTGGAAAAATGTGTCAAATTTCCACGATTCGTAACAATCAAAATTGTGAAAAGAAAACAGTTTTAACGTGAGATAAACGGCAACATTTCACCATTTTCGTATATTTTTGACTTAATGGAAGACGGAGGACCTTCAAGTTTAGCTCATCCTTCGGCGCAACAATTCTAACCTTTCAAAAAGGCGACTTTATGAAACCATCTTTTCACGAAACGGACTTTGGCAATAACGTGACCTTTACTCTCCTGGTACCACGAGATTCAACAATGAAATGACTAGTGTCATAGATTAGGGATTAGAGAGATTTCCGTTTTACTGTACATGTTTAGCAATATGGCTTAAATATAAGAATGATAACGTATATACTAGGCAATGCCGAAACAGAAAGTTAATAATTAAAAATAAAGAACATTTATTCTTAAAATATAATGCGACACGAATGAGGTAGTTAATCCAATCTAAACTAGACCTAAGAAATTTATGAATACCAAACAAATTGCTTGTATAGACTGCTATATGTGGCACTGTTTACAACGGTTTTAATATTTAAATAATCCTATGAAGGATTACTGGGAAGGTATAGGTCTGTACCTAGGAAAAAAAGGAATGGTACAGTTGTAGCCAAGGTTGCAAAGGATCAAGATGTAAGCACTCACATACATCGAAAAGAGTAACTTATTTTATCTGACGAAAAAGGATCTTTATTTATTAAAACAATTCCCAATCAATCAGCCTCGTCTACCTTTGGAGGGAAAGAGAGGGAAACGTTTGTAGATCCATAAGTATCACTGTACCTCAGTTGTAACGATCCCATCCCAGTGTGGCATCCCATATTATTATTTAAATATTATTCACATCAAAGGAGCTCAACTTTCCCTGAAATCATTGTTTGGGCAAGTGAGGACAATATCGTCCCTGCCATTTCCAACTATGGAATGTGAAAATCGGGACTTTTGAGAAGTATTAAAAAAAATCAGTTTCAAGATTCAAAAATTAGTGCCTACAGTCAAATCAACGACATTCGTTTTGCATTGACATTGTGACTAATAGATGCCTCTATATGAATTTTATATCAATTATCAATCCTAAAGCAACTGCTATATGTCGGCAACGATAACTGTGTTTTTTCACATTCGATACTTTGCGATGGCAGGGACGATATAGCAACACGTAGATTTAAAATCTCATATTGAATTAAATTATAAATGTTATCGGCTTAGGAGTTGGTCTTTAATGACTATAAGGAAAGCAGGAAAAATATATAGGGAAATGAACGAAAAAGCAATACAAACTAAAAATATAAAGAAGAAAATAGGTATTCACAAGCAGAAAATCATCAGGCGGTGTCTCATTGGAATGGGGACATGCAGCTGTAGGCTATATAAAGTTCGTATCTAAACAGTCACAAATAATATTGTACTCAGTCAAAGATCATAGGACAGACAAACAGTAGGTGGATGGACAAAGCAAATGAACATAAGAGAGAGCTGCTTGCAGGAAAATTGTAACAGCCAAAGTAGATAGAGGTAAATAGCACAGAAATTGGTAAATCCGATAAAAAATATATGACTTTCTCCATAATTTTTTGGGAAATGCATACAATCAGCTTGTTCGTCCCCGATCTTACTTTTCAACAGCCGAATCCACAATATTATTTAACAATATAAAAAATCTATTGGATGATAAGTACCATAGTAGGTGGTTTCATGTGCGGTTTCAACAGATTAAAAATGGTTAACCTTCTTCCTATCTATTAGTGGTTAAGTTTTGGCTACGGAAATGCCTTTCTGCTTTCGCTAACCACCAAGATTGCGCTTTTCCAAATGTTCAACTCTTGTTCACTGTATTGTTTATTTAAAACAGATATGAAACAAATGGTAACAATATCTCCAGCTATTACCAGGATTTTTAATTTTTTTATTAATTTTAGGTTTCATTATTCTCAATACCACTGTCTTAATATGTTTTCAGCCATTTTAAAAAATAAGAAAATTGCAGAAAAGTTTAGTACAGCTTATTCATAAAATATACTTGGGCCATGCTTAAACATTTGAGACATCTATATGTACTATCAATTATATATTTTTAATAGTGTGTAAAATATTTTAATATGTAATTACTTAAGTGACTTGTTTCTTCCTAAGGTTATGAAAAATAAAAAAGTGTTTGTCTGGATTTTTCTATTTCTTGATACCGTAATTATTTATAATTAATATGTCACAATAATAATTAAGATTACAAAAATACGAATATTTAATTAACAAATTAGCTCCTTCATATTAGCAACTACAATTACGGAAAGTTCTATAAATGTTCAGTATGAACGTCCATATTTTATTTCGTAAATTAATACACTACATCTTACAAAACATATGGTAACCGATAATAATTGTGAGCACTTTTCATTTGTTGTAGCAACCATTTTTTTTTATAATTTAAGAGTATATCCATAAGTAAAGAGGAAAAAAAGTATATTTACATGAGAAAATCAGACAGGTTGATAAAAAAGTGGTAATGGTAACTGAAAACCAGAATCGTTATTCACGATTTCAAACTGTAAACACTTGTAAGTATTAATGAAAAGTTTTCCAAAAATGAAAATATAATAAAATTATTTTCGAAAATAAAAAAATATAACTAAGAACTGCAAATCATTTTAACTAAACCATTCCCAAATTGTCAAGGTCCTCAGAAACTTCAACGCCTGATACATGTCATTGGAGACTTTAACGGTGGATACGGAAGCCATATACAAAAAAAAAATAGACAAATATTAATAATTTAACAATTACAAGCGTATAAGTATAGTGAATTAATTAAGTAATGAATATTGGCTTAATTAATTTTCATTGAAATAGTATTTTATAATGTATGGGCAAATAGCCGTATGTAATGCCCATATCAATGTAAGTAACAAGCCAATGCCATGATATCTTCAGAGAACATTGGGTCAATATAATGATATTATTAATAGTCTATATTAATAGTTTTCTTAATATTTAAACGGAAAAGGGAATAGAATTGGAGATTACTTAAGTCAGAGTAGATGAATTAATGGAAGTACAAATTGTTTTCTAAAGAAAGTTATTTTATCACAGGAATGCCAAATCAATATAATAAACAAGAGAATAAAAATTTCTCTTCTAATCAATAGAAAACAAATTTTCACAACTAGCAAGGACTATAGTTAACAGTAAAGATCGTGAGTGAAAGTACTAACGCAGAAGAATCTTGAGGCTCGACCCACATTTAGAAGTAACGTTTATGAACTTAATAAATATGAGTGAATAAAATCGTTCACTAAACTAAAGTTTGAGATTTTCGAAAGGCTCAATGAGTAATTTGTGCCATCAGGCTCAAAAATCGTTCGTTCATTTCGCATTAAAAGACGTTACTAACCATCAAATGTAAAAATGGAACATTACAACTCAAACCATTCACAAGATCATAACCAATATTTTTATTCATATAATTTGAAAATAAGTTCTCTAAAAATCGTGAAAACGCATTTAATACAACATTATAAACAAATTTAGCATAATAAACTTAAAATATTTCAAAACATTCCTAGGGCTTCAACGAATAATTTTAGCATACTTAAAAATCGTTTGAGCTTTGCTAAGAAAATGTTTCTACATGCTAACAATCGCTGAAAATGATAAGTAAGGAATTACCTGTATCTCTACAACCCGTGAACGGGTCTGGGGTTCAGCACATGGTAGAGACAGTACTGTTTCATGGACAACGGTTCTGCAAGGAGTTGGCGTCCTAGGTCACGCTCAAGCGCCAGATTTTCTCCCTTATTTTGGGTACCCTATTTTTATAATATTTTATAAGGGCTGGGTGAGCCCCAGGAGGGTCCTGAATCCTATATGATCCATATCCGGTTGCAGACAGACTAAATAAAAGTCTTGTCCGCAGCGGGATTTGAACCAGGTTTTTCGGCATAGCAAATCAGTGCTGTAACACTGAGCCACTCCGCTCCCAGATAAGTTAAGAATACTAAAGCAAATATTTTTATGATTTTTTCTGAAAGTAATAAAAACATGAAATTTAACAAATCACATATCTGAACAACGCTTAGCTTAGAAACAGTATGTCTCTACCATTCACTAATCCCAAAACCCTTCAAGATTTACAGTGATACAGTATTGTTTTTTCTTTCTTTTATGTTAAGTAAATATAAATAACAATAAATAAGAAGGTTCAAATAACATAATTAATTAAAAATCAAAATCTTCCTGTAGGATAAGGATTATTTATTCGGTCGTATCTATGTTGGTAGTTAAGAGTATAGATAAAGCTAATTGTTGGTAATATTAGCACAAGTTAAACATATATTTATCAAAGTTACTTCAAGTTAAATAAACGTAATCTGGAGGATTGGTGAGCCACCACGGCGTTAGACGATACTAGGCAAGCAATACTTGCAATCACGGTACCTAATGGGTTTGCTCTACACAGAGCCAATATTGATCTCAACTTCCAAATAGCTTTTTAAAAGGGAAACTGTGTTTTGCGAATGTCCTCAATGTGTCCCGATGTAGCCTTTTCCTTCGACAGCAATGAAATCACTCGCAAAACAAATGTAGATAACCTAACTTTCGCCTTAAGTTAATAAGATTTTGCAAAGAATGATTAATTATTCAAATAACACTAAAGAAACATCCACACATACATATCGTAATATTAAATAATCTTCAGAATATATCAACTAATAAGATAAACGAGGAAATAAAGGAAGATATTTAAAAAAAAAAAACACCATTAGATCCAAAAATATATAAAAACTATAAAGCAAATTATTCCCTGTACAACAATAATAATAAAATATTTATTTGGAAATATTCTACAAACGCCATTGACATATATTGTAAGTGTACACTTTTTTTTTTTTGTAAATGACCCTTAAAGATTTATGTGAAAACTTGGATGGAGAAACCTGCCATTGAAGGAACTCCAAGCTTGCACGTTCTCTCTTAAATAGATCTGTGATCCTGAGACATTCCAGTCCCTTTGTCTGATCATGTTATGTTTCTACTAAGTAATATTTGTACTA
This sequence comes from Arma custos, assembly GCA_037127475.1. NCBI lineage: Eukaryota > Metazoa > Arthropoda > Insecta > Hemiptera > Pentatomidae > Arma > Arma custos. The sequence goes on from CM073762.1 coordinate 26,970,321, forward strand.
GTAAGAGTGTCTAGCCATAATTTTTTTGGTGGTATTGTCTACTTGTGTCAGCAACGAGTAGTATAGTAGTAATGGTCTGCACCTGGGATGTTTTGAATCAGTTTCACCTGCATAAAATGTTTTAAGTGGCATGTATATAATACTTTCGTTGGTAAATGATAGTTTCCTTTCTGGTTTATTAATCTATAATGCCCAAGAAATACCTTCATTTCATAATTAGCTAAGCTCCATATAGATATTCAGAAATAATGAAGCACTGATCAATTATAGTACACAGTTTTGAATAGTGATAATTCTATTATTATTATTATTATTATTATTATTATTAGTGGTATAATTCCTCTCTCAATCTCTACAACAGCTTAGGACTTTGCCAACTGTAACACGTTCTAGCTACTTTTTTTCGTTTGCAGACAAGGACTTGTTACCTGCATAAACAACAATACGAATTGAGGCAATAGTTCAAGGTAAGAAATTATCAAGTAAAATATAAGGAATCGTGTTTTTTTGGGAAAAAAAACAATTCTCGTGAGAAACCTCCAGGACGATAAACAATTGAACTGGATTCAACAAAATACAAACAGTAATAGCATATCATGAAGGACTATTTTATTTTGAATATCCTCTTGACACAACAATAGCCCCACGGCCAAGAACAAGAGGAACATGTCACAGCTACCCACAACCGTGACAGCTACACTTCCTCCTAATCAGGACGAGGCCGCTAAAATGTTTCGCGTTTTTGTCATCAGGGGCGGCATCGAGTAAGAAAAATAGTTTGCCCCCGAAAGAACAATAAACAATGGCTACCATGACATCCTCCCCACAAAACCTTCTTAATGAAAGCTCGATCATATCAATGTTTACATCACACGTCAATGTGGTTTGTCTCGCAATCAGGAACAATTAAAATTAAAATCTTAATTTTCTTCTAGTGCATCCTTCAGATTATTAAAGATATCTAATCGAATCTTAATAGCACAATATTGTTTTAGAGGATTAAGATATTACGCAATGCAACTATGATGGAACTGACATCGGAAGACTTAATAAAATGATCTTTCTTCTTAAAAAAAAAAAAAAAAAACCTGCGCCACTAAAACTTATGAAGGATCTTAGGTTTTGTAAATGTTAGAATCCGTACTGTTTCTAAGCCAGAAGTTGTGTAGGGAGGTGGTTTCGCCGAGTTCTCACGCAACCGCCAAGTTTTTCTCCCAATTAAGAGCACCCACCTAATAGAGAAGGATCTTGTGATCTACAGGATATATGTATGACTATCAACTGCTTGAATAATTAATCTATCACAGCCTAAATCAGCGTCAGCACACCATTAGTTCAGAAACTGAGCTACCCTGCTACCCATTTAATTGTTAAAAAACATTATAGAGCAGTTTCGATTTTTAAAAATTTTGCTCGGAAGTAAATAATATCGCAAGCTTTTTGATCATGCACCACACAATTTTATATGAAGGGGTAGATGTAACAAAGAAGTGTTTGTAAAGAGATCATTAGAAAATACATATTTCAATCTTGAGGTTAGATAAAATGTATTAAAAAGAACCATGAAGTTTGATAAAAAGCACACATATACTACGACAATTTTTTAAACAAATAATGGTTAAGGGGAAGGAATCTTATTTTAAAATTAGGAAACAAAAATGAGCAAAAACAAGGATTTAATTCATTAAACTGGGGGGGAGGCGACTAACCGGTCAATGATTTTCCGATTCAGACCTCATCGAAACTCAATAAGGTTGCTGTCTCTGATTATTGGATCTGTTTGGATTGTTGGTATGAGATGTGCTGGATATGATCATCATTGAGGTGGAGATTTTTATTTTGCCCTTATGATGCATGACTGATCATCCAATCATGCCTTGAATTGGAGAAATGTTGACTGGTTAGTTTTATTCCAGTATTATAAAGACATAAGGCCTTACTCATCTAAATTTCTCCAATTGCATTCTAATCAGATAAAATTAAGAGCGGAATTTCAGCAAATGTAGAAATGACGGACACTTCTTTAAATCAAAGGTGCCAGCCCCAAACCCGTTTCGCGACGGTTCTGTTTCGATTATTTGTCGAGAAACCTGAAAAAAACAAAACAGACTGAGACTTGTATTTTGCAGTGACAAGGAGTGTACGAGGCTTTGGGTTATATTAAGACCAGAGACCCCTTGACTAGTCAGATACACCTGACTTGGTGTTTATGGCAGATCTGTCAAGCAGTATAATGATATCTTTTAAATAATGATAAACACCCATTGTCTATAGATGTCTAACTTTGATGTTCAGCCACTACTTGGTCCTCCTTTCAGGCCTTTTACTTAATCACTAATCGTGCCAAAAACAATTATTTGCTGATCGCAAAATAATCGAGTGATATAATTTGGTGAACAATTGAGTAATATTTTAGTTTTAATTATAACAAAATAAAATACAGAAATGCCAAATCAAACCTTAAAAAACATACATAGCAGTCCTTAAATAAAACACCGAACCGATCAATATTTATTTTAAAATATATTCATTCGAAACAACACAGTCCAAAATTCTCAGAAAAAGTATTAATGCACCATGGTATATTTCGAATCACACTATTCACAACATCATGAACATTTCCACTATAATATCATATATTCATAACAAATACATAACATTCCACTCATCGACACAATATCACCCAAACCCACTCGTCCTTCCGCTTCCCTACTCCCTGCTACCTGGACTTGATAAGAAAAGATTAAAAAGACATTGGCCAAGAGACCTACTCAACAATGATATATTTTTTTTTCCAAAATAACTCGATGATCATGTAGAAAAGCGAAGAGAAAGACACTTCGGTCAAATTTGCTGGATGCAAATGAAAATTAAATAATAATAATATTCATTCGAAAAATTAAATTTTGTGTTGACGCTTGTGTGATTGAGTGATATTCTATCCACAAAATAAAATAATGCATTATTATAACAAAAGGCAAATTTAATTGCTTGCAAATATCATTAATATCAGGTAACAAAATTTAATTGCTTACAAATATCATTAATACCAGGTAACAAAATTTAAAAACTTGAACGTTTTAGCTAAACAAAGAATGACGGTCAGTTTACTTTCACCGAAGACGAAACCTGTTCCATACAATACAATTATAGATTTAGAAAAAAAAATATTATAGGCGATGTCAACTATTATGGATACTTAAAACTCTACCCGCTGATCATCTCACGTCTCTACAAAAAATCACTTTCACTACCTGTAGAACAACCATGGCAGAAGAGCAAGTGTCGTCTATCACACTACAATTGTATTCTTTTGGTAACAATAATTGATTACAATGTTCACAATAACTTATAGAACACTAATGCATATACATAATTTTTTAAGACAGATCTGCAGCAGCAGGGACCGAAATTGTAGAAAATAAAGGAGGTTTAAAAGCTTGCCGCAATCCGTAAGTCAAACCTACCACTGCTTGGTTGTTATTTAACGTACCTTTCAAAGAACAGCATAACCAAGGATTTTTTACTCCGTTTAAAAAAAAGAACCCGCGATCTTGGGTTTAGTATTATCTTATGCTAACCACTAGACCCACAGGTCGGTAAGTAACAACGTGGTTTCCACGGGATTGTGTTGAAGAGAGAAGTCAAATAATAGCGAACGTGGAACAATTGTTAACTAATATTTTTGCTTTGAAACTAAATTAAAACTATTTTTACATTGAAGTGAAAGAAATTTAAACAAATGAATACACAAATGTGACTGTTTGTAGTGCTGTAATACTGGGTGTTTTTTTAAGAGGTTGCTATGTCTTTCAGTTGGCCAACCGTTTAGTTTGATAATCGATTTGACAGTTGTCAGTTGCTTTGTAGCTTATTTTTCTTTGTCATTTTATAATGAATAGTCACACGCCAGAGCAATGCTTGCAAATTATAGAATTTTCAATCAAAATTTCAGTTCTGTTCGCAAAATTAATGGAGCGTTATGTCAATTTTATGGCCTTCATAATCGTCCACCAAAGCGGCAAATTTGATTAATCAAGGATTTTTTTTGCAACATGTACACCCTAATTGATAACACTCATCCCTAAGCCCGGAAAAGTTCGCATCAAACCAGGGACAGCCGCCACACAACGTAGCATTGAGCAATACACGAATCAATCAATTCAATGTCGTTCTTAGGACAACTTGTACGGGACATCAAGCAAGTGCTTGTACGGCATTCACTGAATCACCATTTCGGCAAATGCCAATGGACTGACGCTGAATGGAATGAAGATAATCCACAAGGCATTGCCGAAAAAACATTACCATCCAAAAGCCATTGCCGAAAAAGCATTAAAATCCACAAGCCATTGCCGAAAAAAACATTACAATCCACAAGCCATTACCGAAAAAACATGACATCCACAGAAAGTCACTGATTGGTGCGCTTATTGACTCGATGGAATCATTCGTCCATATATCTTTGAAAAAAAAAATGGTATGCACAATGCTTTAGCCAGCGGTGAAGAGTATTGAGACATAATTACCAACTTCTACCTCAATTGACTGGCATTAATCTTGCAGACACACGGTTTCAAAGGACACAAATGGCATACATTTTCTTTCCAGTGAAGCCAATTTTCTTGATATTAAACATATTTTTCTTTGTATTATTGTAATTTAATTTAGTGAACCTCTAAAAAAAAAAAAAAAAACCTTTAGTAGAGTTATGTGGGGGCAACAAAACTTATTATGATATACATACTACCCTACATACCCCACATATTACCCTACATACAGGAATGTAGATACAATAGTTATCGGTAGATACAGACACATGCAAACGTGCGTAACCAATCCGAGCATCCCATTTCAGTATGTTTTTACTATTGTTTGTGGGATTACAACTTTCATTAACCACCTTTGATTTATGCACATGCGAGCACTGACAGGAAAGTTCATGTTTCTACAGGCAATTATGCGAGAAATACGGAAGTATTTCCCCCTCTCACCTAAACTTTAAATCCCACCTACAGAAGGTAAGTTGGGAATCTGATTAAATCACTGAGTAGCGTACCGGTAAAATAAATCCAAATTAACAATCTAGAAGTCAATTACCACTCCTAAGGTTACCATTTCAGTTCACAATATTGAATCTCCGAATTATTTACTGGAGACAAATAACGAGGCACAGATAAAGAGGAAATTTAATAATTTAAAAATAAGAAAACTTGGAAAAGGTAAATGTATAACGGTCAGTATGCTTTCTCCTTTAAATAAAGTGAAAGTAACAATGGGAAATCAGGTTCGTAATTACATGTTTATAGATGATGGAACTGGACATATCTATCATCATCAGTAGTAATTAAAAATAGAAAATACTTCAAATAAATAGTGAAATTATAGTAAATGTCGCCGAAAGTTATTAACCTGCGAGTGGCCAGTCCAATATAATGCAAGTTGATAAATAACGGGATGGATTGCAATACTAAAACAAATTAATCCAAAAAGGAACTCTATAAATTAAAATTATTTTTTTTTAGAGAATAGAATAATTTATTGATATTTACAACTGTAATTATATTGCACCAAGTAAATCTGCTGTATGAACAAAGGACATGAAAAAAAAATACTTGTGGAGAAACTATCCATTGATAGCACTCCAATAAAGTCCTATAGTAGAAGGTCTCGAGGCCATCTTCTTTTCAGACGCCTCGGAGGGTTATCAGGAATCGTATGGGAAGCAAGTTGAGAGACTAGCGGATTTAAGTGTGTACGGAGCTTGTCATGGAAGGATAAGCATCTAGTTTGGGCCAAATCAGCAACATATGAAATATTAAGATCAAGATGGATGAGTTTGTTTGTGACATAATAAGGAGCATAAAGGATTTTACGAAGGATTTTGGATTGTAAGGATTGGATACGAGATGAATTGGATGCTTTAGCAGAGCCCCAAAGCTCAACTCTGTAAGTCCAAATAGGTCTGATAACTGTCATGTAAATGAGTCTTTTGTAATTAATTGGGAGCTTTGATCGTTTGTCCAGTAAATGTTGAAGTAGGCGAAAACGTCGAGCAGTTTCTCGTCTTTTCAGTCTAGTAAAATTAAAACTATTTTTAAAAAATCGTAGATATCACTACGACCTATGAACGGTCTTAGGTTTAGTATAAGGGTGCTGTTCAAAGGAAAATAGTCACGCAGACTAGTGATTTGTCAGTTATCACGCTCAATCACCAGGTTTTTCCAAAATTAACGGTACCCTTTTTAAAGAGGCTGGGTGAGCCTCAAGATGGTCTGTAGGTCCCACAGGGTACGCTGATGACAGATAAAATAAATTATTTGCCACAGCAGGATTAAAATTATGCAATTATAAAAATAAATAAATACAAAACAATATACAATCGGCAAGATAATTATTTCATCCAAGATGGTACCGCAAAGCTTTATATGAAATAGGCATAAAGCAAAATACATTAAATTGAATAAAGTATAGCAATCTAATGAAAGATTGCTAAACACAAAAATAAATAAAAATAACAAATAAAGACACAATTTTTAAAAAATATTAGAAGAAACCTTGCTAAATGTTGAGGTACTTAGCAATCGAAAACTAAATCTATTTACAGTCCAATATAAATTTAAAAAAGGAGGGAAAATATTTTATATTATAACATTAATATAAAATATGATTTAATAAATTAAATAATAAATGAAACAGAAGGTGATGGAACAAACATAGAGCTCATGTGAATGACTAAAAAAAAAAATGATTACGTCTTGTGTAAGTCCGACCTTCGAACAAGTCTTGCAACAGAAATGAAAAAATATTACAGGGTTGGTCTATTTTATATGTCAAAATGGCCTTTCCAAAATTGAATTAGGTTATGATAATTTATTAAATATTTAGTAATTAATACACATTAAAGCAGAACCAAAAAACAAAAATTTGTTGGATAATAATTACAGCAGTCAACTTATTTCAACAAAACATATTTTCTGCAAAAATATGTTTCTCAAAATTATGTCTCAATAAAGACCCGATTTCATTTACATCAGTTCGGTAATCAACTGCATTTGTCTCATATGTTTTATCTTATAATTCAAACATTTTTTTTTTTTTTTATAAGCATTACAAGTTACTTACATTTAAAAATTTTTGATTTTCCATAACTTAAAGAAAGACACTGATCAGCCGTAATTACATAATCATGTAGATAGAGAAAATATAATGCATAAAGAAATATCTAAAAAAAATGCAATAATAATTGCAGTCAAACAATTAAATTTGTTATTATGAGTTATAATAATTCTAACTGATGAAATATTACGTTAATGCATATAAAAGTTATTTCAATCACTTATTTGTATTTGATAAGAGAATTCAAATATCTTAAATTCAATTTTTTGCGGATGTTATCCAACCTAAAGATAAGGGTATAACGGAGATAGATAAATAGTGCAAATAGATGAACAGTTCCTTATGCATTGCTCAAGGAAATTCTTAAGCAATTGATCCAGAAAAATATTAAAGAACGAATCGAACCTAAAAACTAAAGTCTGAAATGGGACCCACAACCAAGATTACACATTAAAAGTAATTCTGCATACGGTAAATTCAAAACAGTGTATGCACAACAGCACGTTTGCATTACTTTAAAAATCTTATGATATTAAATGATATTAAAGAGCAAGAAAGGAACTTAACCACGGATAGAGATATATTATTTACCTCAGCTGTAAGCGATTTAAACATATTATAATTTATATTACTAATTCTTGGGATTTCCAAAAGAAAATAATGCTAAGGAAAGAAGCTACACCTAGGAAAACTGATAAATATACTAAATACGTGTAATTTGTACAAAACCGGAACACGTTAAACAATTGAGCTATTGTCCAGGGGCGAAATTGTGTATAATAATATCAAATAAATATATAATGATATTACATTGTAAAAAAATAAAAACTATCATACACACAACACTGGTAAAACTGCGTGCAAAGAAGCGAATGTGAGTACGAAAATTGTACATATCGGCAGGTCATGGCCTTATATTTCTATTAGTTTTTCTTTCTTAAAGTAACTTTTTATACTCATGTATATAAAATGTATATGTATTATGTAAAACATATAAAATTCAATTATCAGTTCCGCAGGTTGTCGCTTCCAGTTAAGTCAAAAATTGCACTTTTCGTTCGTTTCCTCTTTAATATTCTCCAACTGCAGTTACGTAATTTCTCTACTTGCCTTTATCTATTCCGTTACGTATCATTCCTGCCATTATATTTACTTGTTGTATTGTTATAATACAGTGGTAAATTTCAATAAATAATTTTTTTTTTAATGGATTTATTGGAATTTACCACTGTAAACAGAATACATCAAGTAAATATAATGAAAGATAGATAAATCATGTCCAGAGATAAGGCAAGTAGAGAAACTACCCAGTGGTAGTACTCAAATAAAAATTTCAATATAGAAGGTCACGAGTCCATCTGTTTTTCAGACACCTCAGAGGATTATCAGGAATTGAAGAGGTTGCCAAGTTTGAAACTACTGGGTTAGAGCGGTAATGAAGTTTGTCATGAAAATATTGATATGGTATTCGAGCTAAACCAGCAACAAAAGGGACATTAAGGTCATTATGGATTACTTTGTTTGTAACAAAGTAAGGAGCATAGACGATTTTACGAAGGATTTTGGATTGTAAGGATTGAATACGAGAGGATTTCGATGGCTTAGTGGAACCCAGAAGCTCTATTCCGTAAGTCCAGATGGGTCTGATGATTGTAATTAATTGGGAACTTAGAGCGTTTGTCTAGTAAATGATGAAGTTGCCTGAAACGGCGAGCTGTTTAAATACATTTTAAAACAAAATATGGTCGATAATAAAAATAATCGTGAGCTTTAGTACAGAAAAAAGAGTGTTTGATGGAAAATTTGTATGATAATAATAATAACAATGTGACAGTTGTGGGTTTGACGAGTCATCACGAACAGGCACTCACATTCGCTCTGAAGATGGATCGTAGGCCGAAACGTTGGCACAAGTAAAAAATAAGTATCACTTATTTTGTGTTATCTTTGACTGCACCTCTGACCAATTCAATCCATATTTTTATATTATAATTTGTATATTTTGGTAACCATTCCATCAAGAAATGGTTACCAACATTATACTTCGAAATGTTCATTAACGTTTATTTCTCGATGGAGTGATTACCGAAACACGCACATTTCCCATAATTGCACTTTTTTCCATACTAAAACCCACAACTATTTTTATATTCGAGAACATTAAAAACTGCTGTATAGATACCAAAATTCATTTTCATTTTCATGTTATTTTGTACTCATTTAAACAAAAGAATATATTAATTTATATCTTAGGATGAATGTCTTCAGTAACTTTAAAAAAAAAATTTAAACACCTAATGTTTCTGGAATGCTCTACTTGAACGATTGATATTATTCACTTTAAACTAATGCAATGATTAATGTAGTGAATAATTAACACAAAATATTACGCGCTTTCATTATTTAAAAGTAAGCAATGATATATTCTCATAGGTAGATTCAAAGGGATAATCTTATACGTAGAAAGACTTTCACATCCACCGGCCCCTGAATATAGAAAGTGAGTTCGAGCTCCTTCTCCACGGCACCGGCGAGGGTGGGGGTATGTTATCGATTTCCCCTGCTCATCAAAAAACGTTGAAACAAAGAATAATTAAAGAAAAGGAAATAAAAGTAAACAAAAACAGGAGATACTTGTTAATCCAACATTAATGATACTTTATTACAGACCTTTTTTTAAAAAATATATATTATTTTTCAACTTATAATTGTTTTACTATACCAAATAAAATTGGTATAGTAAAACAATTATGATCTAATTCCCTAAAACTGTTAATGAACTGACTATGAAAATTAAAATCAAATGGAATAGCAATAAATAATTTGAACCCATCAATAATATACATACAAATGAAGATGAAGAGTCCGAAGTATAGTAACATTAGAAATTAAAACAGATACTATAAATTTAATAACATTTAATAGTCATTCATCATTTACTATTAATATAAAAAAAAAAGATTGGTGGATTTTAAAATAGCACATCACTTTTACTTATGAAAAAAAACTGTAGGTTAAATAAGAAAATAAAGCTCCCCAATTATTTATCACTATTGTAATTAATTATTTCATTAACTTTTTTTGTTTATTTACTAATTTTATTTAAGCAGTGTACATAAATGTACAAATCAATCAATCAACCTTGCTGAATAAATAAAACACAACAGATATGATGCTAATGAAGAAAAAAAATTGAATTTTAATATTTGTTTAAATATTTTAATTGGATATTGTTCCTATTAAGAATAAATCGCCTTTATATTGGAATTTTAAACCAAACCAAACACAGCTAACAGAAGGAAAGTCGTAGAATGGTCTAGAATTTTGAGACGAATTAAAAAACCACGCTGCATATACTTTCACTTTAGGACAAAAAATACTAATTTTCTTTGAAAAAAAAGTATCTTGCCATAATATAAAAATATTTTAATGAGCATTATTTCGTCATTATAAAACTTTTCGAACCGGATATGGGTCACATTCAACTTTTTCCATTAATGTCATTATCGGGATGTTATATATATATATATATATATATATATATATACATATATATAAACAAAAACGTGAAAAATAAATAAAACTTAATCTATCTACCTTCCTACTTTTACGTCTAACATATATACAAAAAAAAGAAGGAAAGCATTTTTAATTTCATTTGAAACTAAATTTTTTTATACAATAAATATTATTATTTTTTTAATAAAATAAATAAAATGTTGATAAACTAACTTTGAAGCTTGGTTTTATTTTCACCCACTTGTTCAATATTTGCCAGATTTTCATAGAATACATACAAAGGGAACGTACAAAACATATTTGGGGCTAAATTTGAAGAAGAAAATGTTTTCAGTGGTTTGGTACACAATGGATGTTATCATAAGAAATTTGGTTATTCACATTTCAGGGGGGGAAAGTAAGGAAGCTATTCATGTAAAGAATAAAAAATAAATATATTCTAAAATATTAGAAACAATAATCTGTTCTCTCAGAGTTATATTAAGTACGTTAAACGAGTTGTAAAAATAAAACTGAAAAAATTATTAATTTTTTTTAACACACGTTTTTTATCATTTGATAGAACAATAGGTCAAAACTAAAGCGCCATAATCATTATTCCATCAAGTTATGGTGATCTATATAATGAAAATATATAAATAGTACATACAACAACAGACATATATGTATATGAGACTTATATTTATTGATAATATTTTATTGAAACCCAACACAATGCAGATGAGCATTAGAAGTATTAACATAAAACACATATATTCTGATGTATGAAAAGATTCATAAATAGTCAGAAAGTTCATTGCGAGGTGAGAGGTGAAGAAAACTTGGTAGAGTTGACGGAATGAATAAAGATAAGCTAGAAGCAATGGCATAAGAAATACCTACGACAGGCATCACGCAGTTCAAAGAGGAAATAACAAAACAAACACATTACTGGTGAGCAGGGAGGATGGTGATGAAAGAGTATTGGTATGTGGGTCAAGAACGATATTAAGGGAAAATATTGGCAATTCCAAAGTATAGGGCGAGTGGGTCTTAGCAAACACATGTTTTAAGAAACATCTTTAATAAAATTAATGTTAAACAAATTGGCAATCAGCAAAATGGAAGGTCAAACTCTGGAATAATCAGAGGCAAGTGGAGCGATAACCGAACTTAGGTGCCGAGATTTTAAAATATTTTAACTTAAAAGAATTTTAAAAATTATGGATTGAGTTTGAAAATTCTCTAGAAGATAATCAAATATATCTAAATTAATATTATTATTTTATGGTAAGCCATCTTATGTTTCTTTTTTTTTTTTAATAACTTATAAAAAAATACTACCTTTGTCAGTTTTCATTTTTAATATATTGAATATTTGGGGAAATTTTTGTCCGATGTAAAAATTTCTACCAAAACGAAATTGGACTTTTTATAGAGAAAATTAGTTATTACATTTATAATATTTCAACTATTTTAATTCTAACAGGCGTGTAATAATGTATATAATAAAACAATCTGGAACATTACAATTCATAAAGGTTATGTATTGGGTTCAATACATGGTTAGGATTATGCTGTTCCTAAGAGAATGGTTGTATTGTTTATTCATTAAACATGTTACTTTATGTTCCTGTGGCTAATCGAACGATGTTACTGCAGGAGTAATACATTTTTCTATTCAGGTATAATTAGGAATAATCTTTAACAGGTATAATCTTTAACCAGACACCGTAGAGGCTCACCAATAGAAGACTATTTTACGTCCCTTCCGAAGAACGGCATAGCTAAGAATTTTTTACTCACTGAAAAAATCGTAAACTAAGAACTTACGGTCTTGAGCAAACTAGATTGTTAGGCTAACCAGTGACAACGGTTGTGAAGTGAGGTGATTTGTATGAGATCGCGCTCAACTGTCGGGATTTCCCCAAATCCCTTATCTGTCACAGCCGGATTCGAAACTGGAATCTTTAGCACAGCAATAATAGCTATTTATTATAATAGAGTGTATAAAAAAAAAATTATCCATTTTTATTAGTTTTATCCGTTTTATCAGTTTTTCAATTTTAATATTATTTTTATTATAAAAAGCATTAACATTTATTAGAAATTATACTACATTAAATATTGTAAAATATAAAAATTTACGTAAAATAATAACGGTCATATTTTTTTTTATACACCCCTTTTATAATAGTTAGTTTATAAGTTTTGTTTTGTTCCACTCTACTCGACAATTCTTTTCCAATGTCTCGTAAACATGTATTTTTTTTTCTCTTTACTTCCTACTTAAGTATGTATGAAAAATATATAAAATTAATATTAAGATTTACAGATTTTTTTTTTTAATTTATAATTTTATTCTGTGGAAATAAACCTGGAAATGATTTGCCACTGTTCCAATGTTTAGCCATGTCCGAGTATATATACATGTTTTTTTTTATACGAATCCTTTCTTACATGGAATAAATTTATATTTTATTTATTTATTTATATTAATTTATTTATTTATTCGTAGATAATCTAAAACAGAAGAAAGGAAAATAAAAAGATAACCGAAAGAGGAAAACGTTGAATCGCCGCCTGGTGAACGAACGTCCTTCCCAAGGACAGAGCTTCAGTCGGAGCTGAGCAGAGAAAGTCTACAGTCTTCTCGACCAGCTCTAGTTTCCTCAGTAGAGTAAAAACTATTATATCCTAACAATAAGAGAGGAAAATAATAAAGTCGTGTAACGGATCAAATTCTATTATTATGGATAACAAGAAATGTTCTCCCGCGAAAGCCAAGTCGTTGAATTGAATTTTCGGACAGTTGGGACATTTTTCGGACAATAACAATGCTGACAATAGAAAACGCAGTAACAGAAATCAACTCACTTGAGTTTTGTAAATTGGCAGAAACTGGATATTACTTTATATTCTTTATTTTAATGAATATGAATGTCCAAAATAAGTATACTATAAAATATTTATATACAAAAACTCAAAACAGTATTACCACAAATATCCAATGTAGAAGAAAAAAATATTCTTGCTATCTCGCATTCGACCCACAAAACTAAAAAAAAATAATAATGAAAAAGGCCTATAAAATGTTTTTAAATGAAGAAATCTCATCTAACGTTATTTTATATTATTAATATAATAATCAAGGAGTACTATAAAATAAACTAATTTTATGCAAGATGTTAATTTCTCATAAAATTTCATTACATTCCATTTGGCAGTTTATGAAAGCAGATTTTTTAAAAGAAAAATTGTTTTATTAGAATAATTTAAGCTTTAGTCGGTGTAACGAAACTAAAATTCATTTTTAAGATTGACTGGATTATCAATTATAAATAAAGCTTCGAGTCATCTGATAAAAAAAAAATGTTCAATATTTCTTTTTAATTATTAAAACAAAAACACTTTAAGTAAACTTCTTGGTATAATGCACCCATAAACACAATACAGCCTCATTCAACCTCTGTAAAACTTCAAAAATACTATGTCATGACCCAATGTTAAATGTTCGAGCGTGGAAAATACTTATTTACAAGTATTCACAACCTTCACAACCCTCACAAACAAACGCAAATTTTACTTGAAACATATGTTTGGATGGATATGATTTAAGTGACATATCGTCGGGTAAGATTGTAAACCTGCTAACTCTACTTTTGGTCCAAAATTACATTTTTAATGTATCTGTAATTGAAAAATTGGCCAAATAGTAAAGCTAGCTAAACTCACTCAAAAAGTAAAATCGGCAAAAAAGTGTAATGCGTAAAACTGTCAAATCCATTTTATTCAAATCGCGCGGCTAACTCCATGATTGACGCCAGTTATATCTTATAACTTATTAACGATCAAATTTTATTAGTTTCTAATAATGTAGAACATCCAATAATACACCAAGTGCATTTTTGGTTTTAACCCAAAACTGTAAAATTCAAATTTATTAAGTTTTATTCATCTCATATAAACTTGTGTCAAAGTGAGTAAGCAGGTTTACAGACTTAGCCGACGATATGAAAGAAGTCTAATGAAGAAAATTAAAAAAAAATTAGATTACAATGTTATCTTCCTTTAATATTCACTAATCACGATCGTGGTATTATCAATGGAAATCGTCACAATATATTTTATTTTGTATACAAAAAATAAGTATCTTGAATGATAATAGTTGACCTTGATAATACATGTGGAAGAAAATGGTCCGGCTGGAGGTCAAATAATTTCTCTCGGATAGGGAGAAATATTTGTTATAGAGCCAACCTGCATAACAGTTCTTCTTCAGGGCTAAATATGCAAAATACAGACAATTGAAAATTACTAAATTATCAAAAATATTAAAGTAAAAATGTATAAGCATCAAGAGTATTAATAACAAAGTGACATGAAGGTAATACAAAAAATAATCTTACTAATATTATAAATGTGAAAGTGTGTATGTTTGTCTTTCTCTCACGCAAAAACTACTGGACGGAGACGGATTTGGATGAAACTTTACAGTAATATAGGTTATACATCAGAATAACACATAGGCTATAGCAAGCGCGTTAGGGGGACACGTGCCCCCCCGACAGTATTTTAGGTAATGCGGAGAATCCATTATAGGACATAAATAAAGGCAAATCACATGATGATCTATGAGCGGGCACGGAGGCACATGTTCCCCCCCCCCGTTATAATACATAATTATGTATCATCACAAATCAGGAACTTAGCATCTTGAAATTTGTAGATAGATTCTTTGTATAGTTTAAGAAAGAAATTTGGATAATTCCACTCCAAGGGTTTTCCCCTTTAATATAGTAGGGGTTCAAAGGTTGTATAGAATCCGTCAGTTTTGAAGTTAGACATCTGAAATTTCGGATGTACGAGTAACATATATTTTTAAAAAATAATTAAATTATTTATTTAAAATGATCTTTCACGAAACTTTATGTGGCAGACCAAAATCCAGGCGAGCGAAGCTGCGGGCATAAGCTAGTAAAGAATAAAATAAGTAATAAGAAGTAAAAAAAAGAAAGTGTTGAAAATTAAAGAATAAGTTAATAAAGATAAAAATTACAATTACAATTGGCAAATATTAAAATTAAAATATATAAGAATCAAGGTATCTGAGTGGTGGAAAATAAAAACTGGAAAATGGGGGGTTAATAAATATAAAATTAGTAATATTGAAAAGTAAAAAAGAAACCTTACATAAATGTTAAGACCGTGGAAAAATTCCAACGAAAAGCCTTAAGTCTCTAAACTAAAACAGAAATAGAAATTATCTGTCCAATATTTCGTCCATTCAGGCATCCTCAGGGTAGAAAGAGAATAACAGTAAAACAAAACATGAATAATGCACCCAAGAAACATCCCACCACCTCGAAGGCTCAAATGCAACTAATGAATCATAAGGAAGGTTACTCGACCCCAGCTGGTTAAGGTTAGATAAAAACAGCTGATAGATACTTCAGAAATTCAAAATTCAATATAAACTCACCAAATTTCAAAAAGCACCACAGGAAAAAAAAAATAGCAAACATCACAAAACTAACACGAAAGACCATATGAAAAAATGAAAGTAAAAATGCAAGAAAAAAAAAATTATCATTATCAAGAAACCAGTGGATCTACGGCTACTCCACAGAATATATTAATATTGAAAAGTAAAAAAGAGACCTATCATAAATGTTAAGACCTGTTTTGTTTTACTGTTATTCTCTTTCTACCCTGAGGATGCCTGAATGGGCGAAATATTGGACAGATAATTTCTATTTCTGTTTTAGTTTGGAGACTTAAGGCTTTTCGTTGGAATTTTTCCACGGTCTTAACATAAAATTAGTAAATTTAATTAATGAAAAAAGTAGTAATTATTGCTTTTTAAGATTATATAAGATAGTTAAGAGTCAGTTTTAAGAGTAATAGCTTATGATTAATAGTGTTAGCATATATGAATAAAATAGGCCATTCAGATAAAATTAGGTTTTATGCATTGTCAATATTAAAAAATTATAAATAAATTAATACAAAAAAACTTAGCAGGTATTACGAAAGGCAATGGCCCAGGATCTTTACAAAGGCAGCTCGGCATTCACTATATCGGCCAGGGTTCGAAACATGATAAGATTGTACTTTTTATTGAACTACAGTAAAATAAAAGAACCACGACACGTTCAAGCACAGCTGGTGAAAGTTTGTTATACGCCTTGAGAGGCAAGACTTGATATCTTGTGTTTATTTATAGCCACACCAACTTACTTTACTAACTTGGTAAGAATATATAGGTAAACCTGCCAGGCTCACTGTCAGTTGAGGAAATTGTAATTTTTTTTTTAGTATTTAGAAAGAATGCAACAGGAATAACATAAAATTTATTTTTAATATAATTTCATTAAACATAAATATAATTATAAAGTTAATATAATTTATGGCTTAATAATATTTTAATTAATAATAGTACATTTTATCTTACATTCCGAAACATTAACCCTATACATTAAAAAAAAAAGTTCACACATTAAAATATTCAGATACATTGAATACATATGGACACAGCAATACCGTGTTGTAATGAAGATTGATAGGAATAGAAACCTCATAACTCAATCGACTTCACCCATAAATACGAAATATACTTTTTTTAAAAACTAAACAAAATTTTAAAATAAGAAGTGTTTAACTTAAATTGGTACGACACCTACAGCTACTGAGCTATACCGCTTTCCTATTTATGTTTAATGCACTTATGAAAAATCAACCTTATATGTTAGTTGGTTCATTTAACGTCGCTATATGCTGCTATGGCTAATCGGACGATGCTACAGTGGGAGCTCTAAATTTTGCCTATCCAGGTTTAATTAGGATAGGGATTTTTAACGAGTACCTGACATCGTACAGGCTCGGGACCCCCGTTAATTAGGTAATGGCGAATTTGCAACTTTAGGATAAACATAAAGTTTAAACCTGTACCGCTAGGACCCTCCTAGGGTCGGTCTTACATTCATAATACATGGTTCAGTACATGGCAGAGCACTTACTGTTTCTAGGACATTGGTAGTGCAGGGAGGTGGTACTTCCGAGATCACTCTCAACCGCTAAGTGTTTTCCCATAAATGAGGGTACCCTCTTCAGAGATGCTGGGTGAGCACCAGGAAGATCGTCATACCCGACAGGGTCCAACCATGACTGAATTAAATAAATTATTTATTACAGCCACAGTTGAATTTTAAACCAGAACCTTCGACAAAACAGCCCTACCCACTGAGTTTCCCTCCATTCAACATAAAGTTTGCTACATTGACAACAGCTTGTATAGTGTGTGGACCCATCAGCATAACATAAACCAGTCTGACATACCGAAGAAGGTACCAACCCTTAGCCGTATGCTAGGTATGAATGGAATCTATTGCGACAAACCTCGCCGGCCAATGGGCAGTAAAGACCTGCGTCCCTTGACCTCAATAAAGCCCACACCAGCTGGGACCCGACTAACCTGATAGATGCTAGGGAAAGCTGAGGTTTCTCCAGTCTCCAGGTCATTCTAGCAAGAGGCCGTTCAGAGGAGCCTCTAACCATCGAAGCCATCCTTCCCGGTCTCGACACATCCATTTCATTTGAGACAGGGATATCCCCTATTCTTTGTATATGATCTTAATACAAGATCCTTGTGAGACCTCAGAGCCTTCTGTCTAGCAGTCGATCTTCCATTACCTTCCTTGGCTGTCGTTAGCCGTTAGTTAAGGCACTTATAATTTGTCTCTTATGGGGTGAAGAATCAAAACTTTAATGTCGGACGACATAACCAAGATATCTTACTAATATTATAAATGTGAAAGTTTGTATGTTTGCCTCTTTTTCACGCAAAAACTACTGGACGGATTTGGATGAAACTTTACAGTAATATAGGTTATACACCAGAATAACACAAAGGCTATAGCAAGCGCGGATTTGTGGGACGGGCACGTGCCCCCCCCCCTGACAGTTTTTTAGCTACTGATCATGGAGAATCCATTATAGTACATAATTAAAGGCAAATCAGGAACTTAGCATCTTGAAATTTGCAGATAGGTTCTTTGTATAATTTAAGAAAGAAATTCGGCTAATTCCACCCCCAAGGGTTTCTCCTTTAATATAATAGGGGTTCAAAGATTGTATAGAATCCGTCAGTTTGAAGTTAGACGTCTGAAATTTTGGTTTTATGGAACATCTTATAGTTAAAAAAAAATTAAATTATTTATTTAAAATGTTCTTTCACGAAACTTTATGTGGCAGAAGAAATTCCATGCGAGCGAAGCCGCGGGCAAAAGCTAGTGTTATTATATATTAATCGTGTATCATTAATTCAATACAACCGGATGCAATATAGTGCTTATATCAATTTTATTCTGCTATAGAAATGGCTCAGCATCCATATGAAAGACAAAATTGGCGGCATTCTGCAAAAACATACGGTTATGCTTAATATCATCGCTTACGGTTATGCTTAATATCAGGGAATGCCTGATTAGATATATAAATTTGATTGATAATATCGATGTCATATATCACAAGATCTTCAAGTCAATGGTAAAAGAGCTTCACAAATACATAGTTAGCGATAAACCAAGCAGAATAAATTTAAAAAATCGTCGTGCATTTTTCGAAATTAACGAAACCATAAAATAATTGAAGACTACGATGAAAATAGAAAATAACGAAGACACTTATAACAGAACTATTAAACTTATAGCTAGAAACTAGAAAATAACAAATCTTTTTGGGGCGACCATCGCGGGTTCGCAGCCCCTTGGATTTTTTAAAGGAAGTAAATAATTCTTGATATGCCGTCCTTCGGAAGGAATGTTAAACGGGGGTCCCTAGCCAGTACGATGTCATGTACTCGTTAAAAATCCCTATCCTAATTAAACCTGGATAGGCAAAATTTAGAGCTCCCAATGTAGCATCGTCCGATTAGCCATAGCAGCATAAAGTGACGTTAATTGAACAATCAAACGAAGAAACTTATTAAAGAATATTTTTAATTATTAACGTTTTATATGTAACCACATCCAGCTTTAAATATATAACAATACTTCAAAATAATTCATTTGTAGTAAAAATGATATCTGTAATGAATATATAAGATTTAGTATGGAATGAAGTTTTCACTAGAATTTCGTGGAGAATAAAAAAATTTTGTCCGGTAATTTAGTTTATAGTGTTGTCTCCAGTTCTTTATAGTGCCGTTCTTTTAATCACAAAAATCAGCGGACAATGTTGATAGTTCATGAAAGTATCATATCTGAACGCTGAAAAATCGATAAAACTCATGAACGGTGATTCAGCCATGAGCATATGAACATAATTTCGCCTTCAGCGAAATTTCATAGTGGAAATTTCGTAAAGATGATTTGGGCCATGGACTCTTGCAATTCTCACAGATTAGAATAAAGAAAACCTATAACAATCCCCAAATCATATTCTTTCTCAATATTAGTTGAAAATGGAAAATATTTCTCAACATGATCCTTTTGTGATATCACGAAAAGAATTGTGATCATGCAATGCAATATAGCCATGGGTAACGGATTTCGAAAATATTAATTCGGTCCCAAGTGGTTAACACAACCGCATCTCATGGCAATGGTTACTTAATAAATAGAAATACTAAACATAAAAATAAATGAATACCCGGCCAAAATCGGTAAGTTCACACGACTTTTGTTGTTTCTATAGCGAACACGACAACTAGAATTTAGTAGTAAAAACGCTTGACAAACTTAAGAACCCATGGGTAACGGGTGGATTGGCGAACAAAATTAATGATAAAATGTGTTATTTATTAATTTATTTATTTCAAGGAAACTCATAGCAGTGTTAGCCGGCTAATCCAAATGATTTCTGGACCGATTTGGAAATCACAACTCTACTGGCTACATTTAAAATTATATATATCCACGTTAGATTTAAATTTTAAATATAAATATTTATAAATTAATAGATCTAAAGTAAATTTAGACCCACAATAAACATTTTTGAATGAAAAAATGAAACATAATCAGTTAGTTTTTTGTTTACAATTATTTTTAGATATAAACATAGATAACATGATAATAATTATGATACTAAACCCGAATTATCAATATTATAGTGTTCACGTAGTTAAGTAACGTGATATTATTTTATCCCATATTTTCGACAGTTATTTTTTCAATATATGATTGAACAGTAATGTATAATGTATAATGTACAATAATGTATTTTTTAAATACATTGGTTATCACTACTTTGGCCATAATAAAAGAAAGGTATTTTACAGGTTGTCCACCCCCTGATTAATACCTAACAGTTCAATATGCTTACCTCAGATGGTGAGATACTGATCCGATTTCAACATTTTTAAATTTGAAGAGCCGGATGCACACACCTCTTCATTTAAATAAATATTTTTTTTTCCTTTTTTCCACCAACTGAATTGATTATTTATTTTGTAAATTAAGTTTCTTACAACCCCCACATTGCTAAAGAGTTTTTACATATAACTAAACAAATAAAAATCAACTTGCTAAACTTAAACTAGAGCGATGAAACCGTTTCAATTTCGAAAAAATTTAATAAGGATTCTCGTGTACATGATTTATAAATTCTCCAGGCTACATTCAAGATACATTCGCTGCACGGTGGGTTTCACACTGAAAATATTAGTTTAATAAACAAAGGAAATTTTTATTAGTCCAACAAAATATAGAGAAAATGAGATTGGAATAGTATGGTCATCTCAGTAGAATAAAGGAAGAAAGATTGACCAATATAAATTTCGATTGGAGTGCTGAAGGGCTGGGAAGACCACGGAAAAGGTGGATAGAAGCAGTTGAGGAAAGGACGCTCATGGTCTGAGGGAGAAAGATATACAGGGCAGAAGGAAATGGAAACAGGAACTTTAAAGATTGTTGGTTGTCTAAAATGGATAATAAATCAAATCTTTAACAATAATTTAAAAAATATGATTTAGCTTAGAAAAAAGTGTAATACAAGTTAAAGTGGTAACATAAAGATTATTAAGTGGGAAAAAAGACTATCTCCCTTCGATTATTGGAAGGGGAGAAAAAAACACTCTTGGTCCTATCATTGCCAAAATAATAAATCCGGCTTACGAAACAGAGGATGATGGATAATGCCCGAGAGATCTATAATTATATTTTCGTGCAACGAGGCTTTCTATCGCATCATTCGATTAATAGTACGGAACGAAATAGATTAGGAGAGATATGTTGCCTATCAACACCGAAAAGGGTCATCTGTGGCGAAGTGGTTAGCATAACAACCACGGACGCGGTTTCGCACCCCGGCAGGTGGCACTAGAATTTTTCAAAAGGGAGTAAAGATATCTTGGTTATGCCGTTCTTCGGAAGGGATGTAAAATGGCGTCCCGAGCCTGTACTATGTCAGGTACTCGTTAAAGATCCTATCCTATTTATACTTGGATAGGCAAATTTAAGACACCCACTGAAGCAAGGTCTGATGAATCATACCAGCATAAAGTGACGTTTAACGAACAAATTACCAATACGAAAGCTTCTTCTCTTAAAACGGTCATTTTTGGAGGGGTTCGAATACAATAGATTGCTGATATACTGCCAGTTGGAACGGGCTAGAACTGACTTTTTCTGGACAAGAAGAAGGAGACAGAAGTTGTCTTGGAGGAGCAAGAGAGTAAGAAAGCGAAAAGATGCTTTCTCCAGAGGCTGCTTGGACTAACGACCCCTTCTCTCGCCCTCACATCTGTGTCAGGGACGTACGTCCTCTCTCTATATATTCTCTATTCCTTTACCCCATCAATTTTATAAACAAATTTGAAATATAACCAACACAAAATTCTTCAATGCAAATTGTTTTCAAGTAAGAGTATTTTAAAACATAAAGTATTAAGCAATGGATCATTCCTATCGTCCCTGCCATTGCAAAGTACATGTTTGCAAGGCAGATTTCCATCTATCACGCATCTATCAGTCACAAAGACAATTTAAAACGAATGTCATTGGTTTGATTATAGGCACTAATTTTTATCGAACCTGCTTTTTTTTAATTCTCCTCAAAAGTACCGATTTTCACATTCAATAGTAGGAAATGGCAGAGACGATATGCATGCTTTCATTTTAACAGTGCTAACTGTTTAAAGATTTTTAACTGTTTGCTCTCACTGGTCATCCATTGACAATCTATAAAATTTCTGTATCAATATGATCCTCATGAACTTCTTTCGTATAACATAACTTGCTGTCCAGAGGAAACTTACAGTTTATCACTTATATGTATGATATATATGATCTAAACTAATTAACCCATAAATCTTTACGTTCAATTCCTAAATAAATTTAATATTAGCTCTGAAGAATGTCCACCAAATATATTTTATTTAAGTACCCTGGATGGCACTCTAAATTTGATTATCACTCTCGATATTTTGAAGTTTAGATCCTCTCAGATTCCATTTTTACAATAAAATAGTGAAAAAACTAAAAAAGTTAAATTATAGGATTTAAAATAATTTAATAACAAAAAAGTAAAAGTTGGAACAGAATCGCTCACGTTTTGTTTTTTTCGAAATGGACATTTACATAAAAACAGTTTACTCGTGAATATTCAATATTGGTATAAAAGCATTAAGATATAAAAATACACAAGAGAATTACTTAATTCTTTACGCCATTTCTTTAGATGGATAGATTTCTCAAAACGTAATAATTTTTTTTTCTTTCTTAACCCCTTGGCTTTTATTAATTTTTGAACATAACATATTAATATTAATAATGATACATGGTATCTCTTTTACTGCACCAGGTGCATTTTAAGAGAGGATTGTACAATGAATTTTCTTTAAGATTAATTAGATGGAAAGAGTGGGGGATCTAGTGATGGGGCTCACTATAAACGAAGTAAATAAAATTAAGTTTAGAAAATTAATTGCGGACAACACTACATGTATATGGGTATGTATAATATTTTTCATCATCATCATAGTCCATCCTCTCAACCGCTCACGCAATGTGAGGTATAATAATTTTTCAGAGGTTTAAAATATAACTATACTTTTCCTGTGTTTTAACAGGGTTTAAATGATTTTATGATAACAGATATAGATTTTAAGATCACTTACTACAATATATATTTACAGCTCCGGTGAATAAGGGGTTAATTTTAATTTTCTCCAAAAATCAGTTTCTTGCACTTAATGAAGTGGAATAGTGTTATTATCGTAGTGAATATCCGTTAAAAGTTTTTTTGTAATATTTTTTCTTTCATTGTATATTATGATTCTGCACAGATCTAAAGAATTCTTTCAAGGAGTGGAGGGAAAAGCAATTCCTAGAACCTCTTTAAAAACTTAATTGGGACCACAATAAAATAAAATATGTAAAATAATAAATAAATAATAAATAATAAAATATGTAAAATATATGCTCTCTAAAATATGTAAAATATAAATAATTTATATACATTTAAGAAACATCTAAGGCGATACAAGGGATACACGAAGAAAAACATTTTTTTTTTAATTAAGTATGAATAGGACCACAATAATTTATTATTTCATAATTATTATTAAAAGTTTAACAAATCATTGGATTAGCGATGGCTAATATTCATAATATGTTGGATGATTGGCATTTGTCTGACATATACAAATTAACAGCTAATAATTTTAAAAAAATCGGAATGGATCATATAAGGTGACGTATTTAACAAAGCGCAAGGAATATGTATACATTGTGTACAATACATTTTAACTTTCAATTTATTTTTTTATTTAAATTTTTTTTTAACTTAAATTTTATGTGGGTTCAATACAATCAGGAAGTTTATTCTTCAAACATTTAACCCTTTAATTTATTATTATTATTGGTCAACTGTTTTGATTTTTAAATATTTTTATTTTAAAGAGATCCGGGTTCGAATCCCGGTCGGAGGCATATCTTTTCTTTTTAAAATTAAAATAATTAACCCTTAAGTTTCCACTAATCCACGCGTGCAATACGTGTTAAATATGCCATAATTTTTTTTTCTTTAAAAAAGAAAAAAATAAGGAATCATACGAAATTCGTATTCATTCGTATTAGAATCGTAACTCATATTTAACATTCAAACCAAATTTGTACATGTTTTTTCGTTACATAATTTGGTTACATATTTGTACAAATGTTTCGCGCACAATACGTAGTTTAAATTAAATTAATTCGCCAAAAGATAAATTTACTATTAACTTTTATGAGTTTTTCTATAAAATAAACGTGCTTATAATATACTAAATTGTATATGATAATGATGTGCATAAAAATATGGATAAAATGTTGTGTATTTTATTAAAGCAAGCGTTAATTATAAACTAAATCTCATAAAGCAGCGATTGCATAAATACTGATTGATACGTGTTCATTTTCTATATTCGCGAAAAAAATAAATTATTTAGGCAAATTTAGTGACGTATTAATTTTAATTTAAATAAAATAAAAAAAGTATCTCAATTCCATAAAGTACGCTTTACAACAAATTTCAACACCAAATGTCTGAATATGCTTTCATAATGATTTAAGTCCATTTTTTTAGAAAAATAATTAATTATACAGATAAATAGTAATTTAAATATGCTTCTTCAATATTTATAAACAACCAAATAAACATAAAAAAGAAATGAAAAACTCATAATTTTTTAAGCTTCAGAAAAAATTTTGGAGCCCATTAAGGCTCAAATTTTGATTTTATGTGCGATTTTCAATAAAAAAAGAAGGGACAACTGTGTTAAAAACAGTATCCTTTCACCTTATATTATTTCGCTCATATTTAGCGCTAATATTTACTCTAATATTATTGAGACTATTACTAAATTAAATTAATTTGGATTGGATTGGATTTCATATGAATTTATGATTTAACTGTACATCGATACAATACACATGAACCTCTTCTACCGATTAACGCCGTTTAGATTTATTCTCATCCCACGGGTACATAAACATATATTTCATAAGCAATTACAAAAAAATATATATACATTGAAATAATAACAATTAATTAATAAAATAAAGCAAAATTGAAAAAAGAATTAGTTGCAAAACATCAAAATTCCGAAGTTTTTTCTCCATTACAATACTTTCTCCATTTATTCAATGCAGTCGAGAAAGTAACTGGTAAGTAATTTCAACATTACGTTCGAGAGAAGAGCAACCGACAATAATTTAATGATTATTATTTTTTAAATCAATAAAAGTTGTAAGAAATTATGAATGAAAACGCCAAACATAAATCGCATCACTGAAAACATTGAAAAATAAACCGATGCAAGGATTCTTTATATATAATTATCTTTAGACTAATAATAAATATCATTTTCATCAATTTCTTACTAAATAAAATAAATGTTTTTTTAATATATAAAATTATAGTTATAAAATATATAGATTTCCATAATGAAATGAAAAATCAATTTATTTTAATAATAAAAAATAAATACATTTTATCAAGAGGATTAATTCTTAATAGTTTCAACCCTCTGGCCTAAAAGAATTAGAGTAAAACACACGAACTACGTTATAAGTTGAAATAAATATTTTTACAACACTAAAATCTGTCATTGTTCAATTCAAATTTTAAAGGCATAGTTTCAGAGAAAACTCACTTGACACCGCTAGTGTCCACGTTAGTCTTACTGATAACAGTCCGGTACAAATTTAAATAGCAATGCAGGCCAGAATTATTTAAAAAACAATACAGCCAAAAATAATCATATTTGTTAACTTCTGGGACAGTTTCAAGTTAAACACGTAGCAATAAGAAAAGGATAAACGTTAGTAAAGCTTATTAGATTATGTTTGTCATAACATCCTTGAAATGATAAGAACTGCCAGGAAGAAAATCCCTTTAAAACAAAAATAAAAAGTATATATGAAAGGAAAGAAAAATATATAAAACAATAAACGTACTTTAGACAACTACTGAGGGAATTATAAAATTAATTTGAAACACAAAATCAACAACAAAAATATATTTTTCCTGGCCAATCACTATCACGTTGACAACCTACCAAAGATTGAAAATGATAAGGTATGATAAGCGTGATATGTGTTTTTGTTTCCAGTATATCATCTTACAAAACAATCTGAGTTATAAATTTTAAAAATAAAAATTACCTGACACTTTATTCCGATTTTCTCAGAAAGTACAAGCTGAAATCCGGTTGATTTAATTTTCACAAATGCAGCAGAGGATTTTTTCCGAGCCTGAGTACTCCGACCGATTTGACACAATTTCTCTAAACCTCGACCACAAAGACGACTTGACCCTATACAAGCCATAGTACAAACCGTTCTGAACAGGCGGTCTCCCAGTACATTACTCTACTACTCTCCCAGACATTTGTAAAGATCAGCTGTTGCATACTATACGTCCTGAAAACATTTATCGTTGTGTTTCAGTTTTATCTTGCGTAAAAGTTCTAAACTACAGTTATTATCAATTTATCAAAATATTATCTGATGTAGCTATTCACTATAATTAACAGTACATGGCCACAACATTTTATATTTCCAACACTCAATATGTTTTTGGAAAAGTTGGTAAATGAGAACCTCTGATAACAGCTGATATTGTTTGTTATTATAACCTTCTCATCATCAACATGCTTCTTAATCGGTTTATTAGTAGAAGTAGAGAAATTTATTTGAAATTTGAATCTCAAGTTTTATTTTCTTTTTTTGGAACTCCCCCTCCTGAAGGTACTACTTTAGCTATTTATCACTGATTTATATTTTTTAAATTACTACTGGATTTTGTCATTCAACTTTTTTATTTTTATTTATTTCCTTCATGTTCCTTTTTTATTTATTTCCTTTACAGGTTTTAGTTTCAATCTCGTCAATGATACAGGTTTCAACCATAATTCTATTATACCAAACCTAGAAAATGTTTTTCAAAACACATTTTTATTTGCTGTACCCAAGAGTAGAAGGACGATTGAGAAAAGAAGAAATCGTAAATTTGGTTTTCCTCAATATGTTTGGAAACCATTAGTTCCAAAAAAAAATATTTTGATGTGTGATAGCTGTGGAAATGACTATGAAGCAGGTCATCTATGCGGTAAGTAATTTTATAATAACATTCAATTATGCGTATGTTCTTTTTCTGGGATGGACCTTGTGGTTTTTTTTTTTTTTTCCAAAACCACACAGAAAACCATTTTGTTGGTAAATAAAACCAGCACCACACGGTCCATCCCGGAAAAAAAACATATGCACAATACCAAAGACCATGGAAGCCTATGTGAACAATATTCAATTAGTCTCAAAAGTTTTCATACATGTTTTTTTTAAGAATGTTACTGTAAAGCTAACTAAAATATATCACATAAATAACTAAAATATATCAAAACTATTATTTCATTCATATTCAATCTAAGTTATCACTTTGAAAAATTGGTATCAGTTCCATAGATTATCGCTTCAAATTAAGTCATAACAAGTTTTAACTTTTTATTTTTTTCCTTTTTAGTATTCTTGAAAATAAAAATAATTGTGAGTTTTATTATGAAATAAAGAGTGTAGTTATATGAACTTTGTATATTTCAGTAATCATTTCATCGAGAAATGAATGTTTCTACTAGCATATATCATCTATACTTCCAAAAGTTTGAAACGAAAAGACCAACTTTATGGCCAAAGACCCCCACTTTAATAAGGAAGAAGTGAAAACGGGATTCGCTAAAATCCATGTGACTAAAAGCTTTTACTATCTGGGCAAAATAATCAGCAGAAATTAACCAAAAAAAGAAAGCATAGTGTATAGGGTTAAAAATTTGGAGAATTTATGCTACTTAACGAGTAGCACGTATTATAAAAAATGCCTCTCAAAAAAGGCCAAAATCAGGGATTAAAATACCTTGGTAAAACTAGTGATATTGTACAGGACAGAGACTAGGTGTTTTCCCAATCTAAAAAAATGGCTGAAATTAGAGGGAAGGATTCTTAGGAGAATCCACGGGCCCAAAATAACACCAGTAGGATACAGGCTAAATTCCAACAGAGAAATTTACAGTGAACTCCCTGACTTCGAAACAGAAATGAGGGTAATAAGACTTAGGTTTTATGGACACATGCAGAGGACGAGCAAGTAGCGATTAAACAAAAATATTTTCAGTAAAATTATGGGGTACAAATTCAACCACGGATACTCAGTACAAATCCAACTGGAAAACAGAGACTCAGGATTACTCTGGATTTATGTGAAAATAGGACAGAATATCAGAAGTTCATGAAAAATGTGGTACTTGTGGAAGACAGTAAAAGATTTCCGTCCAGGACCTGGACTGAAAAAAGGAGGAAAAAATTTCAGTGAAATTCTCAGGCAAAGATGGGCCAAGAAGAAACAACTAAAAAAGAAACCTGCAACATAGAGACTAGTCCTTAAGGGCTGTTTCGCATCATCTTGAAACTTGATAATTTAATGTTGGCAGTTACGTAAAATTATGAAGTACTTTTTATCTATTATTGAGAAATTTTGAATAATATTACTTGATCTTATATTCAATGATGAATGAGGTTCAAGAAATAAGTTACAACTCAAAGGAAATAAGCTAATAGATTTCATGTTGTTTTTTTCTTCAATTTTCATTCAAAAAGTATGATTAGACCTATTAGTTTACTCCCTATTTGTTCAAAAATTTTTGAAAAATTGCTTTATCCCCGATTAATAAAGTTACTGACTGACAAAATACAATCCCTCACCATCAATTAGGTTTTCGAAATCACACTCGACTACTCAACAATTACACAGAGTAACTGACTACATATCGACAGCACTAGAGAAGAATTTATATGCAACTGGAGTGTTTCTGGATGTCGCCCAAGCATTCGACAAGGTCTGGCACAAGGCGTTTCTCTTTAAGCTCAAGACTATACTACCACACACTTATTATCTGATTCTTCCCTCATTCCTTGCAGACAGATTTTTCTCAGTCCGACAGGGCTCAGAGCTATCTTCAATAAGACCGATTTTAGCTGGTGTGCCTCAGGGATCAATACTTGCACCGCTATTATTCATAACATATACAAATGACATTCCACAAAGTCCTAAAACTCTGATCGCAACCTACGCTGATGACACTGCCATGATCAACAAACACAGGCCTCACAAAATTACAACACAACTTACAAAAGGTGAATGAGTGGTGCCAACTATGGAAAATCAGACTGAACTTCAAAAAGTCGCAACATATCACTTTTACTCTTAGGCGTGAAACATGCCCTCCTATTTACCTTAACACCTTCACTGCTGCATCTGTCCCCAGGGACCGATGCTTGTCTTACGACAACTCGAAAAAAATTGATAAAGTTATTAATTAAAATTAATAATAAAAATTAAGTTATCGTGTGATTGGAAAATTACTGGCAGAATTGAATAGAAATAATTTATTGGTTGCCGAGGACCGATACCGCATCAGAGGAAAGTTCTACCATTGGTCCCCAGAGACCAATAACACAGAGTAAAAGAAACCACTATTTTCATTACCACACTGAAGGTGTTAATAACTCACCTATCCCACAGACGGACAAAGTACAATACCTAGGACTAGCATTAGATAGGAGAATGACATCACCTCACGTTGAGATGAAATGCCAATCACAAACTCAAATTAATGTATTCGCTATTCAGGAAAAACTCCAAATTAGATTTAAGACAGAAATTAAACACATATTAAAGTAAAAAATTATTTGTATTCGACGGGTGTGAATGAAAATATAATGAGAAAAAAGAAAAAAAAAAGTATGATTAAAAAAATAATTTTTACACTAGATCTGTAGGATTGAAGCTGATCCATGAAAATACTTTTACTAGCTCTTTGTCAGGGTTGGTTTATATTTCATCAATCAATGATGTATCAAGCATCAAATACCATTAGTTCAATATGTTTATGAAGTTTTGTTAAAGTAAAATTTATTTTTAAATTGGCAAACATTAATTATTGTGTCTTCTCACACATGAAAAGAAAGTATTTTTAAGATTTAATGAATCTACTGAAGCAAGGGGAAAGTCACTATAGATGTTTGTGTAGTATTCTCAATATATTCATATATTTTAGTAAAATTAGATTGAAAAAAATAAACAGCTAGAAATTTATTGGTCAGTTTTGTAGAGCTTTTGTAGGATACTGATGGACTCTAAAATTTAAAACATCGAAATTAGAACATCAGCATCATGGATGGCTCTACAACTCTTGCAAATCAAGACCTTAAAATTAGAACATGAATTTCTCAAAACCCGCCTGTTTCATCCTTGGACATTTTATTCAAACATTTGAGAAACTTAGTATTTTTAAGTCATCTTTGTTACCCAAAACACTAAATGTACACAATCCATTTACCTACTCCCCTTTTATCTATTTAATTGTGTATAAAAATTCTAAACTGTCTCTTAAAAGTACATTCAAAGGTTGAAATTCAAATTATAAACAGTAAAATTTTTATCAGTACTAGAATTATGAATTAAATTTATACGATTTTTTATCATTAATTTGATTTTCAATGTCCTGATGTATGAACTTCTTTCAAAGGTTATTGCTACAAACAAGTAAAACTGGAAACAGAAGAAATGCAAAAGGCTATTCAAAATGAATTAAAGCTGGACCCTGTGGACAAAGAAGTTACAGTTGTTTATGAAGGTGAAGCAATAGGGAAACCAGAACAATTTTGGAAGGTACTGTTGTTTCTGTCATATTTAGTTTTGTTATTTTTTGTGTTAAGCTAGGTGTATTCCTTATTGCTATTAAACTGCCTGCCTTTTTGACAAAGTCATCATTTTTTATCACAGACCATTAAACCAAATTACTATGTTTGATACTCATTAGATAAAGAATTAAAATATTCGTCAGTTATACATACCTTATTCTTTTCAGTTGAATGATCATTTTGGGAATTATAGATAAAAAAAAGTCAATTTTTGGTTGTTCAGCCTGAATTCCTCTGGAAATTCACCTTTGGGCAGGAAAACACCAATCCTGCTTGTTTTTGATAAGAATTGTATCTCTTAAGACAGTGCCTAAAAAAAAAATCTGTATTTATTAATTTGTAATTATTAAGTTCAATAAATGATTTTGTATAATTATCAATTAAACTAAATGAATAATAATCTTTCCAGGGCAAAAGAGTTGTAGAAATGAAGAAATCAAGACCTGCGTGGTTTAGTAAAAATTTGTTACAGAAAAGTACTGCCGATAACTCAGAAAATAAAAATGTAAAACCTACTGATTTAGCCTAACACTTATTAGTAACCATTAGTTTTAACTAGTTTAATTTCTGAAGCATTATTTTTCCAAACTGTTGTATGAACTTAATTTGTATATAAAATTAAAATAAATTTATTATATCTCAATTTTATGTTTGACTAGCAGCGAAACCCGGCGTTTCTCGGGTTAAATTACATTGCATGTTTAATGGCATAAAAAATATATGAGTATACATTTTTAACATAGATATAGATTTCTATTTTCGATATTGGGAGACTTATTCGGCCATTAAACATGCGGTGTATATAGAGTAAACTAATTTACGAATTGAAATAGTTTTAAGAAAAAGCTTAGTAAATGAAGAATTTATGTTTTATTTATATAATTATTTACATATTAAATTATTCATATACATATTACATGTTACATTATATATTGACATATATTATACATTTACATTTTTATTTTAGTATTTTTTTTTTTTTTTTTTGCAACACTTGCTTATACACTACATTTATAGTTTTGTTGTTTGGACTGTAAATAAAAAAATTTCGAGGTGATTCTACTTGTGAGCATGCGACATATAATTGGCCGTGTGCAAAGCATGGTTCCCTTCAGTCAACTCCACAGTACTGAAATGTTTGGCCCTGTGCTTTGTTAATAGTCATGCTGTAAGCCAACTTCACCAGGAACTGTAAGCGTTTAAAAGTAAAGGGCAATCCATTTGATATTAAAGGTATCCATGGTATAAATACTATCTTTCCTTTTCCTTTACCAGTCATACTGGCTTCGATGACGTTATTTTGTAGCTGTTTGATGCAGAGTCTCGTACCATTACACAGTCTCGGCAAGTTCAAATTTCGTAATAAAATAACTGGTGAACCAATTTTTAATTTAAGACAGTGTAATGACATTCCTGGAACATTGAATGAATTTAAAAATTCAGTAGGAAAATTGACGCTTTCTAGCTCATCAGTCATTGTATCAATTGACATGTAAATTTTCTCTTTTGACGGAATCAATTCCTGGATGATGTTGACAATGTCCTTCTTCGTGGCTAAAATAATTCGGTCGTGTAACCATTCTGAATTGGTATAATTTTCAACAATATTTGGATATCCTTCATTAATAAGTTGTTCAGGTGTTTCAACAACATTACATAACTCAATGGTTAATGTTATTTGGCCAGTATTTTCGTCTATTGGATAGGTCCCTTCTCCTATTTGTAAAAGTTTTTCAGGAAATTCTTGTGCCTTTTCATCTCCTGAAATCTTCAACCTCATTTTTGTTGTTGATTTGATTATTTTTATGTGTTCCCATATGGACGACTTCTTTAAGCAAGCATTAATTTCGTCTGCCGGCGTCGATTTGGAAATGACAGGAAGCGTTTGACGAAAATCACCTGATAGTATTAACAACACACCTCCCATTATATTCGTGTTGTCGCGTAAATCTTGAAGTGTTCTATTGAGTGCTTCTAGTGATTTTCTATGGGCCATTGCATTGTGCATTGATCCCATATAATGGCTTTGCACAGTTTCAATATTTTTCCATGAGCTGATGATTTTTTTCTACATTTTGGAACTTTCTAGTTCAATCTAGAAATTTTTAAAACTTTCTAGAACATTCCAGATCAGTTATAAATGTTTCACACATTTTGAAACTTTCAAGACCATTTCAGAAATTTTGAGATCTTTTCTGGACAGAAATAGATCTGTGGCAACTGTGCATAGTGGGCTAAGTCGAATTTCGTGAATTACAAGCTACCTACTTAGAATCGTAATTTTTCTGAACTTATTTTAAGTTCAAGATTGGAGTATCAGCCCACGACTCACAAAGGAATATCCTTCATTGCAATGGACGGAACACTTATCGTGTTAGACCCAAGGAATGAGAAAAAAATTACGATTCTAAGTAGATAGCTTGAAATTCACAAAATTCGACTTAGCCCACTATGCACAGGTGCCACAGATATGTTTTCACATCTTCGCTCATTTGGTCTGCCACATGAAGACTCGTGACAGATCATTTTATAAATAATTTAATAATTTTTTTTAACTATAAGTTACTCGTACATCCAAAATTTCAGATGTCTATCTTCAAAACTGACGGATTCCCTACCATCTTTGAACCCCTATTATATTAAAGGGGAAACCCTTGAGGGTGGAATTATCCAAATTTCTTTCTTAAATTACACAAAGAACCTATCTGTAAATTTCTAAATGCTGCAAAAAGTTTCTGATTTGCCTTTAATTACGTACTATAATGGATTCTTTACAGAACACAAAAAACTGTCTGGGGGGCACGTGCCCCTGTACCCCCCCATAAATCCGCCCTTGCTGTAGCCCATGTGTTATTCTGATGTATAACCTATATTACCGTAAAGTTTCGTCCAAATCCGTTGAGTAGTTTTTGTGTGAAAGAGAGACAAATATACAAACTTTTGCATTTATACATATATAAAATATTACAATGATTTTTTAGTAACATTCAATATTACTGTTATTTTCTAGATTGATTTTATCATTATTATTATAACTGGTGCAATAACTCGTCACCAAGTCCAGGCCACCTCTAATAGTTTCTGCCAATTGGCTCTTTCCTGAGCAGTATCTCTCCAGTTTCTGACACTCAGCATCCCCAAGCTTGACTACTCTTGCTACATCTGATGCACTAAAGGGGGTATACAATTCTGTTTGTAATTCTCTTTTGTGACATCTTCTCCATGTTTAGCCTACCTTTATAGTTACTAACATCCTCCTCAAAATGATTCTTTCAAATACCAGAAGCTGCAATTTTTCCCTAGGCTACTATAATATCTATTGGCAGCATTAATTCTTCTGCATGTATTAGGTCTACCTTTACCATTTTTATTTAAACACCACTGTATTAATACATCAATAAAAGTTATTGACACTGGCCTACTAACCATAATAAACTACAAAAATTATCACAAACATTAATGCAACCAATATGTTACTAAATTCTATACCACTATTTTATTACTAGTTTATGTAGGATTTTAAGCTGTTAATTATTGGTGGTACAATCCATAGATTAACTGTTATGTACATCATAGATCATAATAAAGAACAGAACAATATTATTACTGAAAATACCATGTAACTAGTTATCTTAATTAAGAAAGAATTTAAAATGTTTCTAATTCAAATACAACGCTAGCCTAACTTTGTAATTTTAGGTAACTTAATAAAGTTTGATAAAAAAAAATTCTGCTACTAGAATAGTAATATCACATTTTTGTATAACTTAGTGATAATAAGTTATAATAGGTCAAAAACTTTCTTATTTCTTAATATTGCACATCTTGTGGAATGTAAAGAAGGGGACAAAAGCTAAGAACCTACATGTCCACTAAGTGTGTTATATCCAAATGATGTTTTCTTTAGTGGATACTGTTCTGAGAGTTTGGAAAAAAAAATAGGGTGGCTCTCTGTGGGAATATTACTTCCCAGATTTATTCTCAAAAAATTTCTAAATCAGATTTATTTCATCCAGAGCGGTAGAGATAGAACCAATGGTCCCATCCAATAGTGAATAGTAAAATTCCAAGGAAACATTTTTTTTAGAAAACTAATTCTTGAACATTACTCCACTAGGATGAGTTTATATAAGATCATATTTTTTTTATCACTTTCGAAGGGTGTGAACCTTTTCTCTGATGAACTCATTTGTAGATGAAATCATCTGTTAATTGCAAATATAAATGTAAAATTCTTTGTGGAATTCCTACCCTACCATTCACCATTCTAAAATTCTATTACTTAAAAGGACTGTGAGTGAGAAAAACTGATGCACAGGAACATCAGACAGCATCTTTTTTTTTTGCACTCTCCAATTAGTGATTATTCTAATGAGAAATAATGAAAAATTCGACATATTTTTATTACTACCAACATCAATTAATAAATTGAATTCTATATGTTTCTTATATTCTATTCCTTTGAACAACTTATTGAAATTTATAATTTTTACAATAAATTATTTTATAAAGATTAAATTTAGTGAAAGATACATTTTTAATGAATTTATTATAACTAAAATGCTTATTACTCTTATTCCTATTTTTGAAGTGTCCTAACGCAGAACCTGTACCAAGGTCTAAAGGAAGGCTAGAAAAAATTAAATGGTAATCTTAATGAATTTTCTAACAATGTATTGTAAATAGTTATGTATTTTTCTACAAATGCACATGTCCAATTGAATTTAAATGGAGATTTCCTTTCCTTACTTAAATATGTGTTGGTATTTGATTACTTTCAGCATTAATAAATAGTACCAAAGAAGAATGATAGATCAATGTTAACTATAAAATTAATATTTTGGTAAAGAAAATATTGAATTTCAATAATTCTATTACCAATGTCATTATTACATTTTCATTGATATTCAAATAACATGTAGAAAAATACTAAATACCTTGTTTCAATAAGTAACAACCTTAAGAAAGCTGAAATTACTGAATTCTGGTTTTAAGGCTGAGGAATACTACATAGATTGGCGCCTCTGTCACCGGCTAATGTATAACTAAGACCATTAATATATTTTAGCAATATTCCATAAATCATAAGTAATAGTCATGAAAATTAAAAAATGGTATATCCGAAAAATAGTGCTTTTATTTCGGTTAATTATTTTTTTTCAAGAATTATTTTAAAAATTACATAATCCTAAAAACTGTGTATATTACGTTTTCATTGCGATCATGAATATTTTGCATTTTTTTAATGGTGCAACCCACTTAATATTTTATTCTAATCATAGTTTGAATTCCTACGCGTGTTCGAAACGAGCATATTTTTTTCTCAAATCTCTAATAGGAAGATAAAAAAAATACACAAATTCCATAATACAGAATATCCATATTAGTTCTTTGAGCAATTTGTTATATTTCACTGGAAAAACGTGGGAGATAAATCAAAATGACCTGACAAAAAATCAATTAGGCAGTTTACTTGTGTTCAATATCTTCATTATATGTATATACACACACACCTAATATACAATTTAACTATCATTCAACAACGGGAGTTCTAGTGATTTGAACAATCATAAAATTGGATATATGGAGGCTAGTCCGTTTCTAGGCGGACAGGGGTTACCCTCCCCCCCCCAAATTACTATGATAGCTGTTTGTTTGTTCATTTAACGTCACTTTATGCTGCTATAGGCATAAAGTAATAGCTATTCCACCAATATATGATTTACAAGTTATAGGCTATATACCCATCATTAAATCTCTTTAGGTATCTTAGTCATTATAATGGCTTAAACTCGCACTTGACACAGGATAGAGCCAACAATCAGAGAATTATGGACCTTAATGTGAATACCATACCTCAGTTCATTGTCTTTAAAAGGCACAAAGAGACTGGAGACGCTATTAACGTGGTTCGTGTTGAGTGGGCTAGTGTTGGAGAGGGTCATCCGGAATAACTGGAATCTGTCTTGGATTAAGAAGATCAGCAATCACTGAGGACAATGTCTGTTAGTACTTTAAGTACGCAGAAAGAAACATTACCTTGAGTTTCTTTGGTTTAGGCATAGCATCGGCCGTTTTAGTGACTTCTTATCCTTTTTCCATCTTGTATCGATCTATTCCCTTAATCGCGATCCATGGTTTTTATCCTTAGTGTATAAAGTATAAGTACCAAGTATATAAAGTATGTAAGGATAGAGATCGTTGGGGGTGCAGTCAATTAAAGCACCATAAGAAGTGCATACTTATTTATTGTGTGCCGACGTTTCGACCTACATTGTAGGTCATCTTCAGGGCTGTGAGAGAAAACAGACAAAAAAAAATTATATAAAGTATGGAGTATCAGTGTATAAGTAGGTATATAAAGTATGGAAGTCTGCATTTACTATTTTAAAACTTTCCATAACACGTCTAGATCAGTCAGCCATGTTAGAGAGTAATGTAGCCACTCTGAGGACTTTAAGCATTAATTCTTATGGAATTCATTAGTTCTTATGGAAGGAATCAGCTTATGTTTCCAATACCTTGCAGGAGTTTTGTAATAATTGGACTGTACCTGTAAATAGCTGTATAGATGTTCCTTTCTTTTCTGATGTGGCTAAAATTCATATTTATTTTAAAGTTCTAAATCACAAGTGGGTTGAAGACAGATCACCTCCACATGATGCCCATTTGATAACAGTGTATATAATCTGTTTAGGTAGAAATAGGAATGGGTCATCCCGTGAAGTAAGAGTTCATTGTTTATGTAATAATAAAGATACCAGTTTGGTGGTAATAAGGCCAACTTTGAAGGAGTAGAAAGTTTGTTTCTACTCATTTTAATCACATTTGTGCCCCACAATATGGCCAATACTCAAGTTTAAATTTAGTTTTGGTTTTGAAAGCATCAAACTTTCCTTTCAACAAAGTTGCAGCTCACCTTTACCGACTATCCCCAGATCTGCCACCCATTGGCCGCCTTCCCTACGAGGTAACGCGTTCCACGTATTGCTCAAAATATTTCTAATATTATTCTTTTAAAATTCGTTAAGCAAATAACAATGAAATAAAGATTATTCTGTAGTTATGATACTTGAGTGTATTTAGATAAAAGAAAGAACGAAATTTTTTCTCATTTGTCAACTGAGTTTCTGATGGAATAGTCAATGTAAAACAAGAAAATTAGTATTTTATTTAGTATTTCTGATGGAATAATAAGATAGATAGTGATTGAGAACCCAAAAATCTATTGAATGTTAAATATTTTTAAGAGATTATGTTCAACCCATGATAGAAACGTTATAATACTTATAACAAGTTTTCTTACTAAATTATTGGAAGTAGTTTACTTTAAAAAAACGAGTTTAAATATCTTATCTAATAGAAATATATCTAGCCAAACGGCTACATTATTGGAATACTACTACATTATTATACTCGCTTCGGCGGTAAATATACTATAATTGGAACGATACAAAGAACATTAGCATGGCAACTGCGCAAGGATGACATGCAGCGTTCCACATTTTTGGGGAGTAAAATCCGTCCTCTACCTCCACGTGGTACTTCCTGGTTAACGCTAACGGAGGCGGTACCGAGCCATGGGGGTATAACCATCACGAAGTGCAGGTAATGGCATTTTTCTACCTCATTAATTACCAGTTCGCGCGACAGCCAATCCGCCAACGAGTTCTCTACCTCTTTTTTATGAATGACTTGGAACGTATAGGGTGCCAATCGTTCCTTCCAACGGGAGACGCGCGCTGACGATTCCTTAAGGGTGGTTCAGATAAAGAAGTGGTTTGTGGTCCGTCAATAACTCGAAATGACGCCCATATACATATGGCCGGAAGTACTCAACCGCCCACACCACTGCTAAGAGTTCACGCTCGATAGCACTATATCGTTGTTCAGTCGGATTAAGTTTCCGGCTCGCGAAAGCGATCGGCTTTTCCCCCTCCACCAAATTCTGCGACAGGACCGCCCCAATAGCAACCTCACTCGTATAATCAGGTCTTGGGTGCTCCGATTTTCACGAAAGTCGTATTGTTTGTTCCTCTTAGAGCAATCCTTCGACTTGTCTTCTTATCCTCTTTTCCAAGATTTTGGAATGTATCTTAGAAAGTTATAGAAGAAAACTTATTTTGGAGTCAAGAGCGCGACCTTTAGAGCGTATATTTAAAATTATTTAATTTTTAGCCTTTTCGGCGTTTACAAAATAACAATGTTTATCTCATCGTAATTTCATAACATGATACGATTTCTCGCATTTTCAAAAAATAGAAAAGAACACGTATTTCTTTATTTTTAATGTAGAAACTAAATCTAAAATTTCTTGGTGCTCGCTTTAAAAATGATGTTCATTTTTATTACAAACGTTTGCCACCCTTTTGACCTTCTTAGGGGACGATTTTCCAAAATCCTTCCTTATTGCGCGTTGGCCTTATAAAATGTACTTACTGTTAAAATTTCAAGTCTGTAGTAGCCTATGCCGTTTTGGCTCTGCGATGGTCTTTTCAGTCAGGACGAACTCTTATATATATATATATATATATAGCTGTCCCGGCAAACGTTGTTCTGCCCTATTACCCTAAAACAAAGAGCTTCCAAATTTTCTCCAACCATTACAATGGCAACGATCATCGATTGTTGGTGCATTGAAACATCTCGCATGTTTTCCTACAGGAGTTTTATCAGCTCTGATGATTACGATTTATGATCACCAGATAGCATAAGACCCAGTGTAGTTTTAAACAATGAAATCAATTGATTTTGTTTATGAAACAAAGTTTGTAAATGTTCTACAATAGACCTCCTCACTGAACTGTTATTTGCACAACGCTGATCAATTTCTTCTGGAGTATTGCCCATTTATTCCATTTGGAGGAATTTATAGCCGCCATCTGTCACCGGGAACAGCGAACCTGCTTTATGATATATTTGGCAATGTATCAGCAAACTGAACAGAAAAGTTTTATTTTTACACAAAAACTTAAAAAGGAATAAACAACGGAAGTCTTGTTACCTTAAAAATCGGCATGAATTTGTCGCAAAGTATATCTGTTGCCCCCAAAAAAGTCATTTGTAAGCAGTTGTTATATTTTTGTATATTTGTAAGGAAATGTATGGAATCCCTTCCAGTTTCTGAAACCAATCCATTTCCATTCACGCAACACTATCCATTTCCTTCATTTTTGTATTTCAATGCCTTGAGATGTGGGCAAACTGAGTTCTTAGCTCCAACAGCAACGCATTGGTAGGAGTTGTAGTCAACTTAAATACCGTTACTGAAAGCCGCTCGTGGAACACTGAAAGCAGTTTGAAAACAACGCGTTGTACGTGATTGTATTATTATAGTCCTCTCAATTTCATTTCGCTTTTCACGTTGCTGTGCAGTACGATTAGATCGAGCATTAGCTTGATTTGTAGCGTTTTAAGTTCTTCAACCCAAATTACTGGCCCCGCCTCTTATAGGCGGAATGGTCCTAAATGTAAACAAACTCAACAATTAAACACACAATTGGTTTTCAAGAGAAGCCAAGCTTTTGTCCGCGACTTCGTCCGCGTTGATTTTAAATAGAAATTTATGTTGGGTTTAAACGGAGAATGTGTTTTTTCCCAATTGCATTATAATAAATAATATTGATAATAATTGTTGACCTATGATAATTTATGTTGAAGAAATTGGTCCGGGTAGAGGTCACTGAATGAAATTCTCAAGTAATTTCAGATGATATTTATTGTTAGCCAACGTTTCGACCTACGTTGTAGGTCTTCTTCAGGGCTATAAGCAAAATACAGACAATTTAAGAAAGCGGTATGAATATAATAAAACATTTTAAATATAGATAAACTAAAAGAAGGTGAAAACAGGCAAAAATTGATAAAATGAAATTATTACACATAATTATCAATTTTTGCCTGTTTTCACCTTCTTTTAGTTTATCTATATTTAAAATGTTTTATTATATTCATACCGCTTTCTTAAATTGTCTGTATTTTGCTTATAGCCCTGAAGAAGACCTACAACGTAGGTCGAAACGTTGGCTAACAATAAATATCATCTGAAATTACTTGAGAATTTCATTCAGTGACCTCTACCTGGACCAATTTCTTCAACATAATAAATAATAGTGTTTCTTTTTGAGTTTTGGGCTCTATTTTATTGATTTATAAAAACGTATATTATGTAGTAAAATCTAAGTTACAAATAGGTTCATTCAGAAAGGAAAAATAGTTGTGCTTTAATTGATTAAAAATCAATTGGAGCAGAAGATGAAAGGCCAGGGAGTAGAGGTAAGGAAGTGAATGCGGTGGGCATTTGGATGACTCATCCTTACCTAGGATGAAAAAAACAAACAAAAATAATTACTACGCTTATAACTCAAGAACGCCTGGACCGATTTCTTTTTTTTCTTGGGTATTCTTTTTTGGCCAGAGACCAGTCCTAAATGGTTCGAATAATCGAAATCGGTCCAGGCGTTCTTGAGTCATTAGGTCGGTAACTAACGCCACTCTCTTATATATATATATATATATATATATATATATATATATATATATATATATATATATATATATATATATATATATATAAGATATAAAATTTACGATGGAAGAGATAACAGAATTAGAAATAAAAAATAAACCCCTTTTTTATATGAAATCTGGGTTCAGCTATGAAACTAAAACTAGTCCTTTCTCACTGCATACTGTGTGTTTTTAATTCAAGACTTTTTTAGAAAGTCCCTCTTACCTTTCCAACTTTCCGCAAGCTTCTTTTATATCTATCCTTGATGGATCTTTGAACTATACTATCACTATCCTCCAACAGGAGTATGCTCATATTGTTCAAAGCATATAATGGATAGTATGCCGAAATTCTTATTCAAGACCCCTTCCAATTGACTAGACTAGAGTAGGGAATAAGTAGGCATGATTAATTACTATGAACACAATAATTATGAGACATAGTTCATGATTTAGTTAATTCTTGATAGCCATTAAAAATGCTAGGAGTAGCTGGTGGCGTAATTCTTCATATTTTTAAACTAAAATTTAACATTTATTTGTGTAATTTATTTCATATAAGGTTGTAAGCAGGTACTTGTGGTATTATCATCAACAGTTGGCGTTCGCTAAGCCTTATTATTACATATAGTTTCATCTGGTTGGTTTCGCTTAGCGTGAGGTGAAATGTTATCACACATTAAAAAATAGTTTATTTTCCTTACCACATCCTTAGCATCTTGAAATAGATCCGTGGTGCATGATCCCCTAAATATTTGTTCCTAAACCTTTAGGTATGTAAAAATTTCTAGTAGCTAATATTTCGATAGCATAAATGATGTTCAGTTGAATACATTCAAATCACTACCTCATGATGAAGCTGTAGCAGCATATTAGAGCAGATATAAAAAGTTACACAAAAGAAAATTACAAGCATGTAGCCATGATGTACTTTGTTGTAAAAATTAGAAAGATATGTTGAATAGGCCTTAACAGCTACATGATATGCTAAGTAATTTAGGAAGTAACAAAATATAGATTCTTGTTAGGTTAGTGCTCGAATGCACTTTTCCTATTTATATTTTTCTTTGCCACCAATTAATAGGATAATCATAATCATAGTAACCATCACAGCAACTAGAAATAGAATAATCCATCACAGTAAGAATTACCCTATTTCTCCTAAAGCTTATGGATAAGTATGTTGTTCAAAGTTTAAATATTAATTATAAGAATTAATATTTTAATTATTATAATCAAAAATATAAGGAAACTTTCAAAAATTTAATATAATAATGATCTAAGTAAATCAAAACCAACGAGAAGGGGAATTTAATATATTGATAAATTCCTTATCATTGGTGGTAGATTCTTTGCTAAAATTAACAGAAAACACTTTTTTTTTGGCTCATGAATATTTTCTTAAACCAATATTGAAATTTGGTAAGAAAATAGTTAAGCCCAAATAGCTAAAAGTTTAATGTTAAATGTAATTACAGCAGTATTTAACTGTATTATAAAGAATGAACAACTCTAGGAATTAAATAAAATAATGTAATAAAATAGTCTAAGGTCAAGTATTTATTCTACCAAAATAAAGTGCATGAATTCTTCATTACATCTTCACATGTGATTCATTTTCTTTTTTATTAATAACAATAAATTAGTACAAGACTTTTAACAAACATAAAGGTACATGAGAATCAAAAATTTAATTTATTTATAAAACTACCCAACGTCCTTTACAAAGTAGAACAATATTTTATAATTTTAACCAAATTAAATTTCACTGTTTTCATAATTGTTCATTAATTGCACTGTAACTTTCCATTACGCCTATCAGACTTATACCATGCTAGTTTCTATAATTATTAATGGAATTAAAATAATCCTATAAATGAAATGTGTGTCGTACTCTGCACACTTTGATGTGTCTCTTATTAAATCTTTTTATTCACAGAGAATATACATGTACTGAATGAAATATTATGTAGGAAACACGCTCTGTACATTTGCTGTTAACATATTATTATATCTTAGGTTGTCTCATTGTTTAGTATGCAAAAGGAAACCTGAAATTGAATGCATTTAACACTAATAAACTAACTACATGGAAATCAACAAATACTCAAGTTTTAACAAAAGAAAAAATATCAATATATCGGTAGCATATTTTTGGGTAAGACAAATTAAATCCAAAAATAAGCTCTATCTTTTTCTTGTCCATTCTTTGTAACTATTTCAAAATTGATTACGCAGAGAGACCAATCATAAGGTACCTAATTGACAATGTCAAGCCACAATTACAAAGAGAACATCCTCAACTAATTATTAATAATATAACTTGCTTTCTAACACTGATCTAAGTTGTAAGAATAAAAACATCTAAATCATAAAGCATCTAACATCATTCTAGTAACAGATAAGCTACAGATCTGTAAATGTAACATTAATTTTATTAACATTACTGAATTGTGCTTGTTTGAGGTGAAATAATTCATTCATAAAGATATTAATTAATATATATTTAAATACCACATGATCAAATTGAAATTTTTCATGAGTAAAACAAAATTATATTATTACGTTTGAGCATAAAATATTAAAATTAAATTTGTACATTATCAAGGCCTGGATGGATGAAGCTCGCAATCGACTTTGAAGATGTTGCTATTCATCCCAACTCCCAGAATATTAAATATCTAAATACATCGTATGAAGAATATATGAATTACAACTAAGTAAACAAGAAATAAATAAATAATTTAAAGAAAAACTTAAAAATTTATAATTTTATGAATTGCACTTCAACTTGTTAAACAACAAAACTACAATTTTGTCTGTAAGATTATTAAATCCGATTGTTTTCATTCATTGTTGGAAGCGCCAGAAAAGGCTCGGCTTAGAACTATTAACACAGTTTCATTTTATAAAAATTGCAGAGCTGGGACGGGATGTTGTATAAATAAAATGTATCATTTAATAGGCAATTAACAGTCAAATGGTAAAATATTTAGTAAGATAAAGTAAAAGTTAATTCCAGAGAAAATGAAAACAAATTAAATATTGACTTAAAGTGTATATCCAGATGCAATTTACAGATCTAATTGATAAATCACATTTCAA
Source organism: Arma custos (assembly GCA_037127475.1). Taxonomy (NCBI): domain Eukaryota; kingdom Metazoa; phylum Arthropoda; class Insecta; order Hemiptera; family Pentatomidae; genus Arma; species Arma custos. The sequence continues at coordinate 27,015,287 of CM073762.1, forward strand.
TAAAAATCCAATATGTAAAAAGGGTCTTATAATTAAAAAATAAATAAAAAGTATATTATTTCTAAGAAGAAAGAAAAATAATCTTCAAACATTTTTCTTTATAAATGCTTTACACTAGTTCCTCACTAAGTACAGACGACTTCATCATACAAGCGAAATTATAACATTAATTCATAAAAAACAAAATGTTTTACATCAATTTTTTAAGAAATAATGTTTGCTTTAATAAAAATATCAGTAAAGATCATCAAACAACATAAAATTCTATTCACAAAAAACCAATAATCCACAAATTACTCTTTTATATACAATTGTATTTTATAATGATCGTCACGTTTAACTACATTGTTTTTACGAGAATTCATGCTTTATCTAAAGGTCTACCTCACTTTACATAATACAACCACATTTAGAGAGGCAGACGAATATATATGCTTTATATTTTAAACATGAAACATAGTTTTTATACAGTCAATATCATTCATAATACAAAATCAAACTTAAAAGCAAATTATTGTAAAATTACTTTCTGGCCATACATTCTTTGACCCCGATATGTAACTGTTAATTTTAAGTTGTATTTTAAAAATATAGTTTTTTTTTTTAAGTTTTTTTCTTTCTCTTAGGGAAATATTCCAGGAAGAAAGGTAAAAAGGTGAGGGATATAAGACACTGAGTACTCTTGATGTATAATACACCTAGCAAATTTTGAGTACCAGATGAAACTTTGCCTTTTTAAAAAAACCTCATCACATAAGGAGTGATTAATATTAGATAACTAATTAAAACAAATTAAAACGACATTTATTTCAAATATTTATATATAGAGTGTAGTGAAGGGAGAAGGTAAAAGTGCCTAACTCCTCTTGTTACGCACTTTGAGTATCGCCCTTGACTTTTTTGGTCGTTTCGATACTGCAGGGGGTGGATTATCTTCAGATTTACGCTTAAGCTGAGGCAGTGGTGGTGGTTCAGACCATAATTCACTAGTGGATGCCTCGTCCATAGCGCCGGGCCCCTGGCTGGCAAGGAACTGAAGATCCTCAGGAGTTAGCCCGGTAGTTGTTTTGCCACAGGACACACAGAGGGAATTTAAAGGAGACTTGGACCTCCAGTATTGTAACTCAGTTTTGCATTTGTTCAATTCCTATGAAACAAATTAAAAAAATATTTCAATAACAATAAGTCAAAATGAGATGAAGATTTTAATGCCCACAAAAACTCATTAACCAAAATTAAAAAATGACATATATCTCTAATAAGATTTTGACTGTTACACTTTAACGGCTAAAAAATTTTATACTTATAAGATGAAAATGAAACTTGTTTCCCCTTAATAGAAACTAGTTTTTAAATAAGCGTTTCATTAAGACCAAAACAAAATTAGTATATACTTATACTCAGTAACGGTAGTCTTAAACAATCGTTTTCTTTAGTGGTTCTAAATGACTGCTCATTTTTTGTTTAAATTGAAAGAGGAAATACCTTCCAAACCTTGGAAGAGGAGATGACTAAATATTCTAGGCAATATCTTATTTTCTTAGTCATTAAGAAGTTTTCCCTTTGATGTCATCAGTCACGCATTACACCCATACAGAAACAATGGGAGGAATAATAATGCATTTAGATTATTAAGATTCGTAGACTAAGTAATACAGAGTCCAAAAAATAACAACATTAAGTTATTAAATAACATAATCATTTTTTTTCTAGTTATCATAGATCCAAAATACTCACATATTTAAATTTTCAAACTTATTCCCACTTATATATATCTTTACCACCACAGTTTCTGCTGCAAACCATATATTTGGTCTTATTTGGATTTACTTTGATCTCTAGTGCTTACCTGCTTTCGTTAAAGTTATCGTATTGATTTATACTTTTCATGTCTTTATTCACCAACCAGACCGAATTACAAACAAACCCAAGTCCAAATATTTTGTTATGCACATTGAAACATTTGTTAGTACACAGTAACAAAGTCTAAAAGTTCTAAACAATTCTAGAGACAGAAATGGCACAAAGCTTCCAGATCTTATTTAATGAAGCATCTAAATTCCTCAAAATAAAAACATATTTCCTTAAAATCCAAATAGTAGAGATAGAAAACAATATAACTGAAAGCAAGGTGCCGAAATTAATTATATCCAAACTCGAATATATCAAAATTATAATAGCATCACTATCTAAAACAATATAAACAGGCATACCTGAAGTAGCGTGCTGAATTTCCTCGATGTTTCGTCACTCTTCTTATCATAATCATCAAGTCGTGAAGCATATTCATGAAACTGTTTCTGCTGATCAGCAATTTTCGCTTTGCAAGATCGTAATTCACGCTTCATAAGAATCAGTTGTGAGTTGTATCTATTAATAAAATAAATGAATATTATATTTAACAATAATTCGTAAAAAAAAAAAATTCGTTAAAACAAAAATTTTGAAGCATGATTTACCTAGTGACTTAATTAATAACATAGCTTGCTGTTATTCAGTAAAACTCTGAAAAATCTTTAGGAATGTGAAATATAGTTGACCGCTAATGCAATCTAGAGGAATTGAGTAGTAATTCTCTCTAGGAACAGTTTAATAAAACAAAAAATTATTTACATCTGAACAAAACACCAATGATCGCCTCTTAATATTCAAATTAAAAGGGAACAGTCTTGTCACTTAAAATACTTACTTACACAGAAAGTGTAATTTAATGGACAACATACTTTTAATTTTATTTTACAGAGTAATAAGTTATAAATTATATGTGATGCTTACTAAAAAAGAAAACACCAGTAATAAAAAAGAGAAAAGGGACATCATAAATATATATGTGCAAATATGTTTTACATGTATTGTTTATGAATAACATCATACTGCGTTCTGTTACTTTCTGCACTGTGTGGAATCTGAGCATGTTTTATCAGCATACCGAAAAACCACGATCTCGAGGCAAACCTTCAAACCACATTCCCTCAAACGTTCAAGGAGTTGCAAGTAAAGAGTTTGATTGACTATGTATCCCTCCAGTACAAACTTTTTGGCTAATGCCTTTAAAGTCAAAAAATGTATTCAAGATTTGTTTACCCATACCTTCTTTTGATTGGGTGAATTGGAAAGGCTTGAACCACCAGTAAATATGTGCTGTGAAAGAGAGACTTTACTCACTTTTTCATTCCCTGTTTGATTTTTCGTATCCTCTTCCGAAGAACAACATTGGACTGGGGTGGCGGTGGTGATGGTTGATCACCAGACCTTTCATCACTCGGCCCAGCAGGCTCATACTCAACTTTTCCACTATGTGGAGGTGAATCCAACATCCAACTTTTATTATTAGATGAACCTAAAATAATTAAAATATAATAAATATGATGTCTTTGTTATAAAGAAATATAAATATATTGTAATAAAAACATTTTTGAAAAGACATAAGAGTAATTAGTTTGATGCAAATTAGTCAATGGAAAGAAAATATTTAAGCTAACATAGAAAAATGCTATGAACAACAAAAAGAAATTTATACTACGATAGATAGGTCATAGAATTTCCAAAGAATTTTTTTTAACATTTTATTTATTCTTAATCCTATAATTAAAGTAATTGAAAATTAAAAAAATAAAATAATAGCATTTAATAAGTAATTTCATGTACATTGGTGTATTGTTTTGTTTTTTTTATTCATGAATTGGTATTGGAATGGTTATTAATAATGTTGAATAAATTACATTTTTACATTGTTTGATATCAGCATAAGCATAAGAAACAGTATAATTTACTTCCAGCTATTGATAATTTTTCAGCCTGAAAGTAGCCAGTTAATATTTTGTAAAATATTTTTTACCCCTATGTAAGAGGTATAATTTATAAGTTTGGTGTAAAAATGGTGTGATTTATAATTTTGGAAAAGGCTCCATATTACAGCAGCCATTAGTAATTATAATAAACTCTATGACTATGGCTTGAAAATGATTAGCTAAGAAGTTTCTAGAGGCCTAGTAGAAGGATCCAATCTGTTCCGTCATAAGTGGACACAAATGGCTACTTGGAGATCAAATGATGATTCTAATTATAACAAAATAGACCGTATTCTAAACACAAAGGAGCTAATAATATAATCTGTATCATTATCTTCTTGTAACAAGAATTTCTATTAACATTTTGATGTTAATAATAGTAAAGCACCAGGAAGATATATCTCCCAGGTCTGTTTAAATATAGTCGCGAGGAAGTAGTTAACTATGTAGAGCAGGATGAAATATTGGCTAATGCGCATAACTATGATCAAGATAAATTACATGGTTTAAATATATAATATATCTTGGAAGTGCTTTGTGCCCATTAAGAGATCCAATATAACAAGCAGATGTAGACAACAGTAATACTTTACATACAGCAAATAAGAATTTTACACTTGACTACAAAGCAGTTGTTTAGGATAAATAGCAATATTTCAGCAAACCCCCAACTGATAATGCAATCCTATAGTGAAATTATACTAATTTTTACTTTTTACAGTAAGTAATTTAGTATTGATAGATATCATATCTGCAGCAACATTGATTAAATGTAAGTCAAATTTTGTCCCAAAACAGTTAATTGTATTGAGGGAGATGGGATCATGCCATTCTCGTAGTTTTCAGCTTGAAATGGAGTTAAAATACAAGCAATAACTCCTTTTCAAGCTAATGTCTGACTTAGCCAATTATTCACTTATTTGACTTAAACACTTATTCACCATGGCTGCAGATATAATAAAAATTGATTAATAAATCCTTCAGACATTATTGCTGGTAGAATAGCAAAATTACACATCTGTATAAGCTTTCACAATGGCGAAAATAACTAATTAATAAAGTGAATTCACTAACTTAGGCAATAAAAGATGTGTAATTTAATTAAGAAATAAACTATCTCTTCTTCTGCAACAACTATAATTCAATCCAATATTCTCAGTTTCACAAATTTGTCGATGCACGTAGGATCCAGAATAACACATTAAGGAATATTAATTCTATCCAAAGGTGAAACCATCACATCAGCATCATACTGCAAGGATACTGTTAAATACAAAAAAAAACTACTAAAAACAAAACCTGGATTGGTTAATTGGAAGGGGCCTATACTCTTATACGACAGAAATTGAAGAAACTAAACAGCTTGGGTTACGAAGTTGTTCCCACACCTATCTTATTTCCAATAAATTTGCATCTGTTCAGAAATTTGGACAATTTTCCTCAAGTCAAGGGACCGGAGTGGCTCAGTGGTTGAGCACTGAGTTGCCATGCCAAAAATCTTTGTGCTAATCCCACTGCTAGCAAGACTTTTATTTAGTCTGTTAGCATCCGGAGATTAATCATATGGGATCTAGGATCCCCCTGAGGCTCACCCAGCCTCCATAAAATGGCTACCTAAAGTAATAGGAAAAAATCTGGCGGTTGAGCGTGATCTAGGACAAAACACGCCCCTGCACATCCATTGTCTTTGAAACAGTACAGTATCTACCATGAACCCTACACCTGTTCAAGGGTTGAAGTGATACAGGTTTTTTCCCACTCAAGTCAATTTCAAGTTGTTTTATCACAAAACCCTGAATTTTGTCAATTCTGGGATTGAAAATTTGATAAGTTGGGGAAAATGTGTAGAACATAAGGATTAATATTTTAAATAAAAACGTTTTAATTTTCATTAAGTTGTTTTACTAAATAACCTTTCCTTTGAAAATGGACATTTCATATGAAATGACCGAATACAAAAATGAACCTCTGCCAAAATCATAAATTAGAAAAACAATCATAAAGTAATTAGTTTAATTAAAAATAAAATTAAAATAAACTAACTTTGCAAACTTCCAGTAAAGTCAAAAAAGTCAGTTCCAAAATAGGCTATCTCAGGAAGTGTCGGTTCAATATGCTCTTTGAAATATTCCATTGCCATAGTAGATAAATCAAAGAGCTCATCAGTAACTCGGTATGGTCGAGCCAGTTTTGGTGTGACTTTAATATAATGCAGAATTCTGTAAACTTCATCTAATATCTGAAAAAAATAATATTTTAAATAGGACAAAAATATAACAATAATTTCATTATGTTAACACATATATAACAAATATAAATAGGAATAATACAATCATAATGGAATTAAATTAGAATTAAAATTTCAACTGGTAATTTTAAAATAAATTATGTAACCAATTTTACTTTTAATAATAAAATACCAAAGTATATCAACTATGCAATAGTAATAAAATACACGATAGCAGGCTTCCAAGTGATAAAAAAGTAATAAATAGGCAAAAGGAACAAAAAAGATTAAATCGAAAAAAACAAACAAAATTGACAGCTATAATGTAGCAAAAAACAAAAACACCTTTTGATAAGAATTACTTAAAAATATAAACACAAATAAATGCTGAAGATTCCCCTCCAGAAAGTTCACCTGGTCTCAAAATCCTTATTTAGCATAATATGGTAGACCAAAATGTAAATATTAATAGTTTTATTTTTAACTTATTAATGGACTTATTTTAATTAATAAATGAACTTCAGTGAAGTTTTAAAAATTGATTGCAAAATATCTCTGACCGCATTTGTGAATCACAACAAACAAGAGAGTATGAGTACACTAATAAAGGAAGGAATGGTTACAGTCAGAGTTTGAAAGCTAATGTAAAAAGATTAAATCTATGATTTAGTATCCTCTTTAATTTGCTTCCTCTTTTTCTGTATCTAGTTGTCCTTTAGCAATCATTAGCACAAATTTATCATCATTGGCCTACAATTATTATATTAAATATTTCATATTTAAATCTGAGAAAAAAGTTTTTTGTCTTTTTCAGAATCCTTTTCTTTAGCTAATAATTTAAGGGTTCAAGCACAAGAAGAATTAAACTAAAAAATACAGCTATGGGTCAGTCAGAACCAAGTGACTTGAAACACTATAAGGAAATAAAATACCATATAAAATCATAATAAAAAAGATTCATCATTTCCGCAATTTTATAATATTATTTCATTTCCAAATTCAATTGTTGTTGGAGTATCTTTCCCATCACTCCTCACCCAGAGACAAATGCACGCATAAATTTGACCCTGTTAAAGGAATTAATTATAAACATGAAACAGAAGAAAATCTTAAAATTTATTATTAAAAAGAAAAAAGATCACCTTCACATAATATAAAATAATTAATACAATAATAAGATCAGAATTTGTATAAAAGTTAAATTAATATTATATTGATAAATAATAAAGCAACATATTAAGATGTGTTTTATCTACATACCTCGCCGGCAAAAAAACAACAATGCTTCCTCTCAATATGCTTCCCAAAAGACATTTGAAGCAGCGTTAATCTCATGTGTAATGTTTCTATAATATCGCTTTCACAAGCTAATGGATGATTGCGTCTTGCTGATTCCCTTCGGGGCATTTTTGATTTGATGTGTTGAAATCTAGAATGTGTTCAGAGAAAAAATTAAATACAACAATGAAATTCATCCACTTCAATAACAATAAAAGTTAATAAATAAGTTAAATAAAAACAAATAAGTTAATAAATACTATACCTACCGATGCAACATTTGTGTTTGAAGCTTTTGAAAAGTTGAATTCAGAACTGAACCACAGATTTTGTCCATCTGCCTGCACACCTACAATGAGCATTATGTTTATGTTTATATGTAATAGAATAAAAATAATTATACTTGTTTTAACTATTTAAGATCATGCTGGCAAGAAGGAAACAAGTACTAGCAGCATCCATATAGAAGAAATATTTCTTCAGGCCAAAAACAAAAAAAATACATCACTAAGCTAATTCAATTTTAATTTAAAAATTTAAGCTAATATTGATTCCAAACATAATCATAACTATTGATCTTCATCAAACGCACATTTGATCTATCTAAAAAAAAACTTATGACTTCTGTGCTCAGATGGTTAAAAATTATATGAGATACATATTTCTATAAATTCATACTAATTTTAGAATTCTTCCTTTGCCTTTTTCTTTTGGTTTATAAGTCAATAATGATGAGAAATTTTAATAACTCAACTACAGCAACAGAAACTTAAGAGGTTGAAGAGAAAAAAAAAATGACACAAAGTTCTGCTATTTGACTGGAGATTTAACAATGATCAAACACAGAGTAGTTCTATAATTTCTCCATAGTTTTATAAGACAAAAATATCTAAACTTTAACTTTGATCAATCAATCAACACAATCACATATCTATAAGATATCAATGTGATTGAAAATAAGAGACAGCTATGTTTAAGACTTTAAAATAAAATAACTAATCAATGATTTATATGCATGAAAAGGGTAAACTATGTTCCAATTACCATCTTCACATAATAAAAATTAATAATAATACAATTAATTTAAAACAATGGGGAAAAATAATTGAAAAAGGGATTAGCACTGTTCATAGCAAGATAAAGGGAGAAAATGACAATATACAATTTATGCAGGACATAAACTTTTATATGAAACAACAATAAATCATTGTTAGAATAAAATGAATGCACATAATTTGTTTACTCCATTAAATCCATTTTAAATGGATACAAAGAAGGAAAGAGTGAGGGAGAGACAATAAATATCAATGATGTAGAAACCAATATTAAATATGTGTGTAGTGATACATCTACTAGAAGCATCAAAATATCATGCTTTATATTTATATTTTATTAAGAAGGACAATTGGATCAAATGGAAAAATTGTCATGATGTTAATTGACTCTAGGGAAATTAAGGTAAATACTCAACACATTTTACTTCCTGTAGTAATATTTAAGAACAAAAGGTTAAGGCTTCTAGTTAGGATTTTTTTCCAAAATAGATATATCATACAAATAATATTACATAGATATATTAATAACTAGCTTATGCCCGCAGCTTCGCTCGAGTGAAATTTGGTCTGCCACGTTAAGTTTCGTGAAAAATCATTTAAAATAAATAATTTTAATTTATAATTTATTTTTTTTAAATATAAGTTACTCGTACATCCAAAATTTCAGATGTCCAACTTCAAAACTGACAGATTCTATACAACCTTTGAATCCCTATTATATTAAAGAGGAAGCCCTTGGGGTGGAATTATCCAAATTTCTTTCTTAAACTATACAAAGAACCTATCTACAAATTTCAAGCTGCTACATTCCTGATTTGCCTTTAATTATGTACTATAACGTGGGAGGGCACATGACCCCATGCCGTGCCCCCACATAAATCTGCCCTTGCTGTAGCTTATGATGTATAATCTATTTCACTCAATAATTTTCATCCAAATCCGTTCAGTAGTTTTTGCGTGAAAGAGAGACAAACATACAAACTCTCACATTTATAATATTAGTAAGATTAGTAGGATATCAAAAAAAATAGTTTCACTCATGTTCTTTCTGTTATTTTAACAACTATGATCATGTGATTTGCCTTTAATTATGTACTATAATGGATTCTCCACAGTAACTAAAAAACTGTCAGGGGGGATGTGTCCCCGTGCGCCCCCACCTAAATCCGCTATAGCCTATGTGTTACTCTGATGTATAGCCTATATTACTGTAAAGTTTCATCCAAATCCGTTCGATAGTTTTTGCGTGAAAGTGAGACAAACATACTAACTTTCACATTTATAATATTAGTAAGATAACTTAATATATATTATGATTTACTAGAATAAATTCAAATAACTGTAAAGATATAATAAACTTGATGATTGGAAGTATTTGTGTAAATAATTTTGAAGTATATTACAAGACCACAGGTATAATAGGTACCATATCCATAAAAGTAGCTCCAGGAAAGAAAATACTGGCACATACACCAAACAAATGAATACCATCAAAATCATATGAAGTACATTCAAACTCCAATCACCCTCTGCTTCTGAGTTGACAATTTCTTATAAAATAAAAACCTTTTTTAAAAACTTGATCTCGGTTTAAATAAACAATGCCTACAAAAACTTAATACATAAATAGTAAAGCATGCTAAATTTTATAATAATGATTTGATTAAAAGCTTACCAATCGCATTTGAGATACTGTTTTATAACCAGTATAGCTAAAAATTTTCTCAAAGATTTCAGGCGGTAAGTCCAAAAAATGTTTGTTGGAAACATATTCTACAGCTTGAGTAACAGGTATGAGGGCAGAACTCTGAGTATTATGTGAACTATGCCTTGTTTTAATACCAGTCGAATCATTACTAGAACTATCTCCAGCATTCCCTACATTACTTGACTGTCTTGTTGACACCATATTTTTAAAATTATACTTCAAGAGACCTAAAAATTCATAACATTTTTATTATGTGAATTAACAGCAAAACTAAGTCAAAAGAGTAATTAAAATAGAGTAATATGCATATAAACCATAAGGGATAACATAGTAAATTATAACCTAATTTCCTTAAATAACCTACTTCAAAAAAAATTATGAAAGCAAATTTTAGGATGACCATGACTTTTTTTAAAGGGTGTATTTAATTACATTCAAATAATCATGTAAAGTATAATAATTATCTCCTCAACCCATCACATGTTATAAATTACATTAATAATCAACTCATAATAAAATAAAGGCATTGGACTCCATCCATCTTTGATGGACTGTAACAGATCTTTACCAAGTTATTACTGCATTCACCACATCTGCAATTCTTTTATTTATTGTTATTGAAACCTACGAAAACTCCTGAGTTACGGTACGCTAATTTTGATAAGAATTAAAACCACAATGAATATTAATTCCACGAACGTATGGATGGACGACAACTTATGTACAAGATTTTACACAACCCACTTCACTTTTCCCGATCTTACCTACACAGAGTTGGCAGAGTAGCCAACATCACAGACTTCAACCATCACTGTTGAATTAAGCTCAAATTACTTAAATACTTTAATATGTTCATTATAAAACCGATATATAATTTTTTATCTTCATATAAAGTTTTTATTACAAACCTAGTTCATTATTATTGTTTAAAAAAGAGTTTTTGTTCCTTTGAATCAGTCTACAATGTTGACAGCGCTCATATCTAGGTGCTTGTCAGGTTGTGTTTATGTTACGTTTGATGGAGGTTACATGTCTCCACAATTGTGATGTATCATTTTTGTTATTATCTGTCGTTTTTCTAAAAAATAGGAAATTAAGTAATTTTATTTAGTTCTTCACAAAAACAGTATTAATCATGGAAACTTCTTATAGCGTTAATGATAATAACTTCCATTTTAACACTGGTTCTAATACTCAAGGTGCTTTGGTTGGTTCTCAGTATGCTCTTAAACTAGCTCTTCAGACTATGAAAGAACGATGTCAGAAGCTTCAAAAAAGACTAACATGTCTGGAAGATGAAAATCTTCAATTAAGAATTGAAAGACACTCAGTTCCAGGACTTATCAAAAAGGAACCGAAAAGTGAGTTTTTCTCTCTCCAAAAACAAGTAGAAGAATTGAACAGGCATAAATCACTGTTATGTCATCATATTTATATGGTTGCTATGGAAAACAAAGATTTATGGGAAAGGTTATATATAGCCACTGGAGATAGAGAAATGACTGATAATAAGAGTAATCATGGAGAAAGTTGTAATAATAATCTCCATAAACCTGAAAAGTCTATTAATGTGGTGGACTCTTGTTTTAAAGGTAAATATTTTGTTTGTTCTGTCATTTTTAAATGTTAGGTGTATTTTAATGTACCAAGGTCGTATTTGAAATAGTTGTTCAATTTGTAATTTGACCATAATGCACGTTGCACATGGCTGTTGAATGTCTGATTTATTGGTTCTAATGTGGCTAAGAATTATATATTTCTATACAAAATATTATATATATCCTTTATATTGTGTATTAAGTTATGTTCATTTTAAAAGAATGGCTAAACAAGAATTCAAGTGCTTTATTCATATTTAATAAATATGAATCTAGCTATGTTGGACCTTATATTGATTCTATTAGCTATAACCAATATAATATACCCTATATTTAAATTAATTCTAAGAAAGTGTACTAATATAGACTAACCAATACCATTGGCCTTTTTTATTATTTTAAATCAAATTAGCCCACAGGAAGGTTAATATTCTGGTAATATGGGAGCGAACAACCTCTGTAAGGACCAACGATCTTTTTGCAGTTTAATTGACCTAAATTGGTTTGCCATTAAAATGGCATACTAAATTTATTCTTGAAACAAATATTTTTCATTTTAATAATAAATTCTTTATTTATTCTGGGATAAGTCCCTTTAGAATAACGTAACTGTACATTATTGTGGGCTTTAGAGCATTAGAGTACAAAGAAAAAAAAAACAAGTAGAAAAGTCAATCTAGATTTCACATTACTTCACATTAAAAATAAAAATAAAAATGAATAAACAAAATAAATAATATTCTATCGATAATTTTATGTATGCACTTCGGGGAACTGGAGGGATAGAAAGTAATCAAATAAGCTGGATTTGAAGGTAGGAAGGGTCTTGGAACAGCGGATGGAAGAAGGGATAGAATTCCACAGAGAATAGGACCGAATCAGGAACGATCTGTCAAAAGCAGCGGTTCGATGGGCCTCTATATACAAATCGGAAGGGTGTGAACGGGTATCATGGGAATGGATGGAGGATTTAAATTTGAGGAGCTCATATATGCATAATGGACGGCGGGATTGGATAACTTGATAGAGGAAGGATGCAAGGAAATACTTACGGCGATAGGAAGGATACAACCACCTCAACTCGGGAGACAGGGGTGTCCCTGGGGATCCTGAAGACAAAGCGTACAAAGCAATTCATCAAACGTTTTATTTTGGCCTCTAGCTCAACAGAGACACCCCCATATACGGCGCAGCAGTAGTCGAAGTGGCGGAATACTAAAGAGGTAACTAGGAGTCTACGAGTTTCAAATGGAAGTAGGTGACGGGTGTAGTTTAGTCTCTTCAGGGTAGAAAAAGTACGGCGAGATATATTGGCAATATGACTTTTCCAGGAGAGGGATTGGTCTTAAGTGATTCCGAGGTTTTGACTGTTAGGAAAAATTTGACGGGAACATTATTCAAGTACAGGATTGGGGAGTGAGGAACTTTTTTAAGGAGGTGATTAGAACCTATGTATTACCATCGCCTTAGTCTCCTCCGCATTTAGCCTCAACTTATTAGTCACTGCCCATTGACTTATTCGGTTCAGATCTTCTTGTAATTTTTTTGTGGCTAGTATTAGGTCGGATGGGGGAAAGGACAGGTATATTTGAAAATCATCGGCGTAGATATGGTATGTGGAATGATGTATGAGATGGGGAAGGTCAGTTATATAAATTGAAAATAGAGTAGGGGACAGAGATGAGCCCTGAGGGACACCATAGGAGAGTTAGAGAGTCTTGGATGGAGGTTGGCCTGGAACGGCAACAAACTGTCTGTAAATTTTACTGATTAATTTTTGGATACGAAGATGGAATTTCTTAAACAGCCTTTGGAAATTATCATGGAACATAATTTAATGTGTTTTTTATAAGCCTTCCTAAACTAATATACTACTGCTTACAAATTAGATGTTCCCTTTGACACAGTAAATTAACATTTTAGCTCCTAAGAATTGATCGGAGTTTTTGATAAATTTTCTTCAGTAGGTGTGAGGGCCTATGATGACAACAGGAAACTTAATCCTTTCTCTAAAAATTGTAGAGAATTGGAAAATTGTAGCTAACTGAATTGAAATGACAGAAAAAAAAACAACTAGATAGAACTCCATCCTCCCAATCTCGGCGCTTGTTTTACGAAATTATTTTTACTTTGAAAATTGGACCTCAAGATTATTGTATAATCTTTCTTTAGTGCATCATTGTTCTTGAAATGATGAAACGAGACCAAGCGGCCCAATCTTCAGACTGCGGGCTGAAAATAAATTACTGTTTAATTTTCATTGTAGTGCAAAATTACAATTGCTGGGCTGGCTTAGCTTAATAGATATTAAGAAAGTGATCTAGTGATCAAATTTTATACATCTTCATTTTGATCCTATGTGAATCTACATATATATTTGTGGAAGAAAGTGGTCCAGGGAAAGGTCACAATGAATTTCTCGTAGAATTGGAGAAAAACTTTATTGATTAGCCAATATTTTGACATATATATGGGACAAAGAATGACATAATGTAGGAGTCTGTTGGATTTTGTTTATCCCTGGAGGGATTATAACAAATGGAAGTTGAGAATAATAATAATTTAAATTATCAAATGAAAGCTGTGATGATTTTAATGATCCTTGTTACACCTAAGATTTACAGTCGAATACTGGGCAGCATTAGTGCGGCATTTTGAAGTGATAAAATGGTTGTGTTCTGGAGTTTTTCAATTTTTGTTGCTTTATTAACTCGATATTTACTTTCTTAATTTTTTTGTTTTCTCAAATTATTATCATTTTTATTGAATTACTATCTTCTTATTTTTTATTATTTGTAGCTAATATTCCATATAATCTTCATGATTTAGTATTATTGGAAATTCTAATTGTTTTTCATTTGTTCATTAAAGGTGGAAGAGATGACAGCATGGAAGAAATACCTTTGAAAATGATTAGCTGCTTTAAGAAGAATAAATCACTGTTTGATGATAAAAATGAAGAGGTAAAAGCATCATTACTTTTTAAATATCTCTTTCTGATTGGTCAGATTTATTTGTATAGTGAATAATTTCATCAATCATAAGAAATTTGGTTAATTGTTTATTTATTTTAACGTCACTTTAATGCTGCGACATCTAATTGGTCATTCTACAGAGAGAGCTCTAAATTTTGCCTATCCACGTTTAATTAGGATAGGGATTTTTAACGAGTACCAGTCATCTTACAGGCTCGGGACCCCCATTTAACGTTCCTTCTGAAGGACCGGTTAGCTAAAATTTGGTTAATTGAAAAATAGCCAAAGGAACCAATAGTACTGTGATCATCTTCTAAGTCTTCTGAATTTTGTGAAGAAGTTGTTACTGCCAGCCCTAATTCTTTTTGAGCAATAGATATTAGCAATTTATTTTACAATTAGATATTAGTAATTTTTTTGTGTGCAAAACCTTTGGAAGATAATCTTTACTAATTGTGACCATTTTTCGACTTGCCATCTTATTCCCTGCAACTGCCAAATTAATACGTCCATTCAATTGCATTATTCCCTCACCCTTTAAAATTTATAAAGAGGTCTAATGTATGGCATTAGTATTATCAGAATATGAGTTTTATTAACAAACTAGTTAAGCTATCTAGAATTAGTAATATCTTATATTATTGTAAAAATAGAAATAGGCCTAGGTTATAATAAATAATTAGAATATTGTCATTATAAATTTATATTAGTTTAATAATTTTATTGTTAATAATTTACTTGTATCCTTTTAGTTAATTTTGTTAATAAATATTAGTATCTTTAATTAAGGAATTGTTTAATTCATTTTAATACCCAGTAGCCCGTAACAGTATCAACATTGTATTGCAGCTCTCGATTTAATTCTTGGTTGAATGCATCGTGCATCGATCGATTTGGCGCAATCATTCCTACTTCAATCAGTAGCTTGTTTGCAATAGTCAAGCATTGATCCTCAATCAGAATC
Source organism: Arma custos (assembly GCA_037127475.1). Lineage (NCBI taxonomy): Eukaryota > Metazoa > Arthropoda > Insecta > Hemiptera > Pentatomidae > Arma > Arma custos. The sequence continues at coordinate 27,030,883 of CM073762.1, forward strand.
AATCCTTCATTGTAGATTTCATCGGTTATTTGGATGTCAGGATTATTCGCTTGAATGCGCAAGCGATGCAAGATATCTTCACATATGTCGTCTTTGTATTTGTTCCATAACTGAATTGGTTGTGAAGGAAAACATGTGGTGATGATAATTGCGTGTGATGGTGTAGTGTGTGGTGTATATGTAGTTGTTATGTGTTGCAATTCATTGTGTTGGTGTGAGTGATTGGTTATGTGTGTTGTATCTTTTACCTTGCAAGTCGGCATGAAGCCGCCTTCTCAAATGATATTAGCTCCAAAGAAAAGTTATTGTATTCAAGGATGTGTTGAAGAAAATGGCTAGAATCGGGATCACTTTCATCGAACAATGGTTTCAGTGGCTGTGGTGGTGTAAGTAATGGATCCAGTTTGACTTTTCCACTTGCGCAGCACAATCCAGCCGTTTCTCTTTTGAACTTTAATGCATTGCAATATCGGTATATAGTCGTCATTGGTCCAATATCTAAATTTTCATCATCACTGTAGTTCGCAGTGGGATCATATTGGAATGCCAAGCGATTGTATGATGTCAATGATCTTCGTGTGCTCACACGTTGTCTCAAGCGGGCATTTTCTCTTATATTTTGTCTTTCTTCGCTTAAGTTCTGTGAATACACTTGTTGCTGGCTTGCATGTCTTGTGCGGCGGCCGATGTTCGCACGTCGTCCTCTAGGCATTTTGGACTATGGACAGAGTGGTGAATTTAACCTCAAATGCACGATCCACATAATTTACACAGTTCAACTTACCACCTTAAAGACAAATGCCTGCTGTTGAAATTGAATAAAAATTTGCACAATACACGTGATTGATTTGATGGTTTCCAATTAAAATGTTAGGAAACGAATAACTTATTTTTTTCACAATTTCACACTGAACACAATACCGGTTTGTCACATGAAATTAACTGAGCAGAGAACAATGAGTAGCTGTCAAACAATGTATCACGCACCGGCGCCATCTACTTAAAATATTGGTTTTTAGTACATGCTGTGTATCAGAGATGGCGCTGTATGTGAAAAAAGATTTTCCCACTTTCTGTTGAAATTTTTCCTGAATTTGCAATTTTTTTTTGCTATAAACCTCACGAGCCCGAGACCTTTCCAACGAATGCAAAACCGTGGAAATCGGTTTGTGCATTCTGGAGTTATAGTGTCAGGAAGGAAAACCCGACTTATTTTTATATAGTAGATATTCAGAATGATGTATTGAAGATATATGTTTTCATATATATCATGAAATCTTGGTAATCTCCTTGGTGTTAGTGGTGTTATAGGTAGACTTGGGTGGTAGCCATTGTATTTTTCTTTTAGAACAAATATATATGAATACAAGCTTAAAATGTACATTTAAGATTTGTAGCTCTTTCACTTGGAATATTTTGAAAAATTTAATGAATTTATTTTATTTATATTATTTTATAAATTGTTTTAAGTATAAATTATATTTTGAAGAGAAAAGATTTGCCCTGGCCGGGATTCGAAGCTGGGTCCTCTGCCTCTCCGTGGCAGTGCTCTTACCAATTGAGCTACCAGGGGTCGCCTCACAGTCAGGATAAATCCGTTCTCTTCACCGATCCCATATCCCCGTGTTCTCGTAATTTTAACCCATATCCCGTGTATACACGAGGAAGAATGTTCATTGAACATTACTTTAATTAGGATCTTGTTGACTGATGCCATTATATTATTAATATTTTTTTATTAATTGTTTTAATTTTTAAATATTTATATTTTAAAGAGAAAAGATTTGCCCTGGCTGGGATTTATTATTTTGCCCTGGCCGGGATTATTTTATTTATGATTTACTTTCTGTATATTATTCAGACAGAATCTATAGACACTGTATATTTCATGACACACACCAGGTAGTGATGGCCTTTCTTATAAATTTATAGAATGGTCTTATGGAAAACATTGCCCAATAATGGAAAAATATAAAAATGGAAATTTTTATTTAATTTAGTTGTAAATTGTATCTAACTTATTAATCATTATTATTCAGGTCCCTGAAACAAAATCAGGTGATGTAAGCTTAAAGGAATGTGAGTTTACTTTGGATATTGACTTAGATGAAGAAAATGGAGTTAATGATGGTCTTTTGATAGAAATAAAAAGGATATTGGAGAAGTTGAAGAACGAAAAAAAAATATTGAAGCAACAGCAGGAAGGTCTCAAATCTACTTTAGATATCATAGCAAAATTTATTAAAGGTAAATAAATTAAAACTAAAGTAACACATTTGATATTTCTTTAAAACTGATGGGAAAACCAATTAAATTGATTTTTTAGAAATAAGTATATGAGGTAATTTTATGAATTTAATTTTGTATAATTTTAATGGATAATAATCATTGCATTAATTATTTTTATTGAAAATTTAATAACTTATTTGATGAATTCAATTGGAATGATTACTAGGTGATTTTGTCTGTTTTTAAAAATTATAAATGTTTTTATTACTTGTGAAAAATCATTATTTTTTAATTTTTTAATGCTTTTCATAATTTAAAGTGTATGGTTAAAAAAAGTTGTGTGGTTTTATGAAACCACAATGCGAGTGAAACTTTTTTTCAGTTTGTCAGCACTAAACTAAAAAAATTTGGAAAATTATTCAATTTAGGGGATTAAAATTGTGTTTTTAATCTTAACTTAATTATTGAAAAATGGAAATGATAATGGGAAATCATTAGTAGACAAAATATTCAGTTATAAAATTTAAGCTGTAGGTTAAGCTGGGTTTGATAGTCTTAAATTTGATTTGATATTTAAACTCCAGCTTAACCCAAAAGCTTTGATCTGTCAACTAGCATTGAGTCTGTTCTTTATGCCCTCCTAATGCCTTGTGTGGTTTCATAAAACCACACAACTTTTTTTTTGTACTATATATATATATATATATATATTTATTTATTTATTTATTACTATTTAAGACTATCAAATCCTTTTATCAGTGTGTATTAATTTTAATTTTGAGTGCTTGGATTTATCCACTATATATATATATATATAAGCCCTATAAATTAATAGCCCTACAATACACTACAATTATATTGAATGAACCGGTTAAAAATTAAAATACTTCATCAAATATTCATATGTAGAAGTAAGTTAAAATAAATTCAAGCACTCAAAATTAAAATTAATATACTCTGATTTTAAAATGAATGGGCTTGATAGTTTCCGGGTTACGATTTCAGGTATGCTTTAGTATGAGTGTACTTGTTACAGCCTCTTTTTTAATCAAAATGTTCTAGAATGTTATATATTAAGCATTACCTCAATGGCCGCCTTGGTGCATTTTCTAATTGTACCTATTTGAATTCTCATTACTTTTTTTTGTCCAAACACCTAACAATCATTTCTATGGCATTTTAGGTAAAGTATTAGTAGCATTTTTCAGTATTTTTTTTGTTATTCCTGAGATTATATATAGGATAAACAAACTTTTTTTTTCAGATAAACAAACATGCAAGAACTGTATTACATTACAAGAAGAATTAGAAAATTTGAAAGCTTCTACAAAGGATGCTGATATACCTATTAGCAGTAATCAAGAAGAAAGCTTTGACCCAAATTTAAGGAGAGAACCGAACTTTAACATTTCTAGAACCAAAGAAAATACCTTTGAAGATCGTATATGTCCATTGTGCACAAAGTTTTATCCAAAATCGGCACCTTTTGATGAGTTCAATGAACACGTGTTAAGTCATTTTGTGGAAGAACCTGACCAGGATTCATTAATGAGTAATTATGAAATTTTAGCATAGTTCTAGCCTATCCATAATTAAGATTTCTGTGATTATTTAATTTTCTATTTTGAGGAAAATGAAACAATAATAATTAAGTTGATTTAAATTCTATTATATAGTTAATTATTTGAAGGTTTATTTAGTTATTTTTGAATTAGTATTTATCATTTAGCGAGGTCATCCATTCATCACATTCTTTGTAGAAACAATATTTTAATATTTGTATAAATATTTAAATGTATACATGCATGGGCATGTTAATGGAACTAAAAAAAATATGTTATCTAAGAAATATTTAATGAGAATATGCTTTTTAATATTTATTACACTATTATGTTAATTTGTAGAATAACAGATTGGAAATGATGATATATTTACTAATATTTCTTTTCAGGCCATTAGATCATCGATTGATTCATTATCTCTTGATGTTGACTTGAAGTATAAGTATAATTTTAATATTTAAAGAATATGTGTTACTTTCTAGATACACTGATGTGTGCATTTTTAAACAACATTAATGTTTTTAATATGCTGTATTTTAATCCATATCAACAATTTTATGGCATAAAATTGTTAATTACTCTGTTTAAAAGATGAACATTGATTTATTTTGTCAGGGAATGAGAATTCTTATCAATTGTCATAATCTTGCCATATGTTTTATAATGAAGTTCAATTTTATTTATTTTATATTCAAACGAATTGAAGATCAAAATATATCAAATCAAAATAATGGTAATTCTTTCATTATTGGCAATCAGTAAGCGTTATTACATCTTATTTGTTTTATAATAACAGTTTATCATTGTTGCCATCAATTATTTATATATTTATAATAACATTAAAAATGATAAAAACAATTATCTAACTCAGAAGTAATCTATCTTAGAAAACACTAGCATAAATTAGTTATTCTGTGAGTACTTAATAATCCAAATTCATCAAAAATCACTTTCCAGTGCCTGTGATCACAAAAACATTTGCCTTGGTGTGATATAAGAAATTTATCATTGTCATAATTTCTTATTAATGCGAACTTTATATGTTATCCTAATCTATTTTTTCTAAGAAAATTAGTTGTAATTAATTTTATATAGTTAGTAAGATGAGGAATATTGTGATTGTATGTATGTAAGTAATATTGTTAAATTATTTAAACAAATATTTGTGTATTATTTATTATTAGCCAGAAAATTGTTTCATCAATACATCATTTTATATTTTGTATTTTTTTTCAATCTATTAACTAAACATATCCTGTTCTTTTCGATGATCTATTCAAATCTAAGAACTAGAGTGTATTTTCTTTCTAAAGAGAATCTTCAACTTCTTATCCATCATTTTCAGAAATATCTTTTAAACATTAAAATATCGTCTGTTAAAAATATCTAATTTGTTGCAAATGCATCCATTGTATTCTAAACAATAATATTTTTCTACTATTGTTTCTTCTGCCTTTCATGTGAAAATATGAACAGTGATAATACTTGGGACCAAGGCAACCACAAATAATAGAGAAAAAATAGGATTCAGTGATATCATAAATTAAATAAATCATTGAATGAAGTCATACTCACTTGTATGCTAAATAATCTAACATTGATAAACTCATAACCTGATTTGTAAAAATATTCTTTCCTTTGAGTTCTACAAGATTTTTCTCATCATCATAAGTGGGTATTGTGGTTATCAAGTGTAATGAACTTAAATGAAGCTACGCCAGAGAAATGCATTACCTCAGCGTTTTTTCTCAATATCCCTGCTCCATTGTCATACACAGTCTCGAAAATACTTCTCAGAACATCTACCTAGGCATCTTGTCATTGTATGAGTATTATAATGAGACTTTGAGGTTAAGGCCTTGTTGTTTGTTCATTTTACGGCACTTTATGCTGCTATGGCTAATCGGAGGATGCTACAGTGGGAGCTCTAAATTTTGCCTATCCAGATTTAATTAGTCATACAGACTCGGGACCCCCGTTTAACGTCCCTTCTGAAGGACGGCGTAACAAAGGATTTTTTACTCCCTTAAAAAAACCCTAGGGCCACCTGCCGGGCTACGAACTCGCGATCTTGGGTTTAGTAGTTTGTTACGCTAACCACTAGACCACAGGTGACCTGAGAGAACAGGCCTGATTAGGTTCTCATACAATATTAATATCTTTGTCGTCCTGGATTAAACTTAATTTATAACATCTGGATCTTAATTATTTATAACATATCATTGGTGGTTACGAAGACATACAAATATTGAAGTATAATTTATATTTTGAAGTTACCTTTGTGGTTGCTTAGAAAATAAATTGAATTTTGCATTAATTACTGGCTATAATCTACCCTGATAATTCCTTGAAATAAAGCTGTGATTATTTTAGAAAAGTAATAGAGATTCGCTTCGGAAGTCTATATTTGCACCTAATAGCCACCATAATCCGATGATGAATCTGATTGATTGTTAGAGCTCAGGTGTGTTTCATGATAAATAAAAAAAACGCGACCAATAGTATCAAAATCATCGGCATAGGTCAGTACTTGCCGCGATTGGCTGAAAATTAGTCCTCCAACTTGGATTCCTCACTTCCTGACGGCACATTCCAATGCTATGTTGAACAGCATGCTAAACAATCACCTTGGCTGAGCCCCTTATGGTTATGAAAGTATTTTGAGACTCCATTCCAGTTTTTGGAAAAGGACTGGCCACACGTGAGTGTGGAAGAAAATAAAGGGATAGGGTGCCGAAAATCCCACGTCGCTAAACGGATTTATAGAAAAGCAGAGGAGAGTTAGGAGATACAAATTAAACACAAAAATTTAAATGGATTACTTTTTCTTTGCTTTCCGATTTTATTTAATCAAATCACAGTCTAGAAACAATTCTGAGAATTGGACGTGTGGTGTCTATGGGGATATTATTATCTGTTACAAACGTAATAGAAAATATTACACCACTGAAAACAAAGAGACCATCTGTTGTTAAAATTCGCGGAGGTTCCTTTTGCACCATGTTCAGTTATTTTCTGACTGTTAATATTTTTATGAAGTTGAATAGTTATACTTTTTACAGCTCTATCATCCTTCTCACGGGTTATTTTAATCATCTATTGATATCTCTTAACTTTTACGTGCGTGAAGCAGATTTTTTACGTCTTATTAATTTTCGTCTGGCTAAGTGTATAACCATAATCTTCGTTATAACATATTCAATGCTAGTCATTCTCTCATTCATACTTATTTTCTTAAAGGTAAGAAAACATGAGATAGGCGAGGTAAGATGGATATATTGATTAAAAAAATCTCTACTCTTAATGTTCAGTATTAATTTATGGTAGAAAATGTGAGGGATTGTGATCTTACGCATGTGTATCATGTAGTCAAAAACGATGCTAAAAATATCACGAGCGTCGACTTTACGTATTTTGAATACAACATTATAACAATAAAACGCAATAATAATAAGCTGTATCTTCAAATCTTTATAAGTTTGACCGATTGGTAATTATCGGTCTGATTTCCTTCTGAGAAATAGGGAGGGCTTGAGACATCATAGTTGTGAAACCATTACATTGGCTTGTGAGAAAAATATTTCTTGTCCCCTCCACTTCTTTCCCTCTATCTCTAATAACATATTAGGGTACTTGTGTATTAGCTGGTCTGCATGAAACCTTCCTCTTTATCGTATCATCATAACTTATTTTCTTTAATCTCTTCATATCAATCGTCTCATTTAAATTATTCCTGTGTGCGCTATTAAATTGTTTTTTCCTTGATAACTTGTTTGTTTGTAATTAAATAGTTAATTTAATCTGTTCATTTTAAACAGTAAATAACAAAATTAATAACAAATTAATACATAAATTAACTAAATGAAGAAAGAAATTTAAATTGATATTAAAGAAGATTAACACCCCTTATTCGCTATTTTAAACAGCATTAAAATATTATGTGTTAAAAAATCTCGTGAAATAAAAGTTTTTAGTTACAATATTTCCGTTTTCATATATCACTTATATTTCCATTAATCTGAGTTACAAGATAGTTGTTATTAAAGTTCAGGTCATGAACAATGTAGGATAACAGCTACTGCAAAACAGCTAACACACAAGTTCCCGCTTTAGTTTAAAATTATAACAGTACCATTTTTATTGTACTAATGTCTCTTTTTTTACAGTATCGATTGAAAAATGTTTCGTATCTTTTGGATTATCAAAATTATTTAATGAAAATTACACTATTCACTGCAGTAACGCTTGCTATCATAAACATAATTATTTCCATATTCTGCTTCATCAAGGAAGGAAATCTCTTGAAATCTACAAAAGCGGGACTCTCCACTAGTATAGCAGACTACAATAATGACCAAAAATCAAAAGAACTCATTGACATAGTTCAAATCAGGTTTCAGTGTTGTGGCATTAATTCATTCAAAGTAAGTTTTTTTTTATATTGAATGATAATTGTTGACCTTGATAATATACGTGGAAGAAAGTGGTCCGGGTAGAGGTCACGATGAATTTCTCCAATTCTACGAGAAATTCATTGTGACCTCTACCCGGACCACTTTCTTACATAAGTTTTTTTTTAATTTAATTTTTACATAGATTTTAATTTATCTCAAAGTCATATTTATCGTATAAGTATAATCGTTGACGTAACTTGTATTAATTACCTAATTGGCTTGTACCGATTAAATTAACCCGTTGAACGGAACATCTATAAGTTGTAGTGATGGGCAAGAAATCACGGAAACACAGAAATCACTCGAGTTGTATGTTGAACGTCTTGGTGTTGGGGTGCTGTCTCATGTTTGGAGCCTGTTTGGGCTGTTGATCGTTGGGATGTATTGCACCTTTTTCTTCGAGATGCGATTCACATAACCCCTTTTTGATTTTGGTGTCTTGATAATGCCTGAATAGGCGAAACGTCGACTGGTAAGTAGGTGTATTTTTGAAACATAAGGCTTTGCATTGTTGTTTTTCCCAATTGCATTATTACAAGAAAATTCTGAGGTTCTCTTATATTACCGACTGGTATCCGCTTTGCCATATGGAACGTGGGGGTACTTGTTTACAATTTTTTTGAAACATACAACTACTATATACTACAGACTTTACAATAAAGCATGAACTAATTTATTTCATTTAGTTTTAAATTAACAAATATATGTGAATTTACACATTCATTCGGTCCTATTATTCTTGGAAATTATTACATCAAATTAGACAATTCATGGAATAGTCATTATTTTGTATTTTCTATAACTTTTTAGCTTTTTGGTGTAGTGTTTACAAATCAACGATTTTTTCAGGACTGGTATAGATATAATTGGTATGAAAAAATAAGTAATTCTGTAGAAATGGAAAAATCAGAATTACTTAGTGGGAACACTAAATCGTTTATGAAGGAACACATTCCTTTTAGCTGTTGTTCTGATGAACTGTTTAGACCATGCATTCACCATTTTCTTCAGTCTGAGAAACATTTTTATGAGTAACTATGTATATTTTTAAAATTTTTTGCATGTATACTTATGCATTAAGTCATATATATTTATGCCATAAATAATCATGTTAATTTTTTATCATTTTGTAAAATCCAGGAGGATAATAGTAATAATAATAATAGTAAATTCTTTATTTATTCTGGGACAAGTCCCTTTAGAATAACATAATTGTACATTATTGTGGGCTTTAGAGCCTTTGAGTACAAAGAAAAAAAAAACAAGCAGATAAGTCAATCTATAAAGCTGATTAAATAATAATAAATAAAAAAAATAACTTCTTATGATAATGAAATAGAACCTAAATAAAATAAAAATAATTACTAAAAAGAACTTTTCACGGACTAAACCTTAACCAAAACATTTATTTTGGTTTCTTTTGAAATCAAATTCAATTTTTTACGTTCTTTTTTTAATATTATCTCAGCTGAAGTATATTGTGAATTTATTACAAGTCGGAAACTTTTTATTTTATATTTGGGTATTTGTGTATTAGCCGGTATGTATGAAACCTACCCCTTTATCTCCTGTAACCTCTTCTTATCGCTTGTCTCATTTGAGCGTGCGTTATTAAATTGTTTTTGTCTTGTTATTTTGTTCATCGTCAATTTAAATTTGTGTATTATTTATTAATTAATATAAAATATTATTTTTGTGGTTTTGTCTTTTTCTTTTTATTATTCCCGATTTAAAATAGACTGTATAACTCTTTTGGAAGAGCCGTCTTTTAAAGAAGAAGCTGTAAAGTGCTTCTATAAGTTCATAATAATCCCAAAGACGAAATTATGTGAAAAAGGTCATCAAATGGATTTTGACAAGGACAGAAATAGAGATTTCGTCAAAAGTGTTAGGAAAACTTTTATACAAGAAGAGGGACGTGACTAGAGGTGTTTAGCATTTTATTATTAAATTTTGTAATCGGTATCAGAATTCAGTGTTCAGATTATAAACGATTGCGGATAACAGTCCGTGCAGACTGGATAATACACAAGTACTTTTTTTTATAATAGTTTTTGTTATAATAGAGAGAATATAGAATGTGTCTAATAACTTTCCTGCACTTGATTATAATTGAGAATCATTCCATTGTGTAGTATACAAACATATGAAACGTCTAGATTAAAGGCGCTTAAACCAACAGGTGTGTTGCATCAGAAGGTAAGATTTCAAGTTACAGTTACAAAATACAAGATATATCTATCTTGAAAATCAAGAATTTGTTTTTGTCATAGCAAATAAATTCTAGATAATCTATTGCTATTGTAGATTATATAGAATTTGTAGTATCTTTTTTAATTTGTTCTGGAGATAACGAATTGGAGTTTTGGTCATCTATTCTGGTTGTGCAATATGGTATAGTTGAATCAGAGAAAGATAATGTTAAATGAGTTTTAGGTAAGAAGTAGTTCATTAGGAATTTACAGAGAAAATCCCGTGAAACAACAGAATAAATGCATCAATGTGTCGGGTATCAATATAAGATATACCTATTGTCTTGGTTTCGACAAATTAATTTGTGGTATCTGAATGAACGATTAACCAAAGCCGATTTTTGGTTACTAACGCTTTAATTTATATATGTAAATATGTGGGACGTGATATCACTTCCAACGATTAAATTGTATTGTTCCTTTTTCTTTTTATCTGAATCTGAATTTTCATTAAATTTCTATTTTCCAGTTATGATTTCGACCGAGGGAGAGTTCATTCATTCTGGACGGAAGGTTGCCTCGAGAAGATATCAAAGAACTACTTGAGTGAATTTCATTCCGTGAACGTTTCTAACTTATTGATAATGACACTCTGTTTGATTCAATTTCTTTTCGATAGAATAATCCAAACTGCCGACTCGACATTTTTTGTCAATGACCAATTACAAGGATGGATTTTTTATCCTGACCTTTTTCGCAGAAAAAAACATAAGAATTTAAAAAGGAAATACAATTCAGACAAAGATAAACACAAACAGTACTACCCCTTTATAGGAAAGAAAAAGAGAGATAGGGAAACCAGAAAATCTGTTCAGTTTCATGATGTTGTTCAGTCTTTTCCTGGATCAGAGGAACAAACTGAAGAAACTTCTGCTAAAGAACATTTAACATTTAAGTAAATATACAAATTTGTTATAGTTTAGCTCAAGGACAAATAAGCGAGAAATCCAGAAGTAAATTATTTCGTACTCAAGGTACGATATTACAGAAACTGTGTATTAATGATTCATTATAATAGTTCTATCTATGTCTGTTTACGTTAAGAAAATTCTTATTTAAAACAAACCGATGTTACTGAATCTTATTTACTTATTTTATTTTTCACTATTTTTTACGCCTGAAGAAAAATGCTATCAGTACCTTTTTCCTTTTCATTAATTATTTTATGATCATTATTTATTTTGAAATTATTGGTCACACATGAATCATATTAATAATAAATGTTTATTCAAACACAATAAATGTTTTATTTAATTAACATATATTAATATAAGTTAAGAGATACAATCTTTGAAGTATTTATTCACCACTGTCTCGAGTTCAGGCAGTAACTGCACCACAGCAATGAGGTAAGTTGTCAAGAAGGCAATAAACTGAAACATAAAATTAATTATGACATGAATTGTACAAAAAGCATGTTTTAGAGTTAATAATTTATCCTTTTATATTTATATATTCTATCTAGTATCCCACTGAGGTGTTTTTCCTTTTTTAATATTTAAAAAAAGGGAAATCTCAAATCCATTTGCGTAACGTGATTGGGCACAGTGGTGTCGGGATATCATAGTCCTAAGATGATACCAAAGAAGAACGAGGCACTTTTAAGGGAAATTTTATAAATTCCGTTGTTTTTTCAAGTTAATTAAATGTAAACTATTGTTTGAGAAAGAATGGAAAATGAATGTACCTCAAAAAAGTGGATTGCGGCAATAAACGAAATGGTATGACCTATTTTTTTTTTTAAATTGTGTTAGTTACTTTGTTTTGATAATTCTAAAACGGAATAAACTAATGAACGCAATGAACATCACGCCTTCCTATGGTTATGACTTACACCTTTGTTCCATTTAATAATATAATATAGAATCACGTCCCTCCATTTAAAATTTTACTCTTTAATCACTGGATAATATATAGAAGTTTTTTTTTTTAATCAATAACATTATATTCTTTAATTCTTAGTTTTATATCAATCAGACTTAAATCCAATTTCTGCCCTTCTTTCATCCTTTTCTGGGTAATATCCAGTGAGAAATATAGCTGAGTAATTTAAAATAATATATTTAGAGGTATAAGCTTGGTAGGAAAATAACTATTGTTACGGCCACAGATAGAAGGACGGAAACGGACGGATTAGCGGCTTAAGTCCGTCGGCGGGAGAAGTTAAAATAGGATTAGGACCTTCTCAGCATAGTAGATCCGCTTCTGCTTTGTCGGAAAGGATTAAGAAGATTCCAGAACAGTCTCCACCCTTCCGAGTTCTAGAATGTTCGGCCTTGCCTATTAAAATACCTCCCTCGCCTCGAGCGAGTCAGTCTTAGAGTAGACCAGGCACTGTGAAGAATTGTGATAAGTGAGTCACAATGTGATAAACTAGTCAGTGTTGAACCGGCCAGTGTAATAAGTGTGTCAGTGAACTGTGACAGTCTCGCGAGTGTAATAAACTGTTTCTGTTTGTTACTGTGTGTCAGTTTGTCATACTTGGAGATTCTTAAGGTCAGTGGACTAGTAAACTGTAAGTGTTAATTATTAGTTATAAATTTTAGTGTAATTTTATAATATTCATACAAATTTATGTAAATAGTTAAGTCATTTAGAATTAGTAATATCTTATACTATTGTAATAATTAAATAGGCCTAGGTTATAATAAATATTTAGAATATTGTTATTGTAAATTTATATCAGTTTAATAATTTAATTGTAAATAGTTTAATTGTATTCTTTTTACCATTTTGTTAATAAACTTTAGTATCTTAAATTAAGGAATTGTTTAATTCATTTTAATACCCAGTAGCCCGTAACACTATCAAATATAAAAGACTTTATAAAACTCTAAAATACTAATACTCCATTTTGTAACTCTTTGATCTTTACAGGAAGTTGATTAAGGGAATTTCAAATAAATGAAGTCAATTGCTTAATTTAACAATAAAGTAATTCAATAAATAAAATAATGTTAGTATAAATAATGATAGAAAATGTTAGTATGATTCTTACCGACGATATGAATACATTGTTGACGATAACGTAGTCATCGATAGGAAAGTTGTTTATCATTTTTATGAAGTAGATGACCTAAGTAAAATAAACAAAGAAATAATATATGGAATTTATTTTAAATACAATATTAAGAAAAATATATTTCTTTAAATTCACCTTTGCATATTTGTTTTTATTTTGCGTTTTTTTAACATTGATAAGTTTAAATATTCTAGAATTTTCTTTGAAGGAATTTCTAATGTTTTAATATCAAATAAATAATGTTTAAGGAAAGACAGACGATCCTAAGTATTTTTATAATTACCTCAATAAAACACTTATAAAAATTGACAGAATAAATTGGGCCCACTATCACAAACAGAAAGTATATTGCAAAGAAAAAATAAAATAAAAACTGATTTAACATGAAATATTCATAACCTTTTAAATATAAAAAACTGAGACCATGAGATTTATCCGGGTATTGTCATTGTGTCAACGTTTGTTGTTTCTTTATTTTCTGCTAAATTTTTATCTTTTCTTTTCTCAGGATTTTACTGAAACGAATTGGCATAAATGAATATTTTGTTTTTTATTGTTTCAAGCATCCTTGATACCCCACCCACTGGTTATTTTATACATTTTAATATTTTTAATGAACGCAAATCAAAATTGTGAAATATGTACATAACTATCGAGTTGATGCTGCCTCAAAAACTGCTCACGAGAGCTCAACAATTTATTTTCCCAGTCATTCTAGAAAGATTCTTTCATATATCTTTTTCTTTCTTTTTTATAAAAACCTTCCTTCTCTTAATTGGTGGAAGAGAAAACAAAAAAGTGTATTTTCGTTTGTTATAAGTCGCCAAAATCTGACTACCAATTAGTAAAACCATTTAATTTTTTTTTTCTCTTTATATTTCCATCCACACCTGTCAAATACAAATAATTGACAATCAGCAGATTGGCTGACTGAAGAAAAAAATACAAAATGACATGGAAGGCATGACGAAGAACAGTACCCAGCGGTACCTCTCCATTGGCTTGCTTTAATTTCCTACTGTAATAGATCTCTCATTCCCGTCCTTTTTAGTCTCCTTCCAGTGTTCTGAGGCATGAGAGTAGTGGCCATTTGTTGTATCAATGGGTTTGGGTGTCCGTATAGTTTTTCTTGAAATGTTTGTAGTACGTTCGTATGTGTTCGTCAACCGTTTGTATTTTTAAGTCAGTATGCAGAGTTTTGTTTTTGACGTACCATGGTGCATTAGTAATAAGTCTAAGTACTTTTGACTGAAAAGTTTGCAGTCGTTTTCTGTGAGCCTGTTTAGTGATGCCGTAAATTTGTAAGGCATATGTCCAAACTGGTTTTAGTAAGTAAGTGTACGTATTTAATTTCTGTCTTAAATTTAATTTGGAGTTTTTCCTGAATAGCGAGTACATTACTTTGAGTTTGTGATTTAATGATTGGCGTTTCATCTTAACGTGAGGACCCCATGTCATTCTCCTATCAAACGTGAGTCCAAGGTATTGTACTTTGTCTCTCTGTGGGATGGGTGCGTTATTAAGGAAAATGGGAGGGCATGTTTCGCGTCTAAGAGTAAAAGTGATGTGTTGTGACTTTTCGTGGTTCAGTCTGCTTTTCCACAGTTGGCACCACTCATTAACCTTTTGTAAGCTGTGTTGTAAGTTTTGTGAGGCCTGTGTCGCGTCTTGATGTTTGGTGATCATGGCAGTGTCGTCAGCGTAGGTTGCGATCAGTGTGTTAGGACTTTGTGGAATGTCGTATGTATATGTTATGTACTGTACCCGTTTAATTTAGCCAAATTAATAAGTTGTAACTTATTGAAACTTTATTTTAATTAATTATGTTATTTTATTCATTTTCCTCAATATAATTTATAAAACAGTTAAAAATAACTCACCTGTTTTCTAGTCCAACCATCATTTTTATACGCCGTAGAACTAATAAGATGGTCAGTAATATCGTTAATCTAGAAATTAATTTATGTTTTAATTACTGACAGTTATAAATTAATATAGTATGGTATAATATATTAATATACATATGAAAATTAATATTTATACGTATATATTGTCGTCCCAAAGACAACATTGGATTTTAGAAAACTCGTGGAATTAAGAACGTTGGATTTGGGGTAAGGTTGCTAAAGTGAGTAGCTAATGTTTTGATTAAATAGGCCATGTTTTGAGCCCTTAATTATATTTATTTTTTGCATGGTGAACGAGTTGATAACTGCACGTTAAATGAACACGAAAAAACGTTCCTTGTTGACTTTAGATAGACAGCAAATATAGACCCTTCTTACATGTGCTTAGGTAGTAATGAATATCATGCATATTTTTATACCCACTCTAGAAAAAATGTTGTTAGTCAAGTGTGAAGCCATCCATATCAGGGGTAGAAATGGCGCCATGGCTGAAAGTTCACCCCAATCAACTAAACTGTTTTTCCATATTAAAAGAAAAATATTTATGAGCAGCCTTGATCCGATTAGAGAAAATATAAGGACGACGATTGGTTCATAGTGCTTTTGGAAATGATTTAAGCAGCTGAGAATGTTGCATAAAGAAATGCGATAATTTTCCACAGTTTCCGAATGCGCGTTCTTAATACTGCCTGATTGCCTCATGTTCAGCTCAAACAACCGAAGACTTTTGTCTATTTCATTGGCAAACAGAAGATATGATATAACATTGATTCTCACAGTTGATGAGAAAACTAATTGCCAGAGTAATGTAACTAAGTTGCCTTTTAATATCCCGAAAAAATACAATGGCATTTGAATGAGAACTGTTAAGCCGACTAGGATGAGCCATCCTAAACCATGGCCTGCGAAACGATCGCACGTAGAAATTTTCTCAATCAGGTTCGGCACTCCAATGGATACAAGATTACTTGCATACATTGGAATAATAAGGAATAAGAATTCGAAAAGTGGACATTTTTTCAGAGTACTGAAATAAAAAAGAAAACAGGGGAATATGATAAATGCCCAAAGTGCAGACGAAGAGAACCAAGAAAATTTGGATCCTCTGCTCACATAAAACGGACACAGGCCTAAGATCCGCGCACACCAGAAAATAGGCGATGTTCTTCTATATATGTCCATCATTGTTCTCCTGCGAGCTAGATAAATCAATATAAACCATTACATAATGTGCCATAACCAATTACACTACTTATCACATTAAACCCATCAATGTGATATACAGTATTGATCGGTCCTTCTCAGACAAATAGCCTAATAAATATGTTCTTAGATTTTATATTTATAACATGGCTGAAAGTTGGAATAAGCTCTTAAGGTCAAGGATGTAAATGTTAATAACCCATATCAGTCAATACTAATTACTATTTTAATTACAATGCCTAATATAAATTGAAATATAATCAGTAAGGATTTTAGACTCGGTGGAGCCTGCCATACCTAATTTCATTGGGACTAAGCCTCCGTAGCATTTATTTTATTATTGTTTAAATATCACTGAATAAGAAAATACATATATGATCTGGCTGTCTTTGAAAATAGCTGTAACCTTCCAGGAATTTAATGTCAACAACAGATTTGAATGTTGGTGCAAGCCTATTTTTACTTGCTAAAAGAATAGCGTCTCATCGCTGGACATTCTGACCTACAATCGCAGGATTGAACATGTTACCTGCGTGATCAAGAAATAGATTGGTGCTGTTGTCTTGACGGTTCAGCATGCCAGTTTCACTGAACACTTCTGACAACTCAAAACTCTAAAAAAAATCATCAATGATGTCAAATAAAAAAAAAAACACCGTCCCTCATAACTCACAACATCATCAAAAACCCGAAATTTGTACTTTTGCTCGGATTAATGAAAAGTTCGCATGTTGTTGAGTTTCGTCGTAAAAATCGCTGCTATTTCGCGTTTTAACGTATTTATTGCTAAAAACGCCATTTATCGCTTCAATTCGTTAAAATATCGTTAATACTATGAATCAGTGTCTCTACATATGTATTATTCTAATATGCAGTTTCCGCATTTTGGTAGTTTTTTATGTTGTCTCTGGTTGGTCGAAAGTTGAGAGCCAACCTTGTCTTCTCTTTAGACCTTCATTGGTAGCGCTGTTTCTCATACTTCTAGGTCGCTGAAAAGATTTTGAGCGGGTCGTAACTTATCATTGATGCTTGAATTTAAATGTGACAGTAGTTAATGACATAATTCATTCCTTATTCACTTTTGTGAAATTATGAGTCGCTCAAAATTTGTACCAGTTATTTTAACTATTCTCGTAGTTATCGCATCATATATTTTATATAATCCTAAAACTGAAGTTCCTGGCTTATTAAAAGCTAAAGGATTATGGAATAATTTGGTGGCTCATTTCAAGTCAGTTGATAAGTTTGAATCAAAAGATGATTCGATTAATAATTCTGCCAAGAAGTCAGAATTGCTGTTCACTGTAAGTGAACTGAAACAGTTCTCTGGAGAGAGTACAGATAAAATTTATCTCTCTATTTTAGGAAAGGTTTTTGATGTTACTAAAGGTAAAAAGTATTACGGAGTAGGTGAAGGCTATCATGGATTTGCGGGTATTTATTTTGACTGAAATTCCCAAATTATTAATTATCTTTTGCATGTTTTTGATTTATAATATGTTAACTAGGAAGGGATGCGAGTAAAGCTTTTATCACAGGTGATTTTACTGAAAAAGGATTGATTGATGATATTAGTGATCTTACATTAAATGAACTTGGTGAATTATGGCAATGGGCGCAAAAATATGAAAAGGATTATATCTACAAAGGTATTCATAGAGTATGAAAGAGTTTACAACTAGTTATAATTTAAGTAAATACATTTTGTTTTTTTTTATGTCAAAAGTTTTTTTTTTAGGAAAGCTTATTGGTAGGTTTTATGACAAGAATGGAAAACCAACTAAATACCTACTAGATATAGAAAAAAAATTGCCCCTTCTTGATGCTCAGAAAAGAAATGAGGAATTTTACAAGACAAAATATCCGCCCTGCAATGTTGAATGGACAGCTTCAACCGGGTCTAGAGTGTGGTGCTCTCATCTTAGGTAATATTGCATTTTAAACTATAACCAAATTGATTTAAAAGTGTTAATTAAACACTACAAAAAAATTTAAAATTGAATCTTAAGTTAATCTTATTTGTAACCTGAAAAAGAAAAAAAGCTAATAAATAATCTAGTTGGAAAAATGTTATTAATGAAGTGAAATTTAATTTCAAACTAGTTACATGGCATAAACAACATATAATCAAGAAAATGAATTAACTAAAGGAAAATAAAGCACTAGAAACACAAATATATAAAAAAAATTATGAGAGGTCAAGGCAAAAAAATCTTCTAATAGGAGAAATTAATTATTAAAACAAATAAATCTAGTACTTATCATATATTTAAGAACTTCCTATTTGATAGTTTCAATCATCAGAAATTCAATTTAAATAATCAACTAAATTAGCAAATATGTATAAATCAAAACAACTTTAACTTCAGTAATAAACTGAATAACCACCTATTTTTTTATTGAAATAAATCTCATTTTACTCATCTATTCTCAAGAGATAAGACCCCTCAATTATAATCAAACCAATTATTCACACAAAATTCTCAAAGGTCCTTGAATACTATTCCTGCCATAAATTCTGTCTGTAAGTATAAATTAAAAAAGTAATAAATTCTTTATTCTGACCTTTAATGCTAAATATCTTGTTACTAATATTTTAATTCGAAATTTGAACATTGAACTACTGATCCTTACTCCAACCTCAATTTTACCTAATATCTTAAATCCTAAGCATATTATATCTCACCTTCCAAAGCAAGGTTTTTTTCAGTTATTACATTCATAGTGAGAAATTTTGTTGGCACTGATATTGCCAACAAAGTCCTGAAATTTTTATCTCGATCAAAATCTAATCACATTAATTATATTCCCTTCATTGAACTCCCTATCATAAAAAATGTTGGCTTCCTATTCTCCGACTTGTTCTAGGAACCTACATATTTGAACAGAATCCTTAGTTATGATAAATATCTTGATCTTGATCTTTGATTGGGGCATCCACTACCGAACTCACACTAATCTATTCAAACAAAGCAAATACGACTTTTCTAAGGGGGAACTGGCTCAGTGGCAGAGCGCTTAGTTGCCCTACCTAAGGTCCCAGGTTCAAATTCAACCGAGGCATATTTTATTTAATCTGTAAACATCTGTGGATTGATTGTTTGGGATGTGGGACCCTCCTATGGCTCACCCAACCTCTATAAAGTAGGTACCCAAAATAGGTGGCTTTCCGCAATCCACAGTAACTGTCAACCAGATTTAGAGCATCATGATATCATACACAGCACATCTATTATCAAAAGAAGATTTATATCTTCAAAATAGGAATTCCGAAGAAATATTAGTTATATGTATAAAGATATATATTAGAAGAGTGAAACAAGAAGAAATATTAGTGAAAATAGATCGATATAGCGCAAGATGAAAAAAACTGAATAGAATACCTAGATTCTGTTCTGCTGAATACTCAAGAAACTATGTAAAGTTCTAACCCTGAAGTTAATCGAGATTGGATATAAAATTTTCTTTAGAAATGAGCGACCCAATCATGGAAATGTGGACTGAACAATTTCAGTGAAAGTGAGTAGTTAAGAATCTGAAGAGAGAGAAGCACACTTTGAGCATGAAGTTGGGAAAATCTAACGTATGGGTATTTAATTCCTATAAATCTGCAGTAAAAAGTTCTAGATGCGGTGAAACAAAAAATGACAAAATGTCAATACTCCGTTTGCTGTAATCATTATTTTTTATCATTATCATTACATTGGCGACTAACGTTTAGACTTTATTTTTGTTCAATAAATTGGCTTCTTTACGGATGTGAAACCCTGAAGGATGACCATTGTCTTAAGGTTTTGCATAGAATATTCGGTCTATAAAAGAATGGAGAATTTAGGTGATTACATAATGCGGAATTGCGAAGCATGCATCCTGTTAATATTATTCAAGTGATCATCATTCAAGCATCACGAAGATAAAGATAGGATTGTAAAGTTGCTCGGCTTGGAAACAAGCGCTGTGTTGACTAGGAAGCGTCTGACAGTAGACCAAGAGGTAGGTGGGAAGATTAGGTTATGTGTGATCTGAGGAATTTGGGTATAGGTCCGTGGCACAAGGTTGTAAGCAGAGATTGGTGGTATCAACATTGAGCCTTCAGGTTCGCTAAGCCTTATTATTAATATTAATAAACTGGCAAAAATTAAGCTTTCCCTTTTTCTCACCTCAATAGGTTACTTTAGACTTTCAATGGTTTGGCTGTTGTATTTAGCCATGTTCATGATGGCAGACAGTAAAGTAGGGGATACTGTGTTAAAATATTAATTATCTGCCGATTTAATTATATTATTACTCTACATGGTCTGCGAAATACTAATAACGATTGCACAATTTTTTTTTTAAATGCATTCGTGCTTTAAATTCCGTCATTCTTGTTAATATAATAAATTGTAATAATTTTAAAATTGACTTTTAGAGTATCACTTTTAGTTTTTAATTACTCTTGTGAGAACATTTTTTTATTTACAGTGGTGGGATAAAAAGAGATTGGATTGGATTTCCACGTAAATTTCATCAGCCTGGCTCAGGAGTTGTCCGGTGTGCCTGTGTAAATTTGAAGAGTGAAGATAGCAAGCTAGGGAACTTTGAACTTTACGAAAACTGTGATCCTAATGCTGTTTCTTGTTATTTTTGACAGTACTTATAATTAGTTTGAAGAAAGCTGTGATAATTGTTTTATATTTCTATATGTATAAGAAATAAATTACCTGCAATTAATTAATACTCCACCAAAAGGAGTAGTGACTAATGAGTTAGGCTCTGGAATCCTTACCTCCTGTCCTGGTTTGTTTCAATGTATAGCAGGTAATTTATTTTTTCTACACATCAGCCCTGGATTAACTCTGAGGTTGAGAGCTCTGTTGGGTCACATCCATTTTTAAAAAGGTAATACTTGCTGCTCCATTTTTTGGATAACGGATTAATCTGGTAAATGAGACTTCAAGTAACCACATCGACTTGTTAAGTTTTGTATTTCCTTACCAAGTATTTAATCTAAGACACCTCCTGGGTTGTAGTGGTAGATATATTTTTATATATAAAAGTTATGCATTAGCAATCTAAGATCATAAGACAATTTTGTGAATTTTAATAAAGATCTGATATTTATTATAGTATTATTAAAATAATTTTTATCATAACATATAGATTTATATTTTAGCTGAATTTTAATGACACTTTTAAATTGAATGATTTACATATTAATGTCTAGTTTCATTTTTTATGATTATTCATATTGTTAAAATATATTTTTTATTTATTAAATAATATGAGAAACAAAAAGCAGTAAACAATAATTGAAAAATGAAATATAATGACAATAAAATTTTTAATAATTGGTTTACTAAGGGTATGCTTATCTACAAAATAACCTAGTATAACATTTAAGAAAGAAATTGAGAGCTCAAAGTAATAGATCTTACGACTTTGGTTGCTGAAAAAACTTCCGTTTTAGGTTTTAGAGATCTAAATTGTGAATCTTAAAATATACCTTCTATACAAGTATTAATGCCTCATCGTAACAGTTCATGCCATTTTATTTTATTGACGATTTTTAGACATTAGTTAAAGTTTCTATGAATTTGTTATGGCTAACTTATCTCTGGACAGATAATGATAAAATAAAGATGATTTTGATACTTATGCTGTTTATTGTGACAAAGCTATAATATTTACAAATTCAATAATAAATGGAAAAGGTCTTAAAACTATAGTAAATTAAAATAATTATCTATAAATATTGTTTTGTAAACCAATACAAAAAAAATTATAAAAATCACAAATGACCTTAATCCTAGAAATCACAACAAAAAAAAATTAAAATTTGGGCATGATTTAATGAAACATTTTTATTAAAAAACATACAGTCTTTAATGTCTGAACTTAACTAAAATTGCCTTTATTAACAATTAAATGTCATGAACTGATTATCTTCAGTCTTTAAATTTACAAGTTAATACAAAATTATTAGTAACATATTAAAAGGATGACATGAACATATAAATACGAAAACTTCTGAAGGAATGTTTTCAAAGATAAATGAACTAACATAAAACTTGACCATATGGATCCAAATTCATTACAATACATTAAGAAAATAAACAAAACTGTTTACAAATCCATTTTCCAAAATTGTCTCTGAACCTCTTGAACACGAGCTTCTGCAATGCGATCTAAAATTTTTTTAGCTTTAGCTTTACGTTTTTTTAATTTAGCTTTTGATACAAACTGGGAAAAAGATATGGCCCTTTTCGCTTTTGAAACACTAATTAATACAACTTTTCCATTTTCTTTAATAGGTTCTTCAAAAATAGTTTCTAGATGTTGGCGCTTGAAAGGTCCTTTCCCCTTAATAACGTTATGAAGAACTTTCTTGATATTTCCTTCTATGTCAGTACATGGTCTTTTGTGGGGTCTCAAATTGAATCTCCTGTTAACTTGTTTCTCGCATGGTGTTGATGGGGCACTTAAACTCTCTTTTACATCCACAGTCTCGTTATTTTCTTCTTCAGGAATTTCATTTATTGTCTGCAATTGTGTTTGAGATGTTTCTGGAAATACTTCTTGAAATTCAGCATCCATTTTTAGACTTTCCAAATATCTTTATCCTGGAACAAAAATTAATCATCTGGACATAAATGACAATACCATAACAATGTCTTTACAACTCAATATAATAAAAAAATCAGCCCTAGTTCTTGATTACTTCAGAGTCTTATCACACAATGCCCTTTCTTTTTGTGGATAAAAAATATTACAATAACAATATTCAAACTGTACTCAAATTATAAAATATGGAAAGAATATAACTCAAATATTAATTTATGTCAAACAATCCTAAAACCTTTATCAGGTTCAATGAACTATAAACAAATAAATCAGCAACCGAGGAAAAAATAACTCATGCTCATAAATCATCAATAAGTTTCACAAAATATACCTAACAGAAAAAAAAAAGGAATCTTACATAATTTCATTAGAATGGACCATAGAAATCTATGGATTATCACAACCAATGAACAGTGAACCAGGGATAACACAAATTCTATTATCTTATCTTATACCTACATAATGTAACGATATAGTTTATGCTAAGGACAAGAAAAATATCAGTTCTCATTGATATCCATCAATAAAAGAAGAAGTTAATGTTTCTATAACCGTTTCCTACAACATATTAATGGTGTATGTATTGACTAATTTGTATGTCATAGGGTTTATATTTACATGCCTTAAACCAAGAACAAAAATGAACCATCCATAAATAACAACTATACACGGAAAATGAAATATAATTACATAATCACAAATTCATTTCCAATGCTTTCTTTAACTACAATTTTTCAAAATGTCATGAAATTAATCATCAGAAAAATACAGTACATACATATCAAAAGAAACTAAAACATGGGCCTACCTGAATAAACCAAAAAAAAATTATGAAAATAAAAATCTGAAGTTTTAGGAACGAACATAAGTTAAAAAAAATATACACAAAACTTTGTTAATTAAAAGGCCTTGACACAGTCAAAGTATGAGTTAAATACATTAAATAGTTTTCACATTTAAACCAATTCATGTCAACAGACAAAAATGGCAACCAATAACCCATGGAGCTCTTGCACCTGCCATGGAAGTGCAATTACAATCACTTGAATTGAGTTCACCATGACATATACTAAGCAAGCGCAAGGAGCTAAGTATGGTTAATTTCTGTTGTAACAACGTTTCCTTTCAGGATATGCAATTGCAGAAATGAGTTTCTGCAAAGATATTGAATTTAAAATATTTTTTTTTAGATGGGCCTAAATTCTTAATAAAGAAACAACTGAGTTATTAGTGAAGATCAGGTACCATATCAAATAGTGAATGTTTTGTTTGTTGTTGCATGAGAATCAGTCATGCCTGAGTGTTATCTGCCTTTGAGAAAAGCTTTCGACAGAACAGTTTACTCTCATTTAGTTGTAATGAACTTGTATAAGAGATGGGAGAATGACAAAAAATGATCCTTTCGTCCACTGTCTCTCGGCTGCGTCTTTTCTCCGAGACTACTCGTCCGATTTTTTTAAGATTTGTCACCACAGTCCACTCCATGACGATCCTTGGAACCCCCTCTAGGTTGTCTGCGCTCCTCATTAAATATATATGTCTATAAGAAGACCACAACGGACGGCCAAAAGTCTAAATGGTCTGTACCGCTAACCAAAAAAAAGTGGATCAAGAAAACAAATATCCGCTTCTTCCTTATAAAAATTGATGTTTTATTTTCCAAGATACATAGATCATATTTTTTCCCGATTTTTATTGTAGCCATTCAACAGCTAGTAAAATTCCCTAAAATCATTGAAGTCGTATTGAAAGTCAGAGATAACCATTATATCCCTGCAGGTGGCCTCCTGAGTTGTAATTTGTGGACAGACTCTCCATTTTCTCGCCTATCTCTCGTTTATACTTCCTTGGATCAATCTTTCGCCAGGGTCTTGACCATTCCCTTTTTCTTTATTCAATAAATTACGTTTCTAAAATGAAAAACTGTTTATCGTCTTTGGTTATTTATTTTGATACATTATTGTAACAGTCCCAATTCATGCCAAACTTCTAGAAACAAATCCCTAGTTCCCGATCTGTATATGACTACTAGTGCTATAAGTAATTTATATAATTTTCTTTCATTGATATCAGTAACTTGGGAAGTTTCAGGTTTTCTATTATTCTTCTGTTAATTTCTTTACTAAACATGGTAAATTTACCTCATAACATATTCAGTACATGTTTCTGTGGAAACGGTAAAAATATTTGATATTTTAAAAATGTGATATATTCCTAAGGGAGTGGCTCAGTCGTAGAGCACTGAGCTGCCATGCCGGAAATCCTGGTTCAAATCCCGCTGCAGGCCATGACTTTTATTTAGTCTATTTGCAACGGGAGGTGGATCATATAGGATCTAGGACCCCCTGGGGCCAACCCAGCATCTACCCATAGTTTTTTTTTTGTTTCAAATCTCCGTTTATTCAAATAAACATATTTACAATACAATATATATGTAAGTATAATACATAATAATATACATATATATGTATATATATATATATATATATATATATATATATATATACAAAATAATTACAATCCTTTTTGTACCCGAAGGTATTTTAAGTAATTACATAGTCTGAGTCCGCTGAAGGCGGGTTCTCTAGACCGGCACAAGGCCGCTGACTCTATACATATAAAGCAGGGAGAGACCGCTTTACGGTATTACCCATAGCAGTATTAAGTGACATTAAATATAACAAACTAATATATTTGACGAGAATGGATTAATCGGAACAATAATGGAGAAAAAAAGTCGAGAAAATTTCCGAATCGGGAGGAGCATTTTAATGTTCATTAAAACTAAACTTTAGCTACTACTCACTTAAAAAGAGATTCTGATAGAAAATGGGAATATTCACGAAGCAGTAAATCTTTTAATTTATCTTGCCGTAATCTATAAAATCAATTAAAAGGTTTAAACTACAAGCAGATCACTTTTTCAACATTGTGTTCTTCAAACTTTGTTTTGTTGGCTAGTGGACCTCAAGGTTCATAAAAAAACTTTGTATTTTTATCACCTTGGAAGAACTAAGGCTTGCGGCGCTCTCTGGAAACTTTTCACTGAAGTTTCATATTCGGCAATTGGAGTTGAAAGTTTGTTTTGGTTGTCATTCGTTCGTGCCCAACGGCTAGGTACGAAAATGTACGGTTTTATTTACATAAAAGGCATTTGAAAGCGCGCTATTTATAATGGCGAAAAGAAGTGTCGAAGTCCAAGTTTTAGATAGTGATTTCTCTCTTTTATTACGTGAATCAGTGACGTATGAATTTAAAATGGAAACAAGATCAAAAAACAGATTTAGGAATTTTGTCATGTTTTGCATGTTATTAGCCCTAACGGGTATTATTTATTTCGGTTATTTTTGCTCTGATCAAGTCTGTGCTCTAACACCTCAAAAACCTGCTTGGTCAGAATTATCTTTGAAATTTCCAGTTCAAGATAATTTAGGGAAACCACTCAGTTTACATTCAAGCCCTTATAACTCTAAATCTTCCAATCCAGGTTTTAGTTATGATGATGTACTGAATGAAAATTTTCTGTTCGATATGAATGGACATGATGTTATGGTATTTCTCCATATCCAAAAAACTGGAGGGACATCTTTTGGAAAGCATTTGGTTCAAGATTTAGACTTACAGAGGCCATGCACTTGTCAACGGAAAAAGAAAAGGTGTTATTGTTTCCGTCCTAACAGAAATGAAAATTGGTTATTCAGTAGATATTCGACTGGATGGAAATGTGGGCTTCACGCAGATTGGACAGAGTTAACAAGCTGTGTGGATACTGAATTTGATAAAAATGAAGGGGATTCTGTTAAAAGAAGGTTCGAAAATTTTCTTTGTAATTTTCCTGGTGATAATGAAAATTTGTAATTATAAAACTGTAATATTTTTCTAGGTATTTCTATATAACATTATTGAGAGAACCAATTTCAAGATACTTGTCTGAGTTTCGACATGTTCTGAGAGGTGCAACCTGGAAACATTCTCGTCATTGGTGTGGCGGTCGAGAGGCTACTCCAGCTGAGCTTCCATTATGTTATTCTGGAGAATCTTGGAAAGGTGTTACTTTGGATGAATTCATGGATTGTCCGACGAATCTAGCTCATAACAGGTTTAGAATTAGATTTATATCAGGTCATTTCATGTCAAATCAAACATGAATGATCTGGAAATTTAAAATTTAGAAACCAATTATTTTTAATTAAATGTATTAGTACCATTAGATAAGATAAAAAAAGATTTTCTTTTAAGTTATTAGAACCAAAATTACTGCTTTTTTTACTGTTCCTTTCAAAATATTTAAAGATTGCATCCAATAGTTTCAATATTTAATTAATTTGAGTTCAAGAGCTAATTTATAGTATTCATTTATTTTACCAAACTAATCTTACATTGTTTAATATGAAATAGGAAGATTTAAAAAACAAAGCTGTTAATTTACAATATGAGCAAACAACAATGCTTTGTGAGTTCGGGATATAAATAAAAATTAAAAAGACATAAATTGATGGCAAACTTCATCTTTAGTTATTTCTATTCCATTTCTAGCTATTTTTAGCTGTTCGATATGTATGTGATTAGAAGTCATGGAGTAATATACTGCCTCTAGTGTCTTTTTAGATTTGTTTGTTGTTTGTTCATTTAACGTCACTTTATGCTGCTATGGCTAATCGGACGATACTACAGTGGGAGCTCTAAATTTTGCCTATCCAGGTTTAATTAGGATAGGGATTTTTAACGAGTACCTGACATCGTACAGGCTCGGGACCCCCGTTTAACGTCCCTTCCGAAGGACGGCGTAACTAAGGATTTTTTACTCCCTTAAAAAAATCCTAGAGCCACCTGATTTTAGATTTGTTATGCTCGATGCAATGTATTTGCTCTGCATTTATGCTAATTTTTTTTTCTGACACTTAAATATGTAAAACTATGGTTAGTTGTAGAAGGAACAGGTTCGATACATATTGTATAATATCCGTATTATTGTATAATATTGTATATATTATATTATTATTATAAATATATTGTATAATATCCAATGTATAATATAGTTTTTGCGTTTGGAATCCAATAATTATGTCCCTGCTGTTACATAATGTATTTTCTTGGTTTTTCTCTCTTTTACATTTATGATTTTTTTTTAATACAAAAATGAATCTTTTAATTTTTATGCTATATGTGAATTTATGGGCCGAATTTCATGATGGCACTCCTAACTGAATTATAATAATAAGATAATCAGTTTAATGCCTGAACTTTTATACGTAACTGCATTTATGGTTCTAAGCATTACGGTATTAAAATAGATTGTCATAGAAATACTATTTCTCTATTGCTTGATATTTTTAAATATAATTCTATTTTGCCACTTATTAACTGTTTCTTATCTCTCAATTATATGTATAGAATACATAGTATTCTTGAACTTGAAAGTATTCTCGCTTGTGAATAAGTCCATTTGCTGTTTAAAATGTTCTTGAAGTTATCCAAAATATCATCATGCCAATCATATTTATATATAATATAAATAAAATATTTTATTTATAATAGTTTAAATTTCAGGCAAACAAGAATGATGGCAGATTTAGCATTAGTTGGATGCTATAATATGTCTTATATGTCTCTACTTGAGAGAAATAGAGTTATGCTGGCTAGCGCTAAGAGAAACTTAGCAGCCATGGCATTTTTTGCATTAACTGAACATCAAAAGGTGATCCCCTTTTTATTTTAATACCCGTATATTTTGTAATTAAATTTCATTAATGCACTAGCAATTACAAAAACTATTCTTTACCATTTTTAATATAACTTTATATTTTTGAAGGAGCTATAAATAACTAAGGTATAATGAAGAATATATGAGGCCTGTTATGTGTCAAACTTTTTCAAGTCCAATTTTTGAAAATTTACTGGAGGGCTGTCGAAGTAAGGACTTGCCAGGGTTTAGCATATTAGGGAAAAATTTTAGCATGGTTTTAACAAGTTTTGTAACAAATCATTTTAGCCAAAAATAGAGAGCATTTCAGAGAGGACTTTACACAAAAAACTAATTAAAGAAAAAATGGATGTAGTAGGGCATGCCAAAACAGGCCTTACATATTTTTTGTGTCTATGAAAAGATAAAATTCTTGAACATGTTAGAAATTGAAGTTGTCAGGAAAAATGCAGCATTGTATTAAATTTATTTAAAATGGAAGGAGGAAAAATAAAAACTTTCATTTTCAGGCTTACATGATGGTTGTGTAATATACACAGTGGGTGGTAGGCTGTTACAGTGAATCGACAAATACTTTTGCCGTTGATATTTTTTTGAAGAATAATGATTCAGTGAGATTAAAGCAAAGATTGTTTTTTTTTAATTTTTGTTCCTTCTCATGGGCTAATTCCAGTTGGAACATTGCCCTACTTAGGATTCAATACTTTCATAAGAATGATAACAAATGGTATGTCCATGATGGTAGTGCCTCCTGCAAATAATAGGATTCTTTTGAATGAATACATGCTTGTGCTTTTGAACAGAGACAACTAAATTGATTTGAAGTGATGAGAAAGTGGAAGTTGCATTACATTGCTATTTTGCACTTGATTAGTAATTAGAAATCTCGAAATTTATTATGCTAAAAGGTCTACAAACCATCAGGTTTTCTGCTGGACCTTAATTAAGGTTTTAATGAAGTAAATGTATTAAAATATATGTTTTATCTCCTACTGTTTAGCACTGCTAACCAATATAACAGTTAATCATGAGCTGAATGACATTGTTTTATAACTATTGGATGATCAGTTAGTTATACGTAGATTATTATGTAATCAGTCAATTATATCATATTTTATTACTAGTTAGCTATTGAGATCGGGTTTGTTGAGTTTTAAGGCCTCTCCTAATCAAACTTTTGACTGGAACGAACTTTTTGGAAAGAAGGCAATCGTTTGGATTCAGCCTTAAGTTTACTTTATGACAGTCATCTCATCCTTCCCACTCTGATTAGAACAATTTGGTAACCGGTGGAATAATCCTTCCTGTCAGCTTTCATTGGAGTTGCTAAGGACATTAAAGCCCCTTAAATTCCGCGTCTCTCTTCTCCAAAAGAAGTTTCTTAAACCTATGTAAATTAAAAGAATACAATATTTAATAAATAATTTAAATGTCATTAGTCTTTCTTTTTTTTTTTAAATAATACAAATTTTCAGATTGGCCAATATGTATTTGAAGAAACTTTCAACTTGCGATTTGCCATACCCTTTGAGCAACATAATGCAACACTTTCAAGTTCTACACTGTCTACTTTGAAGCCACATCAGTTGCAAAAGATAAAAGAATTGAATTCCCTGGACATTGAATTGTATGAGTTCGCTCAAAATCTTATGTATAAGTGAGTATTTTAAACTTGCTGAGTCTTGTGTGAATAAGAGATGAAAGATTAAATGGTTTTCAACAATTTTCAGGATATTTCACATTGGGTGATGAATAAAACATTTTAATTTTAATAGTTATGAGAAAGTTAATTTCATTTTTTATCAGGCTAAAAATCTTTTTCTAAGTAATGGATTCCAAATTTAATTTTTATTTTTCTGTAAGTCAATATGTACACTATATTATTCTTTCATCATTGTGGATTTTCACTTGGGTATTTATGACAGCTTGGCTTTTCTGGAGTTTACCTGAGAGTTCTGGACTCCCAGGCCAAAGTTTCACTTGGGCAATAACAAAAAGTACTTAATTGGTAGTACATAGTTATAAATTACCTCCATAAAACAGGCTCTTGACCTTTTGGTGGATTATGTCGATGACCCTCTTGCCAAGGAATAATATTTCTTTCAGAGTTATAGCACAATAATGTAATTGTTCATTATTCTAGATGACTTATTATTTACTGATGAATCATTGTAATTAGTAATTATATTATATCTATTACCAAGACTATATATATTATATATGTAAATTATTTCAAATTTTTATTGTTTAAATGTGATATCTGTATTTTTATTATAACTATTACATGGATGAAATAACAGACATTTGATGTACGATTTAACTTTTTTTTTTAATAGGAGATTCAATAAATTAAAATCCAGAGATTTGATGTTTGAAGAAAGGTTTGCTAACCTTGGAAGGCTTCCTGGAAGAACTGAGTTCAACTGGGACCAAGCCCTTGATGAGTCGAAAGAGACTACGCTTGAAGCCAATACTTGATAACCTTTTTACCTGACATGGTTCATGATGTACCTGTCTAAGCCTTCATAGGTGACCTGCTTACCTCTTTGTGGTAACCGGAGTTTTTGGTTGTCTTAAGTTGTTCCATTACACAATTAACTTAGTACTTTTCTTAGTATTTCTAAAAAAAAATTCATTAATTTACAAATTTCTTTCAGGAATAACATATTGTGCTTATTTTCTAGTTTCTTGAATAATAATCATCATTTCTCTTGCTGATATGAATCAAAATTATAATTTCAATTTGTAATTTATTAATTAGGTTCTTAAAGAATCATATATTCTTAAAGAATATACAGGATGTCTAGTGGTCAAAATTTTTTTCAATCGCATATTTCTAAAATTTTAGAATAACATTTTTCAAAATTTTAACTATCTTTGTGGTATAAATTATTGGAATTTAACTTATGACTGTGATATTTTGTCAATGTCTAATAAAATGTCACTATAAAATTGAACTCATTTATGATTACTATTCAATTACATGTTGAAAATGAGTTTCTGTATTTTGTACAATAATTTGTACTTTAGATAATATCTGTTTCTTATAGAAACAACAATTTTTATCAAGTATTTTTACCTTTCCTAATTTTTAATATAGTTAAAATTTTATCTTCTATTATAGCTGTTAAAAAAATCCATTAATGTTGTTATAGTTAATATGCTAATGAAGGCTGCATACTCACTATAATTGTCTACCTAATTATGTGCTATTCGATTCTATATTATGTAACCTTTGGCTTACAAATTAAAAACTTTTTAATATGTTAAGCCTGATAAATTTATGTTTGTTATTAAACATACTTATCCAGAAGAGATTAGGCCAAATTTAGTCAATCTATTAACTCAAACTAAGACTGACATTGTTTTAACTATTAGGTCTAATCTTTTGGGGCACTCCAATATTGTTTTTATACAGGCTAATTTCAAAGATTAATAGAGATACTAATATATTTTTCATTTACATGCTCATCCTTGTAATATAATAATTGACATGTTTGATTGTAAAACATAACCCTACTTTTATATTATTTTGCTTTTATTATTCTGAAATAAATCCTTTTTCATTTATTTAATTGAGAAACAAAAGAAAAAGAAAATTGTGATTTGCTATATTCTTAAGGGACTTAGTTCGAGAATAAAGTTACTTCTCTATTTATATTAATATAATCTAATAATGATTTGATACATTCGTAATAGAAAGTTTTTGTAACACGTATGATCTGCAGCACAATATGCATTTCCGTGATGGAAACTTGTAAAGTTATTGTATGTTTTTGCATACGTATTTTTTGTGCCATTTTACGGTGGTATTATTGTTATTAAGGAGGATATTAAAATCTTTTTAGCGTAGTATGTAGACCAGGACAAGAATTATAAGACTGTTTCAATTGCTAACCAAAGAACTCTGTTAATTATAATTGTTTACTTAATTCTTTAATTTATATTTGTAAATATTTTAAATTTATTCAGTTCTCTTTTCTCTAATCCTCTGATTAAAAATAATCAATGGTGAAAATTATCTACAGTATACTCTCATTAATCCACTAATATCTGATTCCATTAATGACAGGTAACAAGTTATATTAGCAATAAAATTGTTTTAAAAGATTAATAAAACATTTTGTATATTTCATGACACATAGAAAATGGGTAGCTCAGTGTATAGTTATGAAGCCTATGGGATTCAGAAACCCTCCTAAGGTGTTCTTTTTTTCAGAAAACAAGCCACTATAAAGTTTGTGCATGTAATTAGTTGAAAAACTGGTGGTTGCGAGTGATGTTGATGAAATCACCATCACCTCCCTGCACAACCATTCTTCAGCTTATTAGAATTGTAGCTCTTCTGTTTATTCTTCTGATTTTGATCTTGTCATTACGGTTATATATTGTTGCATCATTAAATCATTATGTTAGGTTAATACTGAAGTACTGAAGCTGACAATACGCCTTTAAAGTTTAGTGAATGGATTAATTTAATATCATATAGAAACTTAAACAAGTTCCTGATAACATATTTTATCAGCTTCAAATTTGTATGTCATAAGTGATTACTGCAATATCATTAATTTAGCTTAAGTATTACTAAAATGTAATTTCACAAGCCAAATTTTGACTTTAAATCCTGATTGGAATGAAATAAGTTTTTTTTTGTAATGAAACTTCCTTTAAGATATTAGCAGCTATTAAACTAAAAATACTGAACTTGATCATTGTATGAACAAATATAACATTAAAATGCTTATTTCAAAATGAAGACGTTTTATCATAGATAAGACATCCTCTATAGCTTAGTAGATAATTTTTTTTAATCTCTTTTTTTGATTTTACTTCACTCTATAAGCAAAGTTTCTGTTTGTTACTTTTTGGAGAAAATTATGTCTTTCTGAATCCTGTGCATTATCATGCAATGCGCTATACATTTTCCACAATATTGCATTAATATTTAGATTTTTTGGAAGTTAGGTGCATTATGCAACAATCATAAAGTGATTTTTTAATGACTATGATTTAAATTTAAAAATTGGAATCAAATTTAAAGGAAGTCTCAATTATCATTTGTTTTAAATTTGAAGCAAGCTCAATCTTTGCTGTATTTTATTCTTTGTTATTTTTGCTTTAAGACAAAAATCAATCTTGGACCTGATTTTAACACTACTTCCTTTTGTTACTCTTTCCTAAATTTTCTTAGCTCATTTAAATTTTCAAAGTTGGTTTGTATTTAAAGCCGTTTAAATTAGGCTACCAATTAAACTGAATTATTTTTTCCAATCCAATGATGATTTTTGTAATTCGTTGTTATTATCCTTATTGCCAAAATCATATACATTACTTTGTTTTTTATTATCAGTAAATTACTTATTTTTATCACTATTGACTATTTCTGAAATATTAAATAGATATTCCTTAATTCTTAATAAATAATATTTGTGTGCCATGAGAAATAATAATGTGTGCCATTAAATGATATTTGGGATTGTCTTAGGCTGCTCTTTTTTTCATAACTATTCTAAGACACGAACAAAAAGTATTAGTAATCAAATAAAACAATTACATTTGTTCATTATGAAGGATTAATTGTTTCTGAATATCAATCAGAGACAATGTCAAGAGAGTACAGTAAATAAAACGATGGAGTATAATAATGAAATGTATTATCGCTAACATAAGTAAAACTATTGTGTGACTTATTTTAATGCAAAAATAATTAAAACTACCATTCCAAATTACTTTATACTTAATACTCCTAGACAGAAGTATTAATAATATAACTTTAAAAAAAAAAAAGGTCTATCATAATTAGTATAAATGTAAGCCTGAGTTTTGTTATTAAAACTTTTGTTAATAATACATTAAATTGGTTTTTTTATAATGAAGCTCTGCTTTATTAATTTATAGATAGTCATTTTAATTCTCTTGTGGATGTTACTGGAGTACATATTTTTGAATCATTCATTCAAGTGAGTAAAAAACCTTTTGCCAGTCAAAAAATTTTTTCTTTATTTAAAAATACGTTTCGACTTATTAAGTCATTTTCAATTTTCTTTTCTTATAAGTCTATTTTTATTTAATTTAAATATTTTTACTCATAAATTTGTACATTATTAACCTAAATAAAAAGAATAATCCAATAAATACATAAGTTATAAAAACATGTCCTAAAATACTGAAAATAAGTATAGATACCTTTTAATTAATAACTTAATAAGTCGAAACGTATTTTTAAATAAAGGAAAAAATTTTTGACTGGAAAAAGGTTTTTTACTCACTTGAATTTATAGATAGTTTAAAAAACTCTTATTTGTCTATCAAATTAATTTAAATATTTTATTATATTGAATATGCGAATAATTCAGTGTTCTTCCTAATTAATCAATTAACTATATTGCCTATTTTATTCTAAAAAATATTTATCTTTAAGATATAACGTGACTAAATTTGGTGTAACGCAAAATTAAACTTCTTGTTTATTTATTTATTTTTTAAAATTATTAACAACTTTTATATATAACTTTTTTTTTACTTAGATGTTATATATCTATTAAATCATAAAATCGACAAATTATGTCTCATCAATTACAATGGTACTAATAATTAGAGCACTTAACATATTTTTTGAGTAAAAATAAAAAAAGTGCTCATTAGACTGCTTAGAAATAATACATGTCTTAAGTATTGAGAGGTTCATATAATTAGAATGTGGTCTTCATCAAAACATTTGGAATCGTCAGACTGTATTGATAGGCCACTATTGTTTATACCTCTATTCATCAGTATTTAAATGTTTTGTTTTTTTATGATCTATGAAACATACTGTATTTCTAGCCATTTATATTTATATAGTAATTTGTTGTGCTGTACCTGATTTTTGTGTTAGTTTAGCAATCGGCCTTAACTTTTTTGTATAATCAGATTTGGCCTGAAATTTGTAAATAATTGTAAAAATTGTATATAAAAATAATTTATGTAAATAATGAATACGTAATAAAGAAAGAAAAAAAAGGGAAAAAGATATCTAAACAAAAAAAAACAACAAATTTTTTTTATTCTAGTGCGTCTCATAATTTTGCTCTCAAAAT
Source organism: Arma custos (assembly GCA_037127475.1). NCBI lineage: Eukaryota > Metazoa > Arthropoda > Insecta > Hemiptera > Pentatomidae > Arma > Arma custos. The sequence continues at coordinate 27,066,898 of CM073762.1, forward strand.
AATATTAATGATTTTTGGATCATTTTATTTGTAGTTCTCTATGATTTAGAGCTGTCTTATTTGTTTTTATATTTTCAGATTTTTGCCATTTACTAACTAATGAAATTAATTGCCTTATTTTTACATGTAAATATTTAGATTTTGTTTCCCTTTATTTGCATGTGGTTTTTATTACTGTTAGTATCATAAATACTTTGTGTTTAAAATTTATAGATAAACATGTTTGTTTTATGAAATATAAAAAATGTTCTACATTTTTTTAGTTCATAGAGTATTTTGATGTGTAGAAGATTTTCCTGTTACCTATACATTTTTTTGTATAATTACATATTAATATTAGATGAAATTTGAGCATATGATGGTTAACTGTGATGCCTTCCTCATATTTAGATATGTACTACAAGTAAGCATTTGTATGTATTATTAAATTATTTATATTTAAAATAAAAATGTATGTTTGAATGTTCGTTTTGTTTTTTTCAACCAATATGATTCCTTATTATTAATATTAATATAATGTAACTATAGGCTACAATTAATGGTATGAATGAAAATTATGATAGTCCTTAAATATATTTTTTTCTGAATATATAGTGTCATTTTTATTTTGAATGAAATTTATTTGTTTAATATACCTATTATTGGGTATCGTACATTTGTTTATTTTTTTTTAATAATCTCAGTTCTTATTTTTATTTTATATTTATTTGAGAGTGCCGTTCCTAAGTTGAAATATGCATATGCATTAAATATTCTCGTGAAAACTAATGCGAATTCTGCTCTCTAGCCCTCCAAAATCTCCTGCAGAGCTTAATCATATTTTTAGAGTTTTCCCAACATCTGGAATCTTCTGTTTATTTTTTCCTTATTTTAGTTTTATCACACTTCTTCTAATTCATTTGGTTCATGAAGAGATATACGTTAACATCTCTGGTTTACTAGATTTCAAGCTTTTTATTAATTCAAGTATATTTACAAGATTAAATTAGTAGAGACCAAGTGAGTAGATTAGATGCAAATTGGGATATATCCATGGTTTGTCATTTTCTCGGTTTGAAATTATTTTAAAAACTATTTAGAGGGAGGAGTCCTGTTTAAGGTAAGGATATATACAGCATGTGCTTAACTTTTTACTATCTGAATTGTGAGGGTAAGCCACTGGGACTGGGATTCATTTTTTAAAATTTATATAAGTAAATTTCTATATTAAACATAAACAATATGTGTATATATAAATCATTTGTATAAAAAACTCATACTACTGTTTTTGAACATCTTTCGTAGTATTACCAATGATTATAGCAAATTTAAGGGGGCGGAGTGGCTCAGTGGTAGAACACTGAGTTACCATGCCGAAAATTTTGGTTCAAATGCCACTGCAGGCAAGACTTTTATATAGTCTGCTTGCAGCCGGAAATGGGTCAAATAGGATCTAGGACTTTCCTGGGGCTTACCCAGCCACTATAAAATGTGAAAAAAGAGGGTAGCCAAAATAAGGGTGGAAATCTGGCGGTTGAGCGTGATCTAGAACAAATCAGCTCCCTGCAGAACCGTAGTCCATGAAACAGTACAGTCTCTACTCTGTAATGAACCCCAGACCCGTTCACAGGTTGTAGTGGTACAGGATTTTTTTTTATTGCAAATTTTAATGTGAAGTCAGTAGCAGTGTATCTCAATATCTTTTGAGATGACAGATATTAAAAGATTCATCATCCTATTTTATAATGCAAGTAAAGGCTTACAACTAACAATTTTAATATTATATTTTCATTATATTCTTCTTAATCTTTATTGGATTTATGAGACAGTTTTAGTCAGGGATAAAATGAGTTGAAAACTGTTTTTTTTTATCAGTTACATACATGTAAAATATATCATTTTTTAGGATAAGTAATCTATAAGAGGCGTAGTAGCATGGTTAGTAATTTCAATGCCTAAAAAATCTGAAATGCACATGGTAAAACCAAGAGGCACAGTTTAGAGTTAAAAAATCACATGATCATAGGCAAAATGTTCAAGTTTATATTATTTTCTAATACAAGCTTTGAGCCACTGCTGTAGTCCAACCATGTTTTAGCTTTATAAACAAATATGGTTCTGAATGTTATGATTTTTAGAATATATAACTTAATTAAACATTGATACTATCATCTATTTAGCTGATATTGGGCTAATTCAAAGCCTTATCTAAAATTGCTTGAAGTAAATTATGTTCTTTGAAACAAGGGGAAGAATAAGATCTCTTTAAAAATGAATTGTCTGAATAAAAATCCATCATAAAATAAAAGTTTATATTATTTTGATATATTCATTTTTACAATTTTGACCAAAATTGAAAATCTACCTACTTTCATAAAGTAAAAATGTTATATTTTAATTTATCATTAATTAATTACATACATTTTTTAACTTTTAAATAAAAAAAAATAAAATTAATAAATTAAACAAGGCCAACAAATAAACAAACAACAAATAACATTAACGAAAATAGAGATAAAAAATAGTAAAAAATAAAAGTTTCTTTTCATCATGTTTAAGTACATAACTATTCTCCAAATGATAAATATTACTAATAAGGTACAATTAATCTTGGCATTTGTACTTTTTTTATTTTACAGAAGAGACTGTTCAATCAAAATTCTTTCAAAGCCGCTAGGCATATTTCCTTGAAAATTGTCTATGATCAGATCCAATACTGCCCCATCATCAACTGTAAAATTAAAAGAAATATTATTAAGTTGCTAAAAATAGGAAAATATTCAATCAATATCTATATTTATTAAATATAGGCATATATAAACACAATTGTTTAAATATTACTAGTAAGGTGCAAGTAAATATTACAAGATAAGAAAATGAACAGGACTAATTTTTGTTACTTATTTAATAATATAAATAATACTTAATAAATAAACTGTTTAGAAAACTGTCTAGTAATATAAGTATAACTTAGCTGACAATTAATCAATAAAATTACCAAAAAGTGCAGGATAGACCGTTCCTTTAATTGCTGTTAAAGGTTTTTCCAGAACTTTGCCATTCAAATAAAAATTAAGTTCTATGTGATCATATGAGACACCCTAAAATTAAAAAATACATAGTTTAGTGAAAAAAAGTTATATACTGTGCGATATCTTCAAGTCAACGGCTGGAGAAGAATAGAAGCCTCTCATAAAAAAAATGTTAATATTGGTTCCTAAGAACGATGAATGATCTGAGCCACATAATTGTTATATAGTAACTCCCTATAAACTCCAGGTATTGTTCCTTTAATTACCGTTATACATTTTTATTTTCTAATGAAACCTAATTATATTTAAATTCTAAATAAAAATTGATTACTAATTTCAATGGATATTTGTTTTTAATAATAATAATTAATAATGTGTTTTTAACATTAGAAAGTTAATATTACAACTTGGAGTTAAAATACATATGCTCCTCATTAATTTCTAGTCTGTTAATGGTAAAGAAATATTTTGTATCACTTCTAATACAAAATGCATCCGATAAGCCATAGCAGCTTAAAGTGAGATAAAATAAACAAACAAACAAAATGCTTGATTTACTAAACTGAAGACAAAATGCCTTTCTGAAAATAATTGAAATCATAATTTGCAAGGAAGCCAACATAATATTATTGATGTTTTGGTTTACTATTACTGATATAGAGCTGAAGCTATCACTAGAAATACATCAACTTGAATTTTTGTAAATTGAATAAAAGCAAAAATTAATATTAATTCCCTTTTTTTAATTCAAGAATATTGGTAAATACTTAAAGAATTAGAATTTAATAACTCCAGATCTGAGTAATTAAAGATCTTTGTACACTAAACTAACTGTTAGGACATTAGCTATAACTGATTATTTTTTTAAAAATTTATTTATTGATAGTTACAACTGTATTACAATAATACAACAAGTAAATAGGCTAAGTGATACATAATGATATGAGAATGACAAGTAGAGAAACTACCCACTGGTAGTACTCAAATCACAAGTTCAACTAACAAGGTCATGTGGCCATCTTTAATAACTGATTATTAAGAGGATAAACATAATATATTTTTGTAGTCCACAAATCCACAACATACAATAAAACAAAATTATACTTTTACAAACCAAAATGTTTCCTTCAGTTGGAATGTCGAGATTGGAATGAACAATGGTTCCATTGTGTAGCAGCATACCATTACTTGTTAGAACCCAAGATTCGGAATCCTTTCCACCAGATGAATTGAAATCAGCCTTACGAGTAGCAAGGCCAACACTCCATTTACCTTTAAATAAAAATGTTATGTTAGCATGAAACTGAAATATTTTTCTAAAAAAAAAAAATAATCTCATCAAACTTTCTGAGAAGTACGTAAACCTTATTAGGCAAACCTTTCTAATAATTTATTCGGATACATAAAATATTTATCTTTTTAAATTGTAAAATTAAATCTTATGAGGATAACTGAATTTAGAGATATAATTAAAAAAATCATGATATACTGACTGTATATAGTAATTATTACAGACCGTAAATGATTACCGAAATATACATATTTCCCATAATTACACTCATTATTTCATACTAAAACTCATGATTATTATTATTTTCGAGAATATTAAAAAGGAAACAAATTAAAAGTTAGAACTTATAATTTAACTCAAAAATTCATATTTTTTAATGACAAAAAGCCAAGCTTGAAAATAAAATTAATTGAGGTTAGATTAAGTGAAACAGCAAAAAAAAAAAAATTAAAAAATCCAATTTATTACCTACCTCCTTGTTGAATTTTTACTTCAAAGTATGATTTACTTTGAACTAATGGAGCAGTACAGATGGCCCCTCCATTGCCGCATATTCTGAATCCATTCTTTAAAATGACAACATCATGTCCTAAAAATTAAAAATCTCAACAATGATTTATACCCAACCTGTAAACATTATTTGTTTATAATAATAATGCAAATGATTCAGTTTGTTTTAATTCAGCTTTAAAAATGTTTAAAACTATACTTCAGGATGACGAAAAATATATCTTCAATACTTTTAATTTTCAGTAGCACGTAAGTTCTACTAAATTGCCTCAGGGAGAAGATTCAATCATAAAAAAAAAAAAAATTGGCTAGTAACAATTTTCTTCCATATTATAGATCATTCTTGTCAATGAGATAGAAATAGAAATATCTTAAATTCTGCAAAATATTTCACCTAACAAATATTTGATAAATTTTTTAAATGTCAAGTGTGATATATATTACAAGGCAAACTAAGAGATGGATAAAGTTAGATATTTGCATGATAATTACAGTAATTTCAGCAAACTAGTTAGTCTCCAAAATATTGCCGAAAAATATATCTTCATATTATATATATGAGTTTGCTTACTAGAGATAAAACATTTGCTCATCCACAATGCTGTTCTTATAAACTACAGAAAGCTTTGTGGCTTTCACAAGGGTAAACTGTCATAATAATAATGAATAATTATTAATTGTGACTATCATACATTGTTATCATAACATCATATCATTGTTAATTACCAATTTTATGTGATCAGCTATATATTATTTACTCCGTAAACGATAATTTTTTCCTTTTCTATATAGTGTGAACCTCCATCAAAGGCATAATCTAATATCAAATTTGCTAACTAGAAAGAGACATTACATGGCGAATATGAAAAACTAATAAATTGATATGATAATGCTGAATGTTAACTCGATAAGAAATGGGGCAAGCGGCAACCGGTGAAAATATTTTATTTTATAACACAGTAGATTTTAGTAATACCTATAAATGTGGTTTCACACATACAGAACAATATTTATATATATTTTTTTAAGAACAATACTTTAAGATTGATGAGAGCTCATCTTTTATAGTATTTTAATTATATGGAAGCATTTTAATTGCTGTCATGCTAATATGTTATAAAAATACAAATAAGAAGGATAAAAAGTAAAAATTATTCCTAATCTTCAAGCTTAAAACAAGTCAAGTGGTGCTGTATCCTGTCAACAAGATGAGAAATGACAAAATGAAAAAAAGGAAGTTCTAATATAACATCTATTGAATAAAAGTTATTAGAAAAAGGACCAATTTTTACCCATATGCCTATTATCCAATACTATTGGTGTTATTTCTCTCGTAGAAGTTCCTTTAATAGTGAAACCAGTCCCTTCAAAACAAGTTTTAAAACAACAGATTGAAGCCAAAGACATTTCTAAAAAACAATTTATTCTTCAAAAAATACAATAGTTGTCATTAAATACTTATTAGGTGTTACTCTCCATGTTTTATTTTTAATTTGTGAAACTTTCAATCGTTTAAAATAAGCATTGGCCTAACATCTACGGAATCAACACAAGCCTAGATGACAACATAGGTTAGAAGTAGGTTATACTACCTGAAGCTTATTGATTAATGAGTCAAAAAAAGTCAAGGACATGAAATAATTCTCAAGTAGCATAAATAATTGAGGTATTTTTATTTTAAGGCAATAAAATATGTTTTAAAAATGTTGTCCTACAAAACGAATCAAATAAATAATTTCCACATTTCATAATTCAGTCAGCATTGAAGTATTGAATCCAACCTTCTGCCATTAAACTAGCCTTCGTGAGTGCCAGTTTCTTCTGGAGGTGGGTGTTCCTATTATTAATTAATTTTGTTCATAGATATTTGTAATTAGAAGATATATGTCGTTTTAATGTATTTTATGTAAAGTTTCTTGATAATTTATTTATATTCTTATGGATGTTAACGGATTACTGTTTTCGTTCATGATCATCTCACATGTTCTTTGTTGGAATAGGTAATTCACTATGGCTGAAAAACCAGTTAAAGCTGAGAAAAAAGAAAAGGCTGAAAAGAAACCTAAGGAAAAGGTTGAAAAGAAGCCGAAAAAGTCAATAGAAAAACCAACTGAATCAGCAAAACCGAAAAAATGTAAGCGAATGATTAGGAAAAAACCTGGCCGCTTGTACGCTAAAGCAGTTTTCACAGGTTTCCAGAGGGGCCAAAGGAACCAAAATGAAAATACCGCCCTCTTGTCTGTAGAAGGATGCAGAACTAAGGAAGATTGCAAGTTTTATGTTGGAAAGAAATGCGTGTTTGTTTATAAGGTAAGCAGTTTTAACTAGACAGTTTGTTAATGAAAATTTCGTGACTTTTAATTTCTCTTTTCATCAAGTATTCAAACAGAAATAATAAAATCCTGTTTCTCGTATATTTGTTAGTTTATGATCATAATCTTAAGTTTTATCATTCTCTTACCATTTAATGATTGCGATTAGTAGTCTCAGTACCCAATGAGCTTGTTCATTTTGATAAATTTTGGAATTGGTGATTTATTTATAAGATTAATGTTTGTTCTTGGGGTGTAGTAGCTAGTTAACTGATGAAATATACCTAAAAGATTGTATTGACAGAAGAACAAGATATCCTATGTACTATAAACTTTTAAAACTTGGTTATAACTATCAGAGATATGAACTTCACATCTTTGTTTGTAATATTACTGTTTAGTCCTCACGTTTCCTACTGCTGTATGTAAAAGTAACTTACAATTAACTGCTATCTTCCTTACAGTTTTTACTCTGGTTAATTTAACATATCATGTTTGTAAGCTGGGTCTTATATTCCAAACTTTTTATTTTAGAGAAGAATTGGTTGACTGTAACTTTTAATGTAAGGAAGAAATAGTTGGTGCAGTCAATAAAAACACCTTAATAAGTTTATACTTATTTATTGTGTGCCGACGTTTTGGCCTACAATGTAGGCCATCTTCAGGGCAAATATACTAAGTGGTTAGGGGTGGTTAGGATTGGCAGTTCATCCTCCTCGCCGCCGCTTGGTATATTTGCTCTGAAGATGGCCTACATTGTAGGCCGAAACGTCGGCACACAATAAATAGGTATAAACTTATTAAGGTGTTTTTATTGACTGCACCCCCAACTATTTCTTCCTTACTTTATTATTTATTATTGATTATGTTCGTGTTATATGTTTTCAACCTCTTACTGCTTTAATTTAAACTTATTTTAATGTTGTTATATCTGTCTTCCAACTTTTGCCACTGGATAATGCCTCTTGGTGCAGGATATTCTGTCCCCAGGCCCATTTATTCATATTAATATTGTATTATGTACAAAACAATTGATATAGTTGGATTGTTGGTTTATTCCATTCCAGATTGTCATATAGTAGGCTCTTTCTTAATGAAATTTGTTTAATCCTCTCTGTATAGCCGGGGTAGTATGATTCTTTTTCTGGAGGGGAAGGGTTTTGAAGAAAAGGTATCAGTTTACTTAAAATTTCACAGGAAAGTGAAGAACTTTTGATTCCCCAAATCCTACTGTGGTAAAATAACTGTAGCAATAAAAATCTGGAATTTTCAAAAACTTTGATGGTAGTCTGTATATCGAAACCAGATGAGATCCATTTTGTAGATGTTTACATGAATACCAAGTCAGCGTTTATTGGGTTTAGCCTTTTAAAGCTAAACTAACCATTGAGCTGACACCTTACATTGTGTGCTAAATGCCTTATGGCATCATTTACATGTATTAAAACATCTTGAAAGCATGTTGACCTTATCCAAAAAATTAAGTTATATAAGATTAATATGTATATAATGGTTGGTTCATCATAGCTTTCCTTAGGAGGCACTTATTGTTTAATTAATCAATAAGTTAATCTATTTTATCCCAGAGTAACTTTCATGAAATGACCACATGCTTCCCCCATGAGACGCTCACCTTAGCAGAATTGAATTCTGTATAAGAAAATTAATATCTTTAGTAAAACAAATTTGCTAGCTGGAACAATTTCTTATTCAAATGAATTTTTCCTTGCCCTGATGTGAGTTTGCAATCATTAGTCTTGCACTACGGTCATAAAGATCAAAATTAAACAAATAATACAATATCAGGTGACTTAATTTGTTTTCAATTGCCCATGATAATGTATTTTTGTGACTATATTAATAAAACACCACAACTAAACCAAATTTATTACCTGGGAAATTAATTAACCGTCTGTAATCAATGACGAAATTGTTAGCATATACCTACTAATGATTGATTTAACAACGACCAGTAATTTTGTTAATTTATGGCCAATTCTGCCAGAAGTTGCTAAAAGTCTAAGTTGTGATTACTTGGTATCCTGCTTAATAAATATAATCTTATTTAGTAATAAAGACAGTTAGGTTTACCAATCTGTGTTTTTTGGTATTAGGTACCCAGCTAATACCAGGTGTTAGTTAGTTAATTTAACATCACTTTATGCTGCTATGGCTAATCGTACGATGCTACAGTGGGAGCTCTAAATTTTGCCTATCCAGGTTTAATTAGGATAGGGATTTTTAACGAATACCTGACATTGTACAGGCTCGGGACCCCCGTTTAACGTACCTTCCAAAGGACGGCGTAACTAAGGATTTTTTACTCCCTTAAAAAAATCCTAGAGCCACCTGCCGGGCTACGAACCCACGATCTTGAGCTTAGTAGTTTCTTAGTAACAAGTGAAACCTGTTGCTTTAGATCATTGCTTTAATAATTAATTGTTTTGTCATCTTACATGAAATAGAAATTATGGAAAAAAAGTTGCTATACATTCACATTAACATTAACAATTTATTTTAGGCTAAAAACCGAACCAGGGTTCCTGGACCAGTAAAGAAGAAGACTAAGGTTCGCGCCATTTGGGGTAAAGTAACGAGGACACATGGTTGCTCTGGAGCAGTGAGGGCCAAGTTTAAGTCTAATCTCCCTGCCACCGCTATGGGCAGGAGAATTAGAATTGTAAGTAAATTCTATATTAAGTAATTAAATGATTGTAACGTATTAAGGAATATTAATTTTTTTATTGATAATAATTAAGCTTTAATCAATTTAAAGCTAAAGACTTCTTCATATCTTAATTTGTCAGATGTATACTAACTTATAAAAAGATTTTTAGAGTTTTACATAGTATTGTACTCTCAGATAGTACTTTATTTGATTTTTGAGGATAGTAGACAATAAATGAGCTGTTACATTTGAAAGGGGTCTAAGTCCTTTTGGTTTTAAAAATATTGTTTATTCTTTTAAATGGTTTCAGTGATAACTATTTCCTAATAAAATTTAAAAGGTGAATAGGGTTTAAAACACAACACTCTTTTCTATGTGATAAATAATAAAAACGTTTGCCTATATTTTTAAAATGTTTCAAATGAAAACCCTAAGATGTAGCGAATATGAAAAAAATAGACTTATACCATTTTCAAATATAACAGTTCATTAGTGTTTCATATTTTATAACCCATTGATATTGTTTTCTAAAGTTATGCTCGAAACATATGGACTTAATAATTCAAATATAATAATAATAAAAATAAAATCGGCCAAGTTTGAATTCAGATGATTTACCTCTGATATACAGATAAAATGAAAATACATTATGTTAAAATTATATATTTATATCTTTATTCAATACAAATATTTATTCTTTTTTTTCTTTCTGTTTCAGATGATGTACCCCTCTTTGATTTAATTTTTTGAAAATAAATTTTTATTATTTCACAACGATTTCTTCAGATTTTTTTCCCCTGTTCTCCTTAACAGTTTAATGCTTATTAAGATAAGGTTTTACTTTAACAAGTTTAAATAATATATTTAATTAAGATGCGAAGTTTATAGATACTACTGTCACCCATAGTAACTGATCTTCAGTTTTTGTGCCAAATAGCATATGCTATTAGAATAAGTCACTGTTAATAGTCTTTCTAATTTTATTCTTCAACAGAAACTGTTTTAAAATATTTACCTTTCAATATTAAAATATATTTATATATAATATTGAAGCTCTTTAAAAAGTCTAAATCTATGTTTGCTGCTAATATTAATTCAAAAAGTCCCATTCCAGACATGACCAAATTATGTCAACATCATGATTATTTTTAAGAATTTTGTTTTGTTCCAATAAACAAAATTCTCAAACAGAATAAACTAAAGCAAGCATTAATAATTTCTGCAAAAAAAGCTAAATAGCCCTCTGTAAAAGGTATTTATTATAAATTTTATTTATTTAAAAGGTATTTAGAAACGAGCCACACTCGGCCAGTTGTGAAAATGAACGAGACGGAATTAGTCGAATTTAATGTAGCATTCTTACTTATTTATCTGCAATGAAAAAGCAATAGAAAAAGACAATCTTTGTGGATGCGTTCCTTGAAAGAAAATGCTGTGTTGCCAAATCGACATTTCTGACACCCCAGGAATCTTTTATATTTATTGGTCAGAATTTAAATGTAAGGATCAAAAAATTCATTTTTTAATTAATATTCAGATTTAATAAACATATTACATTATATTAAAAATAGAGTATTATACAATTTGATTAAAACCTAATAATTTTCTTTACAATAATCAAGTATACACTTACTGTTCATCATCAACAGGAAATTCTTGGGACTCAGATGTGGTTTTCGTCCCTTAAATTAATTAATATTTCTTCAATAATTTCATCCCTTAATATTTCTTTGTCCCAATCAACTTGTTGAAGATTTTCCGCATGCTCTACACAGTTACTATTGCTTCACATGTTAACCTCTCCACATCAGCTAATTTTTAGTTTTATTTTTATCGGCCATTTCTCTTATAATTTGAGCCAATATTAAGTTGATTGGGTTATATTGGCAGTGGTATGGAAGCAATCTCAAAACATGCCCTGCAGCTCTTGCCAGTTCATCTATATCACAGATTTTATTGCCTCTTAATGATCCAACTTACGACAACAATTCAACTTCCGTTGAATTAGCTTCAAAAGATACATTTTTCCCCCTTAGCCATTCAATTATCTCCTGCTTCCACCAGTTAAGTGAAGGGCATTTTTGGAATAAGACAGAATGATAGGGAGCATTATCTAAAATTATTACACAAGGTTCCTCCAGGTATGGTATGTGATGATTTATAAACTACTCTTTAAAAGAAAGACTATTCACTTCATTATGGTAGTCAGAAGTTTTACTTTTGGATTGGAACACCCATCTGTAGTCACTCATGAATCCGCTTGAACTACCTGCATTGCAAACAATAAGCCGCTTTCCCTTTCCAACAGGGAACCCACCCTTGTTATCTGTGCTCTGCCAAACGTATTTTTGGAATGCTTTTCATTCACCCAAGTTTCATCAAGATATATTCTTTTTCTTTGAATTGGATTATGTTTTAAATCTTCGCAAGAACGTAATGACTCTCCATTCTAGAAGAAATTTTCTCCCGAAATTAGTTTGGGCCAACGTAATGTCTCTCTGTTCTAGAAGAAATTTTCGCCCATCATTTGTCTTCCTATATTTGTAGCCCAGATTCTTCAAAAGCTTTTGAATAGATCTAATACTGTTAGAGTAATTATTTTATTCTTGCAGAACTGGATGTGATCTTTCAGCTATGGGATATTCACATCTATCCTAAAATTCAAGTACAGAATGCCGAACTACACCATTGTCAAAGTCATTCAAAATGGATTGTGGCTTTATATTTTTTACGTGGAAATTCAAATTTCTTTTCTTTCTGTGCTTTTCATCTTGACACACTCTTTGCACTGATCTTAAACTCGTGCCAGAAATTTTTGCCACTACTTTTTAACTTCTATTAAAATCAATGGCATTCAAAAACGATGGGCTACAACATTTTTTGACAAATTTATAAACATTACATATAATGAACTTGCTTTGCGAACTCAAATAGGCTTTTTTTCTTTGGTGTCATAGCTGAAGATAAATCCATATTAACAGTTTAAGAACACTGAAGACAAGATGTTCTTATGAGAAACGCAGAGGCTGAATAAAATTGAAAAAACAGAACACTAACATACCAAGGGTAAAAACCAAATAACTGAAGCCGGGAGAACTAGGCAAAAATCATAGCACATTATTGTCAAATATTGGTAGTTTAGAGTAATACCATGTCCACATTCTCGCTGCAAGCGGCAACAGAGCATTTTTTCCCAGCTGTCTGATTTCATGTCGTCGACTATAGAATCGGTAAGACTGATACCAATTACATCCAGATTGGCGATTACCCTTTGATTTCTGACTACCAGCGACTCATACAGAAAGTTTACTTTTTCTGTTTAAAGCGCACTTTTCATCGATATGCCTCTTGGTACCAGAAGTCTGCAACGCTTTGATTGAAGAGCTAGGGGTATTCATTAAGGTAAGTTTAAAACAATAATATAATATTAATATTTTATTGAATTCAGCAATTATCGATTCTAATTACAGGAATTCAAACAGTATTACAAAAGATTTATTACGATATAAAAGATTATTATTATAAATAGATAAAACTTGTCTATTCTTGGTTGTCTTCTTCTTCGTGGCATTTCGTTTGTCCACCAGTGGCAATGATTAAACTACTCCTATGAGAACCTATTTCGGGGTAATTAAGGTCGTGTTTAGATAAATTCGAGGCTGGAGAATTTAAGCTTGAATTTGTTACTAAACTTAGCGGAGTAATTCGATCATAGCGAGCCGGAGGTTGAAGTAAGCCCATATCCGCCTCATAAAGAATTTGCCCAATTTGAAATTCAACTTGTGAGCGGGTGTAGTTTATTTGAAATCTGCTCCCCAAAACCTGCATATGGGTTTCGACGTTTTTGGGCGGCTTCGTTAATAATGAGAACAGCGTTGTCCATTGCTTGTTGTTCATCCGATTGAGGTTGACCTTTTTTCTGTTTTTGTGCAAGCTTCGACAGTGTAGGTTGTGTTTGGGTATCCAAAGGAGTTCCCGTTTCCTGATCCCCTGATACACTCTCGGAATTTCCAATGGATTGGGTCTGGAAACAAAAGAAAAAATATTTCATTAATAAATTTAAATTATATAACAATTTAATATACTACTAGTGGGCCAGAGTCTGAGCAAGTCATTGTACAATATAGAATTAAAAATTTTACTTAGCGTAATATTACTTTGACACTAACTCCACGCGATCATACATTTTTACGAAGTATGTATGTCTTTTCACCTGTATTTATACTATTTATTTGCTTGTTTTTTTTCTAGGTACCATCATCTATCACAGAATGGAAAACAATTGCAAAAGACTTGATGAGTCTTGAAAAGATGGAATTTCCCAAATTGTGTTGGTGCTATGGACGATAAACAAATAGCAATTGTTTGCCCACCAAAAAATGGAAATAAATATCTCAACTACAAACAGTTTTTTAGCATTTTACTATTTGCAGTTAAAAATGTGAACTACCAGTTCGTTTATGTTCATGTGGGGTGTCAAGGGAGGATATCGGATGGTGGAGTTTTCACACACTGCATTTGGCCAAGCCCTATTGGACGGAGCATTACAATTACCTGAACCTGAGCCTCTTCCTGGGAGAGAAATGTGTATGCCAAATGTATTTCTTACGGACGATGCATTTTCGTTGACAGAAAGTATAATTAATCCGTTCTCAACAGATTTGTCTCGGTTCTCCAAAACGTGTATGCAATTACAGAATATCTAGAACACAAAGAGTAGTGGAAAATACTTTCGGATTAATGGTGTCAGTTTTTCGAATTTTACACAAAACTATAGATCTCAAACTGATTAATACTGAAAAAATTGTTTTGAAAAATCCACTAAGTCAGATGTTAAATTCACCCCCCGGGGTTTTAGATTGTGAAGAAATCGACATAGGGAGAATAATATCAGGATCTTGGCGAAATATAGCTAGGAATCCGAGTGCAAGCTGAAGAAGATGAATTTTTGAATTATTATATGAGTGCTGAAGGCCACTTAGCGGGGCAAGATAAGTTTTTGCAATAAAATGTAATGTTGGTTAAATCAATTGTAATTTTTTTCTTAGTTTATGTGTGAAGAAATTAATGTATTTGTTACAAACCGAAATATTTTTCATTTTAGTTATTAAACAACCATTTTTTGATAAGTATTAATAAAAATTTTACTCACTTCTGTTGTGTTTTCGCTATCAATCCCTGCTTCTGGAGTGTCTTCAGATAATATGAAACTGACTGCATCATATGCAAACCGTGTAGATGTGCCGCCAGCACTTCCACTTTTCTTATTCTCACTTTTTGCGTAAGTCCTCAGGCTTTTGAATTTCTTATAAGCTTCTTCGGTTGTGATACCATGCTCGTTGGCAACAGCTTCCACACTGGATCTTTTTCTACTAAGGTCTTTGTATATAACGGATTCGACATCCCATAACTCCGGTCGTAAATTAATAGAATTTATAAAATTAATTGTTATGTCATTTGTCCATTTCCATTATAAAATAGAGATGAACAAAAATATAGACAAACAATGATGAAAACCAGACAGTAAATAAGCAAATAAACAAGACAAGAGATCAACTTTTGGCAAGGAACCGAATGAAAGACGGGTGCGCATGTCGAGGGTTAAAGGAGAGAGTCGGAGGGAAGCATTTGTAGACAGAGATACTAACACGTACAGGCAGGCATACGAAATATTCTCCAACCCATCTGGACAACATCGGCAACCCCCTCTGACGTGCTAATCTCTCGACAATGTCTAAATATGTGAAAACATGCCGCAAAATATAGCCCGTGTAAACTCCCTTTAAGAACTATAATAGTTCTAGCAGGCATAAAAAGGTAGCAGCACTGTAGAGTCAAAAGATTACCTTAGCTCCTGCTAACTCCTACTCTCCTGTTACAAAATAAAATTTTCCAGCTTCAATTCTGTGGAAATTGCCGCCTGTCAAATAGGAGGGAGGGAGCTGTTTAGAAATAATTTTTGGGGAATTTTCTTAGTCACTACTTTTATATTGTTATTTAAACTTGTCTTTTTTGAGTAAAAAATTCTTAGTTACGCCGTCCTTCGGAAGGGACGTTAAACGGGGGTCCCCAGCCTGTACGATGTCAGGTACTCCTTAAAAATCCCTATCCTAATTAAACCTGGGTAGGCAAAATTTAGAGCTCCACTGTAGCATCATCTGATTAGCCATAGCAGCATAAAGTGGCGTTAAATGAACAAACAAACAAACTTGATTTTTTTTTTATTGCTAGAACTCTATATAATTCAATTTATAAATTATATATTTTTAGTCAATTTTACAAAAGAATAGTAGACATGTACAAAATATATTTTCAATGTCCTTATTTATTTTAATTTTGTCCACCATTTCTTTGTAGTATGTACATATGCATTATGTCTTGATTTATAAGTTTTTTTAAAAAACTGGTATAAGGATTCATTTTTTTTTTGTACTTACCACCAATACCTTCAATAACAAGCTAATTAATGAAATTTGTTGTACCTTACTATTTATTGCAAATATTTTATTATTAAAACTATTATACTTTATATTACTATTAAAAAGTAATAGGGAAAATTAAATACTTAATTGTTTTTTAAGGAAGAAATAGTTGGGGGTGCAGTCAATGAAAACATCAAAATAAGTATAACTTATTTATTATGTGCCGACGTTTCGGCCTACAATGTAGGCCATCTTCAGGGCGAATAAAACAAGTTGCAGGTTAGGGAGCTCAGAGACAAGTAAGTCATGCATTATGTCTTGATTTATAAGTTTTTTTTAAAAAACTGGTATAAGGATTCATTTTTTTTTGACTTACTTGTCTCTGAGCTCTCTAACCTGCAACTTGTTTTATTCGCCCTGAAGATGGCCTACATTGTAGGCCGAAACGTCGGCACATAATAAATAAGTTATACTTATTTTGATGTTTTCATTGACTGCACCCCCAACTATTTCTTCCTTAAATTAGAAGATACAGTCGACCAACTCTTCTCTAACTTAATTGTTTTTATTTTAAACTTAGGGAAGTGAGGCAGAGAGCTTATTTTCAGTTTCCTTAAAGGGATCCATTCAACATAAATGTATAAGAATAAAAATATTTTCCAGATCAGTTATGTAAAGTTAAGTTAATAAAAAATAAGCCAACAGATAGTTCTTTTAAGAGTTGAATTAATTTTTATAATTTATTATAGAGTTATTAGTTATGAACAATTCAGTTTTTGTATTATATAAAAAAGAACTAATACCTGTTGGATTATTGTTTGTTCAATGTTAAATGAATTTTAAGGAAAAAATGGGAAAAGGAAAACAGGAATAAATATAATACACTTTTCACTTTAGAAAACAAAAACTTTACTTCATTAACAAAACTATTTTATTTGACATTTACTACTTAGTAGTAATAAACAAAATTCACTTAACATTAAAAATTCATTGTTACAAAAACTGTAACCTTTTTAAAGGTTTGTAGAAATTGATTTAATAAATTAATTCCTATTTAAGGTAACTTAACACATATACAGATCATATTTAATCTTTTTTGTCTTTCCTCTCTTGAGAAACAATTTCTCTTATTTTGTTAATGCCTTTGGTTGTCAATTTACTGGGTACTTTGAATATTTGCTGAAACAATCATTATAAAAAAAAATAAAGATAACTAGAACAAAGAACATAACTCTCTCCAATTTAAATATAACAAAAAATCAATGTTATTGTGTAATCAATTTTATAAATAATTTAAAAAATAACACATTATGATTGATGGCTCCTTAGAAAAAAGTCATTATTATGGCTTGTGAAAGAATCACTTTATCATGATATTTTACTTCCTAATCAACCTGCAGCCAATTAATTTTTTTTATTATTAAAACTATCACTGCCACAGACCAAGTTAACTTTCTGTACTATATTCTAAAGAGTTCCTACATGGTGAATGGTGCCTGCATATGGATTATATGTTCCAAATTCCTGAGCTATTATACCTAGAATGTTGTTTACTGAACCTCATCCAAAAAAAAACATGAGAAATCGTTTAATTTTTCAAAACTACTCCTCCAAAAGACGACCATTTACTCGTAGCTTCATATTTATTAGCTGAAACCCTAATAAAAAAATACTCCTAATTCGAATGTATTTGAGCTGTGATTAAAATAAAAAAACACTGCTTGTAAATCAAGAATGGCATAATAACAATTTGGAATCTAGTTCAATTTTCAGCTACATCAACGAAGAAATTTTAAACGTAGTTAAGAAAGTCAATGATAATCCTTCATCTATGCAATAGTAGATAAATAATGAAACTAAAATAGCTTAATTAAAAAATAAATATGTATACCTTCCTTTTCATCTGTATGCTACAGTGAGTTAGACTGCCCTCTACGGGTACATTAGTAAGTTAACTACCTTAGAAATAGGATATCTTGGCCAGGCAAGATAGGATTGATGGGGAAATGACAGAACAAGAGAAATTGTAAGTTTAATGCCAGTTTAAAGAGTATTAGAAGAGAGTCAACTGAAATGGTTTGGGCATGTATATTGAGTCTAAATTAATGGTCCTTAGGGGCAAAGCAAGAGTAGAGGAGAAGGAAAACCAATGAAAGGGATCAGGGAACAAGCTGTTCCTCTAAGAACTACTCCGCAGTAGTTAGCAAAAGAAAATTAAGTAGAAGAATGGCTCAAGATGCTTGTGATTATTATCTGATGAATAGTTTAAAAAAAAAGAGACTATAAATATATTTAAAATGAAATACCTGCATGAAATTGTGACAGTGAACTGTTGGAGGTCCTTTAACAATTTTTTTTAAACTATCATTCATTTCAGAAAACTGTGTAGCAGAAAGTAATTCAGAAACATGCAGACCAATTATTGTTAAAGCAACACGGAAAATAATTTTTGATCCTTCATTGAAGAGGCAGTCCCAAACCCTCAGTACAGTCTATAAAAAGAAACATTAATTTATATTATAAAGTGAAAGGTATCTTATTAAAAAGAGAAAATATTTATTCGTCAAAAATAAAAAAGATGCAACTTAATTTCTACTTTTAAAGTCAGAACTTCTATTGGTTTACACATATCATCGCCGGGGACAGCCTTAGGCTTCCATATAGAATTTGACAAATGTATGATATAAATGTATACACTTTTTGATTCGCATTACTTGTATTCTCACACTTCAAATTCAAAATCTTATACCTCTGTAGGGAGAACTTCACAGTAAATACAGATGAACCACTTAGTCGTAATGACAGGCCATGGTAAGCCCAGTTCAGCAATATGCTTGCTCACTTCAGGATATTTTAATCTAAAAAAGTAAAAATAAAGTAATACAAGCGGATAATAAATATCTTCATAATTATTTAAATCGATTAGCTCAAGTAGAAACAGTATTAAAAAATGTACTTTTTTTGTGTAATTCATTACTTCAGAAAGAAATACACCACCCTTATACTATAATGTACTTTTACCATAAGACATAAATAATTTTGTACAAATGTAAACTAAAACTTATAAAAAAGTTAGTGAGCCTGCTGGTAACTGCTAGGGAGTAAGCAAAATTTCATAGCAAAATTAACTTAGGGAATGGGAGGGCCAAAACTAGAGAAAACAGTAAAAATATAAACATAGGGCTCCAAAAAAATACTGTAAATTTTTGTTGGCTTTTCTTAACATTGTATTGTGTACAGTAACAAAATTTAATTCTCCGACAAGTGACTTATAATGTTAATATTAATCATTGTAAACAAAAAATATTAATAAAAACTATTTATAAGTAAGGAAAGTCACCTCTATACAAATTATTTCATCCCATGCTTTGATTCACAGAACTAACAAATATACATAAAAATCTGGATTTAATGTAAGTAATAAGAAAATGCATTTCAAATATTGCTATTTAGATATACTATATTTATTTACACATTAGGAACTTCTTGCTTATGTATATACACATCGACACATGCAATAAATATACAAACATACACATATAAATATGTATTCTTTAGATGTAAGTTCTGGATGAAGTTAATAATCTTATTAACTTATTATTATTCCACATTTACAACTAAATACAACTACTCAACTATTGTAATAAAAAATCTTAAGGTCTCTACTCAAAGGAGGGAAGCAACCGATAGGAAAAAGATTAAATAAATGGTTAACAATAAATACTTATACTAATAAACAAAAATTGTTGAAAATTCATACATTATCACATTGAAAGGTAAGTTATTACAATTATAAACTAAATCTATTTAACCAGCACAACTCTAATGTTGGTGAGAATTACCAAAGTTTATAATTACTAACAACTTATCAGAATAAATAAGATAAGATATTTCAAAAGGAAATTCAGAGAACAAGGGAGGAAGAGAGGAAGAGAGGAAGGTAGTAAAGATAATTGTGCATACAGGAGAACGTCAATTATAAGAATGTTTTGTGTCATGTTTTAACTGTGATCGGCATAATATTAAGAAATTCCAATAGGATTTTCCTGTTATATTACGAAACATGAAATATTGTTTTTAGACGTCTAAGGTGAATAAATAAACAATCATATATCCTCAAAGAGGACAAAAAAATATTAATATTTATTTTATTATAATAAGTATTAATGCCAGCAGAAAATTAAAATTAATGCAATATAAGAGTAGCTGAGACAAAATAAATCACTAAATCAAATCATTCATAACCAAGTCAAATGTTAACAAATTTTAAGGGTAATAAAATTACTAAGACCTCAAGTTGACAATTATTTTACTTATCAATTAAATTGGTACATAATAAATCAGAAATTGTGGTTTTTAATTACTACAGTTGCAAACAGAACAATACCACATTCATCTATAATCTTAGATAAGTAAAAGCAGGCAAACATAACTAAGTGACCCATCAGGGAATAGTTTCTTCATAAACAACTAATAAATCTGATTTAAGTTTTATAAATAGTGAAAAGTTTATAAAACTTACCACGTTGCTCAATTAATTCTCAGGTGATTCATTGATATTACAGGAATAATCTGAAAATAAAACAAGTTACAGAAAATATAATAGAATTACATTATTAATCCGAACTGACTTCTGGACCAAGTAAGTATTTAGTGAAAGCATCTTGATTGGGATGGCTCAAGTTTTATGTGCATTTCATAAAGGAAATCAAAGGATTACGGCAGACATCGTCATTAAAACAGGAATTAATACCAGAAAAATATAAAATGAAGAATAAACTAAACCATCTAATCACTCGAAATGAAAGTAAAAGGAGAGTCCATACTCGCCCAAGAAATATTTATAAAAAAACCTGTCAGAGGAAAACTTGGACTAATCATTTTTTTTAACAAGTTGTTTGCAGCAAAGCGAAACAGCAATCTGATATACAGAGTGCGGCAACATAACTTCCTTTTTTTAAAACTAAATAAAACCCATTGTATGAATCAGAAAATTTTTATTTATTTTTTATTATGTAGGTACATGTCTAATGTTTTGTCTTACATAGTTTTGAAGATCAAATCAGGTGGGTGACTTTCCCCATTCTCTATACACTGAGTAAACCGATTTCTGCCATTCATCATGACTCTTACCAGCAAAACAGGCGTTATGTTGGAAATTTCTTTTTGGATGTTGGTCATCAAATCTTGTAGGGTCCTTGAACGGTTCACATAAACACTGGATCCACACAACATCACAAGGAGCCAAATCGGGAGAGCGTGTTGGCCACTCCAAATCGCCACTAATTGAGATGAGGCACTCTGGGAACTGTTCCCTCAAAATAGCCATCGATGCTCTTGAAGTGTGTGCCATTGTGGCGTCTTGTTGGAACCAAGTGTCTCCCAAGTCTAACTCATCCAGCCGTGGGAAAAACAATTCACTGTAACACCAAAAACACGTTCCTCACTGTTCCATCCCATGATGGTGACTGAACTGTGCCAGGACGAACCTTTACAGTCCCCCCTCTCGAACGAGAACACTAGTGCTCCGCTACAACATCAAACAACTGAAAGGCGTGCATTATAAAAAAGAAAGTTATGTTCCCGCATCCTGTATAACTGATTTATAAATTGACCGATGATATCTGTAACAATAATATCACAGGGTTATGAAACATTTTCTTGATATTAATGATTAATAAATATGCAAGTTATCATTCTGGGTGTTATTTGGGAAAAAGGTACCATCTACGATGAAATTTATAAAGAAATATGAATGATATATTTACAATAGAATGAGAATGATGATAAAATTCTGCACCAACTTGTTTCTTTCAGAAAGAATTCCACAGAAGAATAACTTGACTATGTTCAAGTGGTGCTATCCAATGCAACTCCTCTACTATGTACGCACTGTAGCCACATATGTCAGACTTGGCCATTGACAGCCTCAAGTAAGCAACTCCTGAATTTTTCGGATCATATGATAATGGCCTCATTTGTGATAATAGCATAAGGAGGAGCATTTATAAGGTTAGCTTGACCTTGGACCAACTATTAAACTGATGGTACCATCTTCAGAGATACACAATTGAAGTTGTAGATCCTGATTCATAAAATAATGTAGAGCCGAGTACCTAGCAATAAATCTGAATTATATCACAATTGATAAATCTATTAAGATTATTTTCGATTGTTTAAAAACCTGAATTACAAAATAGAAAGTTCAAAGTTAACCCATTGTTTTTTTCTAAAGTCAAAATTTTTTAATTTTGATTACTAAAATAAAAGAGAAATATAGGTAAATTTATTTGATACTATCAAAAATAAAATAAAGTATAATGCATCTGAGTTCAAAAAATGGTATTGATTGAGTTAAGATTGATGGAAGTTTTCTTCCACGACCCCCATTGAATCCTTAGTTGCTTCCAGTAGAAAAGAAAAATTTGATAGATAAGTTATAATGTAATAAGAGGAAAATAAATTAAAATCATGATAATTACCGAAAAGAATAAAATGAAGCAAAGCAATATAACTTACCTCTTGTTTATTTATAATCACATCTACAAAACAGTATGATTCACCAACATAACAATCAGTAGAAAGGAGTAAACATTGCATTTTGATAATGGTCAAGTAATAACAGAAATTTTCCAAAATATAACATTTCATCTGTAAGTTTACTACAAGTCATACAATGTATATTATAATTGTTTGAGCTGAAGATACAAGATTTTTTTTATACAATTCTTAAAGAGCTACTAAGAGGTAATTAAATAATATACTCTAAACAGCCTACAGTATAAAATTGTATTAATTTATATATTTTTTTGATAATGATCCGTCTCATTTTTATATTCCATATACTATTTTAATTTATTTCTATCTTGTATATTAAGCCCTGAAGAAGACCTCTCATTCTGGAATGAGAGTCAAAACGTTGGCTCTATAACAAATATTTCTCCCTATTTAAGAGAAATTTATTGACCACCCAGACCATTTTCTTCCACATATATAAAGTAACCTATTATCATTCAAGAAAAAATAAAAATTCACTTTTCACCTCTGTAGCACCCTTGTTGACTGTAGCTCAATGTCAACAATACACTCTTCTTGATTCTATGACAAGCCATAATTTATTCTGTTCTTTGTTAAGCAGAAATAAAAGGCTTCCTTGGTTTTTAACTCTTCTAACACAACATATTCAATAGTTTAAATATGAATCAGTAGCTTATGTTTTAAATGTTGACCATTTATTAAAATAAAAAGAATATATAAATAAATAAATAAATAAATAAATATATATATATATATATATATATATATATATATATATATATATATATATATATATATATATATATATATATGTTCATAAACAAACAGATACACTTTTTTTTCTTGAGGTAATTTCCTTTTGAATACAAGAAGTTTTACACTTTGTTTACAAGTAATCCTATATTGTCAAAGCATGCAATAACTTAATCTTTTTATTCTATTTCACATAAATACATACATTTTAAATAAATGCAAATAACTTTTTCAGGTAAAATACAAAGTACATAATTACTTCTGGAATAGCATAAGGGTGAGACCCTAAGATAAAACCTTTGATGTTGAGTAGTTGCAAAAAAATGATATAACAAATTATAATTATAAACAATTACCAAATAAGAAACAATTTTGATGAAGTATTTCAAAAAGTATATATGTCACCTATGATAATATACTATGTTTAACATGATTTTATATTTTATTGAATTAACTTAAAACAATATGATCAATTTTATCACTATACTCATCAGCAACTTCAAGCAATTCCTTAATTTTCTTGATATCAAAATAAATGGGATGACACAAACGCAATCTGTGAAGGATAAAATGACTATCCTACTCGATAATTTCACATAATATATCAGTATAGCACATTTATCAAATTAAAAGTAATCTTAAACCTAAAAATCTAGTGATAATAAAAGGGAAAAGAAAAACAAACCTGACTAACTCAGCTACAGTATCTATATCAGTCAAAAGGCCATCCATTGTTGGACTATAATAGTCAGGAAGAATATCCTCAACCAAGGTCTGCAATGAAATATATTGAACAAATAATATATATAAGAAACAACTAATAAAATTTGAAAAAAAAATATAAAACTATTTCTTAAGCTGTACTAATTTGCTAATACTGGGTTGAAAAAGAACTTTGAAATTATGATACGGTTTAATAAATTGTACATTAAAAGCCTCAATTATTATTAAGAAATCCTTTCTTATTCATATAACCAACTAACATTTTAGATGTAACTGTAAAAAAAAAGTTCTTAGTAAGTGATTTTAAAGAATCGATACTTAGAATTTTCCAAATATAATTTAACAACAATATAAAACTACTTCATTTTTCAAGGTAAAATCCATTCCTGATACCTTTAGACCACTTAATAACCAAATACTGTTATTTTTGAGATTTAGGTATATAAGTTTAACTTTTGTTACCCCGGGGGGGTTAGTAAAAAGAAATATTATTTTCATTATTACTCTGTGATTCTCATACAAAAATCATTTTTAATTTCTGGGTAAGCAAAGGGGATGGATTTTTCCACCAAGTTATAAAACTATTTTAGCAAGAGTGGAAGGATAAACCACCATTTCGGTTCAAGATAACATAAATTTGTATCTGCCTAGACTGGATTCGAACCAACACTGCAACTTTCTTAAGGCTGCCATGTTGACACCTTACATTTCTCAGACCATTTTTACAATTGGTTAAGCCGTATTGAACAAGCCGAATTGAAGCGTTGAACAAGTTGGAACGAGGGTCGAGAGTACTCAATTGTTAAATGAGATTTAATTTTATTTTACAGCAGTCCCAAGAAATAAATCTTGGTACTCTAATTCTCTTTAGTATGGTGTAGAAGTCTTTAAGATTAGTATAACAGTTTTGAAGGACCATATGCAAGGCTACTCCTAATCAATGTAACTGATTGAGTCAAATACAAACCAAAGAGGCGCTGGGGAATTGAAACCCCATTGTTGTCTCTTAATATTAATAGCTTACTTTCAATATCCTTAGAAACAAAATAACAAGAATTATTCAAGATTTTTAATGACTAATACCTATCATTAGAATAAAAATATAGGAGATTCCTAAATTTCTCTTAACTAAACAGAATGGAATACTTTATGATTTATAAAATGATAATTTAAAAAATAGGAGATTTGATTTGAATAATTGCAAAAAACTTTCTCCAAATTAACCAACCTGCCAATAATTTGCATATAGTGTCCACAAGTAAGAAATAAATAAAATGACAAAATTATTATCATTATTATTATTATACAAAAATAAAAAACATATTAAAAAATTATATATTACGGGTAATAAGTTCTTACTTTCAAAAGCCAAAATGTCGAATCCTCATTTTTGGTAACTAAAAGTATCAATCCAGCAATGTAATTCATTCCCTACAAAATTTAAAATAGTATTAATAAAAAAAAAAAAACACCCTTCAGTTACCTGACATAAAGCATCATAATATACTACACCTGGCAATAACCCACTTTCTTGTTATGATGGGCATATGCGATAAGGACCCTATACAACATTTCTTGGTGCTCATCTGACGAATTAAAAAATATATTGTCAGGAAATGTCCTTGGAAGATCAATCCTTATAGCTTCAACGATAGTAGTGTCATGCAGAGAAGCAACCATTTTTTTGTACAAATCAACACCATGTTTTTTTTTTGCCTCATTAGCTCCACTGACATGTAACCATACCTAACAAATCTGTTATTTATTGAACATTATTGGTTTTTTGAACTAAAGAAAAAAAATGGATTTTTCCAATCAAAATGCTTACTCTTTCACGATATTCATTAGGTATGCCTTTCCTGATATATGACTTGAGAATTCGTTTTTTTTTAAAAGCCTGTTCAGATTTCATCAAAGTAGTCCATTTTTTTGATCTTCGAGCCAAAATCTGAAGGTATTGAGACATAAATGCCTCATAGGTCTGATAATCAAAATCATCAGGTCTTTCAAAACCGTATTCATCAATCTTGCTAAAATAATGTGAATCAAACGCTGTTGAGATGAGATGTTAAATTATCGACTATGGATATAAACCACTGAAACTTACATACCTAAATCGTGATTGTGCCATCTAATATTACCTCTTAAGGTATATGTAATGTCAACCTGAGTGCTCATAGAATTCCACTTAAAAGGATAACGAAGCAACACGACTAAAACTTAAACAATATGAACTTTTGATCTTGATTTGATAAGTCTGAAGCAACGACATCTCCGTCCTCCGCCCCACTGAAACACCCTCCGAGGTTATTCCAGGTTACCAGAAGGTTAGCCTAAGACAATTATCTATTTATCAATCAATTTCAAGATTCTTTGTGCGCGCTTTAGTTTACAATATTGGAAGTGATTCTCTGATAAGATTGGTTGTATCTTTATAGCGATCAATAGAAAATTTAATCCAATTATCTTCTCTAAACCTTATTGGCTCCATCAAGGGGGGGGGGAGAAAAGAAGCAAGTAATAATTGCTACGACTTACGTTGGCCCCCATGTAAAATTTACAAGTTCATTACAGAATTATAGACAGCACATTTCTTAGCATCCTCGTAGCTCCTGCAGCTCCAGTTCGAATCCTTCCTATACGGATGGAAATTTATTTCCTGGCGGACTCGAATGCATTCACCTTCTCACTTTGTTTAGAAAAACGGTAACCTGTAGAAATGAACAGTCAGTTTCCGGTGTAGGAAATGATTTCAAACCCAATTAAAAATCGAATCTTAATTACACAATGGAATTCGTTGCATATTAATGAGTATGCTATCAGTGATAAACACACACAAAAAGAAATTTATTATGCTAACGCCTAAGTTTAGGGCCAAAACGTCAACAAATTATAAATTTTATATTTCTGTGTATTTCCCATTGACCACACGGTCAACTGAACCTCTGCAATAGATCTTTTATATGATTTTTAAAACCTTGGTTCATTTCATTATTTCATGTAATGTTTTACGTTGAATGGTAATCAATTTTAAAATTACTTTTTGCGCATCATTCTTATAAGAAATTCCAAAGAGAAGGGACCACGCCGATTTGGCTACGAGCTTACATGACAATTTTATAGCCTTGGAAGTATGATAATTTTAAAACTTTTAGATTGTGAAATCATGACGTGAAAATGTTTAGCAAATATAATCGGAGAGGTGGGAAACTATTGTAACCATTAATCTATTCATATCGTTTTTTATTAAAATGAATTATATATGGACTATGGAAATATTATATCTTATCTTTTTTCATAGTGGTTAATAAGGAAATGGCCCTAACATAGACATATTTTATTTAATTGAGTTTAGAAAATAAAAACAAATTGTTTAGTGTAATAAAAATATTTATTCTAATTTTTCACACTTATCTTTCACACTATAAAATTGATTTATAAATGAAAAACGAGATTGTCAGTTTTGGTTGCACTGGATAACGTATTTCTATTTATCCTGGAAAAGATCCAAGTTATTTTTAAATATCTTGAATTATATTGAAACTTTGCTCAAAGCTTTGTGTGTGTGAAACGGGAGAATTATGTCAAACTTTTTTGAGAAAATTTCAGAAAAAATTCTTCTTCTTTTTTTTCAGTTTTTTAAGATTTGATAAGTTCAGTAACTGGGGAGTAAAATGTAGCACAAGTTGGAATAATTTGATGATCTACAACATTTATGCTACAGATTTTTTTTTTTTTTTGTACCAAATTACTCAGCTAAAGTCTTATAAACACAATTCATTGTCTAAATATTTGATAAAGTAGGGAAAAATCACCTTTATTAGACTCATGTCTTAACGGATGGTTCTTGTGTGATCATCATACCCTCCTGGGACCACTCAGACCCTTTAGAGTGGATAACCATGATTAGTGAAGAACTTGGCGGCTGAGTGTGATCTTGGACAAGTCATACTTACATAACCATAGTCTTAAAAACTGTACAGTTTCTACCATGTGTTGAACTCCTCTGAAACTTCAAGGATTGTAATGGTACAGCTTTTTTTATTTTTTTTGCTTTTAGGATCCGTTTTGTATTATTTTCTACAAAAAATATTTTACAAACTATATTTTGACTCAAGACCCGCTCACTGCATGCCTTAATAATATGTCACACATATATACTTAGCCTGAGGATGATCAAGACTTTGTTTCCCATTCATAATTTTTCGGTTCGGTCTTGCTTTATTTTTGTTCTCTAACTTTTCTTCACTCCTGGTATCAATATATTACAGAACGACCCTCCTTTATAGTTATTTTTTGCTTATTGCGTTTTGAAATGAGAAATGGAATTAAGGCCTACTGATTGGCTAGACCATGTTCAAGAATAATAAAAAAAAGATCTAATAAGAACGTAACTTCGCTCTATGTTTTAACTCAAGTCATAGTGGGAACGTCTGAAGTTGGACAAGGAATTTCACATCCCTTTATTACAGTATTCGAAGCATGCTTGAATTAAACATGATGAGAACGGGGTGCTGGTTGATATGATAACAAGTGAATTTTTCACATGGCCCCATCATTTCAAACCAGCAAAACCTCACTCTCCCTCCCTTCAATGTGAATGTTAAAAGAAACCTGCTTGTTTCTTAAACAAAGACTCTTGTTTTTTGCACATTCTTGAAGAGTTTATAAGAACTTTTTGTATTATAATTTAAATTATTATTCTTTTCTAATATTAAAATGGATTCTTTTTATTTTCTTGATAGAATCGAAAAAAATTGAAATAATTTTAATTAGATATTCGAAGATTTGGTTTGTAGTTCTATTAGTACGTTGAAGGTATAATCCAGCACAGATTATCGGAACGTCAGTTGAGATATACAAAGAGGTCGATTTTGCCATTTTTAGAAAGTAAGTTTAAAGTTTAATTTGTCTAAAATTCGATTTCCTTTAACTATTTCTTAATACTTACTATTATACTTAAATGAGTTAGATCCTTTGTCTTAAATTCCTTACATGAAGAGGAAGTTAAGACTGAATGAAATATGTTAATTTTACAACTTTATTTGTGTCACATCCTTGATTAATTTTGCAATGTACCTAACCATTACCGTTAACGCTTATTTTTTAACGTAGACGTGTAATATACAATAAAATAAATAATTTTTTTTTATACAAACGTTGCGATTGTTCGGCATTTCCCATTTTTTTATGTTTCGGTTATCAGAATTTTAGATTTCCGAATTACACCCTACAACATTAGTTCCGACAGTCTAAACTTTACTGAATAGAAATAATATGATGGACATGTTACGTTAAAAACAAATTATACAAACCTGAATAAGTAATGTGTAAAATTTAAAAAAAAAAAATGGTATTTCGTACTAGGAGTGTAGAGTATATTCAAAGAAACTTTTAATTCACAATTAAGGACACGCCGATTCATCAGATTATTACGGATAAGAAATGATTACTGACTTGATATTATAGCTCATTAAATGTTTTCATCTAATTGCAACTATTGCTTCACACAACTATTACGCTGCGCTCTAAGGAAGCAACAATGCCAACAATATTTTTCATGGCATCTGGTTAAGGTCTTTTATTTTTATGGTATAATTAAAATATTATTAAACCTAATCAATTTAAATCTGCCGATGGTGAGCCATTAAGGTTTTAATAGTTACAATTAATTTTAATCACATCCATTCAAAATTTGGTGGCATATTTTGTGTTACGCTCGCCGTTTCATTTCGAATAAAATTAATGATAAACATTTTTCAAAAATACTTCTTCCAAACTTATTTTTTTCCTTTTACCTTTCAAATTTATATTCTTATCTATACTTGATCTGTTAACAACATGCTTTGTTTTAAGAATAAAATAACATTAAGTGGTACGAGGAGTTTACATATTTGAAATAATTTTTCATTTATGGTTTATCGTCAGTAACTTGTCTAATTGTTACCTTCTGAAACGATATAAGGTTTTACATTAAATCTAAATTATTTTATAGCAGGTTCAATAGTTGATCAAACAGATATTAAATTATTATTTCCAATCGTTTCATCATTATTTATATTATTATTATTTCATTATTTCAACTTTATTATTATTATTTCAAATCTGGCTGTGACACATAAATAATTTAATCTGTTAATAGCCTCGAATGGACCCTGTGGGGTCTTAAGACCCTTGGTGCTCACCCAGCCTCTTTTAAATTGGCTACTCTTAATTTATGGAAAAATCTGGCGGTTGTGTATGATTTCGGAGAAATCACTTCCCTGCACCGTTGTCCTAGACAGTACAGTACTCAGCCCTTTCATGGGGTGTAGTGGTGCAGTTTTTTTCAACATTCTTTACTGATATGCTAAATAAAATGCACGACACATAATATACCTGGTAAATTACACCTTCTCTCAGAAAAATAGAGAAATTTGTAGCCCGGTATGATGCACATTCTAAGGATTTTTTTTTTGTATTGAAATTACGCTAAACAAGTATCATAAATAAATAACTATTTTTTCTTCATATTTTATTGCTTAGTCCCTGTGTTTTTTTTAATCATTGCCAAAATGTTCCCATTTGTCTTTCCGCCTTAGAAAAGACGTCTTTGAGTTCCTAACCATCTGAAGGTGCTACCACTTAATAGCTACGATGGAATAATTACAATCCATGCATTTTGGAACTGTCATCTTAGCATGCCAGGAATATTTTCAGAAGAATCTACAGATTTTATATTTTCCTTTAATACTTTATTATGTGAATCATTGTAAACCTCCCGTCTTTTTCTACACTCTTCTGATGGAATCTCTCCACCAGGCTCTATATTCAGGACTAATAATGCGTTACCATGAGAATCTCCTGCTGAATTTTTTATTTCTAGTTCGGGAAATTTGTCAACAGATACTGTGTTTGAAGCGATACCGGCCATGGATGAATATCTGTTCAGAATAAAATTATCTATGTAGTCGTTTTTTGCATAATTTTCAATATTCCTTACTAATTTTGTATACGTGCTCTCTTTCTCAGGGAGCTCATTATGTTTAATCGAATTTCGCGGAGGATTCAAAATGGCTCGTTTTGCTGCTTCTCCTTGCACTCCTGACTCGAACTCTCTATGAATCAATTCTTGAATAGTCTTCAATTCTTTCAATTCATTCTCTCTTTCTCTAGCAAATGACAATTCTTCTTCTCTGCGCTTAGTTTCTAATAATGATAGCCTCTTCAGCTCCATTTCAGTATCTTTCTTCAGTTTTTCTAAAATTATATTGTTCTCCTTGAAACAATCTATTTGGTTTTGTAAACCTAGGCTTCTAACAAGTCTGTATCTGTCTTCCTGAAAAGGAATGTGTTTCTGTTTTGATTGTAGTAAACCGTTCGATATATCTCCATAATCATCCAAGACATTTTTTGAATTGAAAGGAGAAATAACGCCTTCTAGTCCTTCCTGAGACAATCTCTGATAATTAGTTATTGGTGAATTATCAACATGTCGACCGCTGTTCATTCTAAGCACATTTGTTCGGTCATTAGAAAGAACTTCTCTATGCTCTTTTTGAACTCCTATGTTTTCTTGTTTTAGAGTACCCATCATTTCCTTTTGATAAGGATTAGTCACACCGTCCATTGATTGGAATTTGATAAAATGTTTCTTATCATTTTGTTTAGCTGCTCTACTGTTTTTCTTTTTCGAATTGCAGGAACAATCTGAGACGTTACTTTTGAAGTTTGCTGTATAATAAGTGACGTTGGTGCCTACCGATGGGCCTAACACTTTGACAGTTGTAGTGACAGTTGTGGTGTCACCAGGTATTGGGTGTAGATAAGAGAAGTCCTCCCCTTCGCACTTTTCTGGTCCACAAACTCTCGAACAACATTGGGAAAGGTAATTGTTTCCTTGGCATGTCACATTTTTGCAAAGATCTACCAAATTAACCGATATGTTACTGTTTTGAGAAAGATAAGTGTCATTATATTTCACGAAACCACTAATATAATTTTTCATATCAGAAAGTGCTTGGTTTTCACCTCTTTGAATGTTGTTTTCAGGTAAAGCATTACTTACAGCATTACAACTTTTTTTAAATACATTTGGTACCTCAACTGGTCGCTCGGTAAGAAGAGCGCTAACAGAATACGGATAACTGTTTGATATATTATGCAAAGTTTTTTCGGGATATTGTGACAATTGTCCTGGTCTTTGATTTGGAAAAATTGAATCTTCTCTTTCGTTTTTCAGCGGAGCCAATCTTTCTTTAAGTATAATGAGTTTATATCCAGGGTGTTTTTCTAACGCATTTATAGATTTATGATTCGATTCTGTCTTTAATACTCCGTCTTTATGGTTTTTATAAATCCATTTACTCAATAACGAAGGTTTATTTATATTACTTTTTTGTCCCTTATAAATATTTTTAACACGTAATTTAGACCAAACTGAATCCCTGCCATAATGTATTCCTTCAAACGGAACTTTTTTCGGTTGGATCGATGGTCCCGTCGGCGATAGTTTGACCGGGGTAAAAGGGATCTGATAAATAGGTAAAATCATTCCAGCACCCAACATTCTTAACGGTGGAGGTGGAGGAATTCCTACAGTTGTATTTCCAAAAATGAAATCCGTGAAATTTTTATTACTGGGCGTGGTTACATCGTTGAGATTGGCATCCGTGGATACTGCTTCATCTTCAACATCTGCTAGAGAATCACCTGTAGATTCAGTAGCTGTTGTAGGTCTGTCAGTCGTTGTTCCTTCACTAGCAGCATCTGTAAGTTCTATACCAATATCATCTGGGTCACAAATGACTGGTGTTCCTATGGTGATTGGGGAACATTCCAAAGTAATTGTATAACATGCGGTAAGATATGCCTTTGTACTAGTGGAGTTAGAACTTGTTGATCCTGAGGAAGTTATCGTTACAATATCGGCGTCTTTGTCTGAATCAGGGCCAGTGCTTATTCCAGCCTGATCTACCGTAGCCCTGGAATCTGCAGGTTTTGTGCCTGTGTCTGGGTTATCGGGATCAGTGCTTATTGCAGCCGGATCAACCGTAATCCTTATATCAACTGATTCTTCGGTTGTGTCGGAAATTGTAAAAGGGTCGGATTCTGCTTCAGAAGCTAAGTCACCATCTGCAGTAGTAGAATCTGCTGCATCGTTATGTATATTACTGGAATCGGCTGCTATAGTCGAATATACAGTGTTTTTGACAAGAACACGAGCTGTTGCAGTACTGATGTTTTTAGATTTCGTAGTAGAAGCGCCACTTGCACCACTACTAATTCTGGCAGTTCCAACTAGAAATAGGATTGTGCTAAGACCGTTTGAATTGGAACCAATTGTACCAGGAACATTCGAGATAGAATGGATAATACCAGTAAGATCTGTACTAGGGTCTATTGTACCAGGACTTTTCGTATTAGAACCAATTTCACCATGACCTTTTGAATCAGAACCAATTCCATCAGTGCTTATTGCAACCGGATCAACCGTAATCCTTATATCAACTGATTCTTCGGTTGTGCCGAAAATTGTAAAAGGGTCGGATTCTGGTTCAGAAGCTGAGTCACCATCAGCAGTAGTAGATTCTGCTGCATCATTATCTATATTACTGGATTCGCCTGCAATAGTTGTATGTACAGTGTTTTTGACAAGAACACGAGCTGTTGTAGTACTGATGTCTTTAGATTTCGTAGTAGAACCACCGCTTGCACCAGAACTAATTCTGGCAGTTCCAACTGTACGAGCTAGGATTGTGCTAAGTCCGCTTGTATTGGAACCAATTGTACCTGAACCATTCGAGATAGAATGGGTGGTACCAGTAAGATCTGTACTAGAGCCTATTGTACCAGAACTTTTTGTATTAGAACCAATTCCACCAGGACCATTTGTATTAGAACCAATGCCACCAGGACCATTTGTATTAGAACCAATTCCACCCGGAACATTTGAATTAGAACCAATTCCTCCAGGTCCATATGTTTTAGAACCAATGCCACCAGGACCATTTGTATTAGTGCCGATTCCTCCAGGTCCATATGTTTTAGAACCAATGCCACCAGGACCATTTGTATTAGAACCAATTCCACCCGGAACATTTGAATTAGAACCAATTCCTCCAGGTCCATATGTTTTAGAACCAATGCCACCAGGACCATTTGTATTAGTGCCGATTCCTCCAGGTCCATATGTTTTAGAACCAATGCCACCCGGACCATATGTTTTAGAACCAATGCCACCAGGACCATTTGTATTAGTGCCGATTCCTCCAGGTCCATATGTTTTAGAACCAATGCCACCCGGACCATTTGTATTAGAACCAATTCCACCCGGAACATTTGAATTAGAACCAATTCCTCCAGGTCCATATGTTTTAGAACCAATTCCACCAGGACCATTTGTAACAGAACCAATTCCACCAGGACCATTTGTTTTAGAACCAATGCCACTAGGACCATTTGTATTAGTGCCGATTCCTCCAGGTCCATATGTTTTAGAACCAATTCCACCAGGACCATTTGTAACAGAACCAATTCCACCAGGACCATTTGTATTAGAACCAATGCCACCAGGACCATTTGTATTAGTGCCGATTCCTCCAGGTCCATATGTTTTAGAACCAATTCCAGTAGGACCATTTGTATTAGAACCAATTCCACCAGGACCAGTTGTAACAGAACCAATTCCAGTAGGACCATTTGTATTAGAACCAATTCCAGTAGGACCATTTGTATTAGAACCAATTCCACCAGGACCATTTGTAACAGAACCAATTCCACCAGGACCATTTGTATTAGAACCAATTCCACCAGGACCATTTGTATTAGAACCAATGCCACCAGGACCATTTGTATTAGTGCCGATTCCTCCAGGTCCATATGTTTTAGAACCAATTCCACCAGGACCATTTGTAACAGAACCAATTCCACCAGGACCATTTGTTTTAGAACCAATGCCACTAGGACCATTTGTATTAGTGCCGATTCCTCCAGGTCCATATGTTTTAGAACCAATTCCACCAGGACCATTTGTAACAGAACCAATTCCACCAGGACCATTTGTATTAGAACCAATGCCACCAGGACCATTTGTATTAGTGCCGATTCCTCCAGGTCCATATGTTTTAGAACCAATTCCAGTAGGACCATTTGTATTAGAACCAATTCCACCAGGACCAGTTGTAACAGAACCAATTCCAGTAGGACCATTTGTATTAGAACCAATTCCAGTAGGACCATTTGTATTAGAACCAATTCCACCAGGACCATTTGTAACAGAACCAATTCCACCAGGACCATTTGTATTAGAACCAATTCCACCAGGACCATTTGTATTAGAACCAATGCCACCAGGACCATTTGTATTAGTGCCGATTCCTCCAGGTCCATATGTTTTAGAACCAATGCCACCAGGACCATTTGTATTAGTGCCGATTCCTCCAGGTCCATATGTTTTAGAACCAATTCCACCAGGACCAGTTGTAACAGAACCAATTCCAGTAGGACCATTTGTATTAGAACCAATTCCACCAGGACCATTTGTAACAGAACCAATTCCACCAGGACCATTTGTATTAGAACCAATGCCACCAGGACCATTTGTATTAGTGCCGATTCCTCCAGGTCCATATGTTTTAGAACCAATGCCACCAGGACTATTTGTTTTAGTACCGATTTCACCATGGCTAGTTACAGTCGGACTTTTTGAATCCAAATCGTATTTAGTAGAATCATTTGTTTCAAAACCATTTGTAGTATAAGCTATTCCACCAGGACCATTTCTATCAGATCCAATTCCACCCGGACCATTTGTTTTAGAACCAATTCCACCAGGGCCATTTGTATTAGAACTTATTCCACCAGGAACATTAGAATTAGAACCTATTCCTCCAGGTCCATAGGTTTTGGAACCAATGCCTCCAGGACTATTTGTATTTTTACCGATTTCACCAGGGGTAGGTACTGCCGAACCTATTGTATCATAATTGTATTTAGTAGAATCATTTGTTTCAAAACCATTTGTAGAAGGAGCTATTGAACCAGAATCATCTTTAGTAGAACCAATTGTTCCTGCACTATTTGTAGTAGAATCCATATTACTAAAACCATTTGTAATAGAATCCATTGTACTAGCATATATTGTTCTAGAATCAATTATAGTAGACCAAATTCTAACGGCACCACTTGTACTAGCACCGATATCATCAGGGCTTATTGTACCAGTATCGCTTATAATAATTTGAGGTGAGTTAGGAAGACAAGTTGTATCAGCATCCGGAAGACACAATCTTTCAGTATTTGGATTACTAATAGTTTCCATATCCGGAGGACAAGATGTTTTAATGTATGGAAGAAAAGTTGTTTCAGTATCCGGAGTACAAATAGTTTCAGTATCCGGAGTACAAATAGTTTCGGTATCCGGAGTACAAATAGTTTCAGTATCCGGAGTACAAATAGTTTCAGTATCCGAAGTACAAATAGTTTCGGTATCCGGAGTACAAATAGTTTCAGTATCCGGAGTACAAATAGTTTCAGTATCCGGAGTACAAATAGTTTCAGTATCCGGAGTACAAATAGTTTCATTATCCAAAGAAAAAGTGTTTCCAATAAATGAAGTACAAGTTGTCTCCATTTCTGGGGTACAAATTGTTTCGGTACCCGAAGAAAACGTGTTTCCAACAACCGGAGGACATGTTGTTTCAATAACCGGAAGACAAGTTGTCTCCATTTCTGAGGTACAAATTGTTTCATTATCCGAAGAAAACGCGTTTCCAATAACCGGAGGACATGTTGTTTCAATAACCGGAGGACAAGTTGTCTCCATTTCTGGGGTACAAATTGTTTCAGTATCCGAAGAAAACACGTTTCCTATAACCGGAGGATATGTTGTTTCAATATCCGGAGAATCAATTGTTTTAATATCCAAAGGAAAAGTTATTTCGGTAACTAGAGGAAAATTAGTTTCAATATCTGAAGAACAGGTTGTTTCAACAGCTGGGGGACATATGGTTCCAAATACCGGAGGACAAGTTGTTTCCGTAACTGGTGGGTAAACAGTTCGTAGTCTGGCTTTGGCTTTCCCACGCTTTTCACTTTTCCACCATGAAAATAAACCTAATCCTCCATTAATTAAATTTGGCGAGTCTCTTTCATCTCGATAATCGTCATACTCTTTTATTTCTTCTTCTGCATGTTTGATTGGAATATACTCCACCACGTTAGGATTATCGCCAGTGTTTTGTGAATGATCCCATAAATGTTGGGCTCCGTCTTGAAAACGTACATCCCCTGATAGGTAAGGTATCGCCTTATTTTCTTCAAGCGAAGAACTTGGCTTTATTGCTCTCACAAGAGATAACAATAAATACCTGCAATAGAAGATATAAATTGAAAATAAACATTAAAAATACATTTTTGTACAGAAATCAGTGGTGTACTTATTTCATATGGTGTCTTAAATTATTTAAATATGATATCAATGATTTGAGGTAGTTTTGAAAATGCTCTATATTGCTCTTTCATTGTTGTTAATCTGCAAAATATATTATATAAAATATCAATGTAAGCAATTTTTTGGGCCATGTTGGGCGAGTTAGTATAGATCCAAACAGGGAGCGACCTTTTATTATTAATAATTTTTTTTGCATATCTACTTTTGATTAAATCGATCTTGGCAAATTTAATTATATTAGGCCAAGTAGACTATCACAAGTAGGAGATTAAATTAGAACCGACTCAATAATGCTAATTTGTTTTAGGAAAAAGGAAGATGGAAAACAGATAAAAGAAAGAATCTGCATCAGCCATTAAAAATGCTGATGACAATATGGCCTAATAGGTTGGTCCGACTCAGCTTTCAGAAGATCTAGTCGCAAACTTTTAAGATACTTACAGCGACATGCTGTATTATTTATTGTGATGGCTTAAATAAAAAAAACTAACATTTTTTAATCTGATAAAAAATTCCATTAAAAAAGCATCTAGAGACAAAGCATATCCCACAATCACAGCCATATAGCAAATAGCAATAGCTAACATATCGTCCCTACCATCGCAAAGTATCGAATGTGAAAAAAACACAGTTTTCTTTTTCGACTTATAGCAGTTGCTTTTAGGATTGATAATCGATATAAAATTCATATAGAGGAATCTAACAGTCATAAAAACAATGTAAAACGAATGTCACTGGTTTGATTATAGGCACTAATTTTTATTGAACCTTGAAACTTTTTTTTTTAATTCTCCTCAAAAGTACCGATTTTCACATTCGATAGTTGGAAAAGGCAGGGACGATTTGTAAACCCTTCAATCGGGTACCGAAGATTACTGAAAATGACATATTTATATGAGGATTTGTATAACCGTATATAAGGATTAAAAGAAATCGAAGTTAAAAATTAAGAAAAAAGTATGAAAAGAGTTGTAAGGCAATTAAATAAGATTAGGAATCATAATAAAATTACGGCTATTGTACAAAATCATAATAAAGTATTAATTTGTGCTGAGAATCGAAAGGCGTTATTGTTCATTATCTAGTTATAGTGTTCGGCCCAAAGTAGTGATTATTTTTATTATTTAAGTATATGTATATGTATATATAGACGATTACATGCATTCGTGTATATGTCATTGTATTGTATAATTTTTTTATTGAATTAAGATTTTATTGTCATCTTGATGGAGACTTATTTTCGACACCCCAACTGGATCTATTTTAAACGAAACCGTTCTAGACCGTGTAGAAATAGAATCCTCGTCACCCTGTTTCATCAATTCCCTGATTACTACTAGACACCTCTCTCTTGTGAAGCTTTCTATTCACTTCGAAAATACCTACCTGAATATGTAACATCAGTAATTAGGTAATCATAAAAAATACAACCAATCTATGTAACAAATTAGCCAATTCATTTTCCATTTTCGGTAAGAAAATGAAATGGCTAATTATGGTACTTAACAGTCAGCTCTAAACTGATTTGCTAAGCGATTTTTTAAAACATAATCAAATCATTGTTATAATTTGATATCCAAGACTTTCATGCTAATGGAAACATCTTCGGGAATAAATAAATATTGGGAATTATTATAATATTCTGGACTAACATAAATATAGGTGCTAGTATGAAACCTCTCAATACTATCAATAAGTTGTATGGGAGTATACTCTCCCTATACGCCTATCAGGGAGTAATCACAGGGAAATTGGAAACCTTTTAAGCGGTTAAGGAATTGTCGACTCAATGGCATCGGTTAGAATGTGAGAGTCACCAAGGTGTAGATACAATGACAGAAAAAAACATGGAGTTTCAGGGATGGTGAGTGGTAAGAGATTTCATTGTTAAACTGAAGAGCGGAGAAGAAGGTCTCAACTGAATGTAAGAAGAGTCTGCAGGGAATGGCAGACTTATGAGTTGTTTCCAGCAAAAGACGGGAAGAAGAGGTATTCAGAAGAATGGCAAAGCAAGAGGATATAAATAATGAGGCTTAGGAAGATAAAATAAATGATTGAGGAAATAATAATACATTGAAGTTAGGAGTGACCACAAGAGGCTTCTTGTATAGAGGTTCTTATTGAATTAAAGGTTGAGAAGAATTGAAAGTTCTTCAAGGGAGAACAGCATAAGGTCGCAAGTTTCTATCATCTCTCCCTTCCCTGGTCTGTCTTATGTTCATGGAATATGGGACCGATACTAATTGTGATAAGGGATTGAAAGATGAACAGTAGTCTGGGTTATGTAGCAATGTAGATTGCCATATGGGGCAAATAGGCTGTTAACATTAAAACTATCATTTCCGGGATTGTACTGATTGCCGAGTTGAAGACAAAGAGGACAGAAAGGTGTACTTCTCTGGGAACAGGGAATCCCCGGATCACTTTGGAGGACATTGCGAGGAAGACCAGAAGATTAGATTATGTATAAGTAAGTACCTAGGCCTTAAGAAAGGCGATAAAAAAATAAGCATTGACAATTTTTTAGTTTAAACATATTTCATGTCGGTGGTGCCATATAATAATTCACAGTAATTAATTTCTTCCAATATGTCTTAAATAGATACAACAAACTGTTGCTATCTATCAGTTAATCATTACTCTATGGTTTATGACATATATATTTTCGCTATTTTACTTATGTTCTAACGATTATAGAAAAAGATAAATTTGAAATAAATGTTACTTAGGGGCAGTGATGTAATGTAGTGAAAGCCCGCATGTCCGAAATATGATTATTTTGTTGAATGCGAACATACTTAAACATATTATCGATATTGTAACCGTTTTTAGAAACAAAAAATATACATGTCAAATCGCTACCCCACGTCTTATAACCGCCTTGGTATTACTCTGGATGGATCCAGGATATCTCAGGCCAAGATTAAATTGTTTAGTATTGGTAATTGTCCTGCAACAAAACAATATTTTATTAAAAAAAGCATTCTACACTTTTTGGAATATATATTTAATCCATATCTAAAATATTACATATTTCTAAAGATATACGATTTTGAGTTAAAATTCTATTTTTTGGTATATATGCAGTAAGAGTTGTATTGTTATATGTTATTTTCTATTTTTTTTCCTGTTATCATATTCAAATTAATTTGTTTTTAATATAATTGAATTTAACATTAAATTTATTATTAGTTGTGGTAAAGATATCTCACTTAGAAGAAATAAGAAAGGCGATCATTTCTTTAAAAAAATGTATAACCTAACAATGAATTAAGAAATTTTTTAACTCATACTGATTATTTTTATATTGAATTTACTGCTTCATATTATGTAAGATTGAATAAACAGATTATTCATAAATTATGCAGTATATATTTATAAATTCCGTATAATGATATGAAAATATACGATCTATGAATCCAATTTAAGGTTTCATTCAGGAATTCCAATCATTGAAAAATAATTTTAAAAGTAATAAAAAACCAAAGTAGGAAAATGGAGAATGAAAATATAATTCATAAGATATCACCCAAAATTGCATTGTGAATTAACAGGGATAAAAAGTAAATTGTGAGGAGTAATAATACTACATACCAATATTTTCATTCCTTGCTATTAGTTCCTGTCATGGTCAAGGGTGGGAAATATTCTTCTCCGTATACCAATGTCGTTTTAGATAATTTTGTTTCTTGTTTATTTTCTTCTAAACTCCGCACATATTCATACGTAGTTTTATAACTTAATATGTTCCCCAAGAATAAATTTAATCACTAGCAAAATTATTCCACAAATTAGGGCTAGTTAATACAAGCGTGTTGTATCCATTGTTGGTATTGGAATAACTTAGTCACTGTGAATTATTATATAGCATCTTAGATCCTCCCCAACCTACATGGAAGTAATTAAATGTAGAAATTTCCCTCCCCGGCTGTTCTGAGCTGAATACGTCGGATAACATAACACCCTCAGTCAAAAACTGCAGAAATAGCAGGTTTGGTTTTGCAAATTGATTTTACTTATAGCTCTTACAACTTTATACACCACAAATAAATTGAAATGCGCCTATGGAATACCATTTTTAGTAGTTTTAATGTCGAACACAGTCCTGTAGAAACATTTTCGCTTTTTTTTTTACTGAATTATTTACTCCGCCAGATGTCTTTCACCTACTCCTTTATAAAATTTCTTTTTATTCCTGACTCGACCTGCAAACTAATCACCAGGAATATTGATTTTCCTACAGTAGATAACACTGAACAATAGTATAATATTGAGAACATGAAATATAGTTTGTGTGCAAGCTATCTTTGATCATATTTTGTCTGGACAAGAGTTCCTAATCAAAACGCCATTGAAAACCTTAGTTGCGGATAAAAATCTTAAAAACATCCCAAATGGTTGAACGTTAATTAGCCCTTAATCGAATTGAGTAAAATCTAGAAAAATTATAAAAATTAGGAGCATGGTTTTATTATCAGAAGACTGAGCTAAATGCTACATTGTAAATGCTACATAGCTGAGAATAAATTAATCAACAAGTATGATAAGTTATGTGCAAATGAAATGAGAAATCCTTTATCAGTTACTGGAGTTATTGTGGTATCTGGATGTTGAACTATACCTGGTAGTGTAGAATGATCAAAAATGGTAAGGATCCAAAGCACCCCGTAGGAGCGAATTTATGATTTATCTTATCGTTTATCAATTATCAGAAATAAATAAGTGATTTTTTTTTCATATTTTATTAATTTCCTCTTATCAGTTTAAAAAACGTTGTATGTATTTTCTAATGGATTAAAACGTCTTACTGCACTCGGTAGATCGAACGTTTTTACTTTAGGTCAAGTATATATTGCGTTTTCTACTACTTAAAACCTATAGTCAAAACTTATTTTATTTTGAAGTTTATCGCAACTTTTATCTTAGTATGGCAATATTATTTTCGGTAGAATATACAGATTTAATATATTCCTTTAATATTTTATTTTCTGCATTATTGGAACCTTCACGTCTCTTTCTCTGTTTTTCCGATATAACCTCCTTATCAGATCCTATATTCAAAAGTAATAACGCATCATCATGAGGAAGGTTTACAGAATTGTTTATCTCCAACTCGGGGAATTTTTCGACATCCACAAAGTTTGAAGACGGCCTATAGCTGTTTGATGTATTGTTGCCCAAAGATGAATATCTGTCTAACATCAAATTATTGAATTCGTCATTTCTACCGGAATTATCGATATTATTTGCTGTTTTGGAATATATGCTTCCTTTCTTAGTCGGTTCATTCTGTTTTATATGATTGATTGCGGTTTCCGAGACGGTTCGTTTTGCATAATTCCCTTGCGTACGTGATTCTAACTCTCTATGAATTAAATCTTGAATGGTCTTCAATTCCTTTAGCTCGTTCTCTCTTTTTTTATCAAATAACAGCTCTTCTTCCCGTCTCTTATTCTCTAATAAACATAATCGTTGTAGTTCCATTTCAGTCTCCTTCTTTATTTTTTCTAAAAGCATACTGTTTTCCCTGATGCTCTCTATTTGATCTTTCAAACCTTGATTTCTTATAAATCTGTATCTGTCCCTCTGAAAAGGACTTGGTTTGAGATTTGATTGAAGTAAGCTGTTAGATATCGTTGCTCTTAAAGTGTCCAAAATTTTATTTGAACTGAAAGGTGAGCCACCTTCTGGTTCTTTCTTTGACAATAGGCGATTATCAATGACTGGTAAATGGATATTTTTGCCATTTCCGTTCATTTTATAGATATTTCCTACTGGATCATTAGAATGAAATTCCCTGTTTACTTTTTGAATTTCGAGATTTGCTTCTTTTAGTGCATTCATCATTTCTTTACCATCAGGAGCGGTCATGCCATGCATTAATTGGAACTTAACGAAATCGTTCATATCATTTTCTCGCACTACTCTGTTATTCGTCTTCGGTGTCGAACCACAGGGACAGTTTGGTTTTTCAAACTTAAAGGTTGAGGTGTCTATATTTGAAGTATAATGAGAAGCACTTTTGCCTATTGTATAGTGTAATAGTGGATCTATGACAGTGGACTGGGCATTTAATAATGGTTCCAGTCCTATG
Organism: Arma custos; assembly: GCA_037127475.1. Taxonomy (NCBI): domain Eukaryota; kingdom Metazoa; phylum Arthropoda; class Insecta; order Hemiptera; family Pentatomidae; genus Arma; species Arma custos. Next base: position 27,110,651 of record CM073762.1, read on the forward strand.
ATTGTAGTTTTCATTGTGATATTAAAGTAACCAGAGATTGGTTGGAGGCAAGAAAAATCTTCTTGGAGCTTTTCTGGTCCAGAAACTCTCGAACAACATTCGGAAAGGGTATTGTTCCCTAGGCATGACACATTTTTGCAAAGTTCTACCAAATTAGTTGATGTGTTACTATTTTGAGAAAGATAAGTTGCATTATATTTGACGAAATTGTTATTAAAATTCTTGGCATCAGAAATTTTGTTATCAGTTGTTTGGTTTATGTTTTTTAGGACACAATAATCTTCCAGTAGTGTGTTGGTAATCGTTTTTGGAGGCTCGGTTGGTATAGAAATCCCCCCCTGTGGGTTCGAATAATTATATGCATTTAATTCATTTCGAGATTTATTGTAAGGTTTATTTAACAATTCTTCTGCCATTTGGCTTTGTATTAAATCCCCACTTCCATTACTGGATGACGTCAATTTCTGGTCAAACATTATTGTAGTGTTATCTGAATGTTTTTCTAATGGTAGAAGTAATGTTTGATTGCTATCAATTCTCGACATTTCATTTTCCAGACTTTCAGCCGTCATATAATCCAACGAGAAAGAATTATTTCTAGGAGCAATCTGTTCACTAGATATTGTATTGCTTGGTGAAGTAATTCTATTCCCTAACACTATGCTGTCACGCTTTTCTGTCTGTTCAGGTAGAAAAGTGAGATTATCTTTCTTAGGATTCATATCAGCATTATGTATATTATTAACCATGTTGTTATTCTGGTTCACGATATTTTTATAAAGCCTTGGATCGTAATTGTTAATAAAAATATTATTTGAGTCTTGTTTTGTCGTTTGAGAATTACGGTCAATGTTTAGTTTATGATATTTTTTCTTTTTCTTTGTTGTAGGTTGTTGTGTGCTTTCCACCACGAATGGTGTCATAGGTAATTCATAAACAGGAAAAACCATTCCAGCCCCGTACATATTAAAAACAGTAGGCATAGAAATTTCAGCATTCGTAACGCTTGTACTATCTGCTTGACTAGAGGTTGTATTTAATCCGTCAGCAGTGAGCGATGTGGCTTTTGCGTTTAGGTCAGTCGCTGTGTCGTTTATTGCTACAGAAGCTGTTGTGATTTGGCTCACAGTTGAATTGCTCAGGGATACAGAAACAGTTGTAGTTTGGCTTACAGTTGAATCTGTCAGAGCTGCAGAAACTGTTGTATTTTGGCTCACAGTCGAATCATTCACAGCTGAGGTAGTTGCTGTATTATCACCGCTGACTGTCGTCGTGCTTACTGTTGTACTACTACTGCTAGTTGAGGCAACTGCATCTCCGCCAGCACTCGATGTAGAAGCAGTAAAAACATTGCTGAGGCAAGAGTCTGGAGTTGGTATGAAAACTGGGATGCACTCTTCTGTAACATTGTAGCAGATACATGTGGTTAGAAATGTTGATGCTGTAGATAAAGGTGTGGTAGGCGTTGTCAAGGTGGTACTTATTCCGCCGCTTATTGCGGCTGGTTCCTGGGTGGTATTAGTACTGACGGAAGTATTCGTATTGACTGCGCTGATGTTATTATTTGCGCTGGCAGTCGTATCTGCGCTGGCAGTAGTATTTGAGCTTGCGGTAGTATCAGAGCTTGCGGTAGTATTTGAGCTTGCAGTAACATCAGAGCTTGCGGTAGTATCTCCGCCAGCGGGAGCATTAGCATCAACAGCAGTGTTCGTTTCATTAGGATCGACTATTGTATTTGCATCTTTATTGACTACTTCGTTCGCTAGTGGCGAGTAAGTTCCACTCTTTGGTTTTTTCCTTTCTGGTTCATTTTTCCACCACGAGAATAGGCTTAATCCACCTTTACTCAGATTCGGCAAATCCTTTTCATCTCGATAATCATCGTACTCTTGCATACGTTGCTCTTCATGTTGAAATGGAGCATATTCCTCTATTTTGGGATAATCGTCAATATATTGTTTAACATCAGGAAAATTTTGTATTTCACCTTTATTAACTGAATTTTTCGAATCATAAGGTATCCTCAAAGTGTGCAAGCCGTCTTCTTCAAGTATTACAAATTGTTTTGTTGTTTCTAGAAGAGTTAACAAAATACACCTGCAATAGGAGAACGTCAATGAAATGAAAAAAGAAAACTATTTTAATTTTCTGTACAGAAACTAGTATTTTAGAGAGGTGTTATCTCATAGACATGTAGAATAACACTATAGTTACATAATTATATTGAATAAGAATTCCATCAAATGGTCCTATTAATTCCAATAAATAGTTCATTTTGAATGTTTATGAGACCATCAAAATTACCAGTTATTAAACCATGGTTGACAAATATGATAGATAAACAAGATCTTATTACTGTCAGAATTTTCCATGCCTAAATTTGTGTTCTTACTAACTAAACTCTCGCTTTATTCTCTTTGTTCTTTGTTATTTATAATAAGAGTAATTTACTTACATTAATAATTAATATATTTTGTAACTTCCTCTTCAACCTTTGATATATTCGTCAGTCGCAAGTCATATTTTTGAAACCCATTAAAAAAAACGAATTTCAATTATTTTTTATTTGATTCTATGTTTTAATCACGAGAAAAAGATCATCGGAACTCGGCATAACCTTAGGCCATTTTGTTTCGAAATAAAGACCAAGTGGAGGTTTCATCCACCTATGACCCGGTCATTCATGAAGAATAGGAAAAAATATGCAATGATTTAAAATAATGATATCACTGAGCCATTAAGAAAGAAAAAGTAGATTTAATAATTTTTATATTTAATAAATTTTATGTTTATATTAACACAAATAACATACAATGTATTTGCCTAATTAATATCATTGAAGACCACTGCTTCGAAGGTGGAAAAAATTATGGAATGTTCTTAAAGAATAGGTGGTATCGGTCAAAAGTATTAAACTGAAGATTTTCTTTACATTTTACTGAATCTTTATTTACATTTATATTTAAAACGCAATTGGCCATAGATTAGTCCAAATAGTCAAACAAAAATGAAATAGACTTCATAAAATCCCGAAAGAAGTTCGAGCTATTATAGAGATTGAAGCAGAGAGAGAGGGAGCACAGACGAATCAAAGATCCTCAACCAAACAAGAACTTAGTGTTAAGTTTAGAGACAGACTTTGGAAAGAAACTGAATAAATTCAGATTGATAGTGACTCGGGCATAGCCTATGAACAGCTTAAGAGATCTAAGAAAGACACTGAATTGAAAAAAAAAATGCGGAATATATGTGATAGAAATTAATGTTGAAAAACAGGACAAAGAAATGTCAGCGAGAAATTACAATCATAGTAATACTGATTAATGTGCATATAGGCGGATCCAGGGGACGTGCCTCCTCAGACGGTTTTTTGTGTACTGTGGAGAATCCAATACAGTACAAACTTATAGCCAAATCATATGATGATAGTTGTTAAAATATATGAATAAAATAACAGAAAGAACATGAGTGAAACTATTGTTTAGATATTTTAATAAACCTTTCTTTAAATACTACAAGTTTATTTCAAATTATTGTTGATTTTCTTGCCTGTCTGTCCGTTGTGCCCCCCCAGAAAAAAATTCCGGATCCGCCCTTGAATGTGCAGTATTGAAACCTGGAGATTAAGTGAACAAATGTGAATAAACTAAGAACAACATAACGAGATTGGGAGTTTATGTGGAATATACTGGGAATTACAACAAAAACAGAACAATTAAAGAATAGATTAAGAACCAATCTAGCTGATTGACAATGTCGAGAAAGTCTTTAAGAAAAAACTGAAATAGGCAGACATAAGGATAAACGAAGAGATAAACAAAGAGGATTAGGTTTTGAATGGATACGAAGGCGAGGTACGAGATCAAGACGTGAACTAACCAAGAACTGGGACCTAGAAATAAATGCTACTCGCGGAGGAAGAGTCGTAGTGTTGCCATGGAAAATGGAATGTACACTATATTATTTGACAAAAATAGTATAATCTTTAGTTTATTCAATATACATTTACTAAAAAATCATCAGCTCTATGATGACTTAGCATAGCGTTACATAACATATCTAATACAAAATATAATTTTTAATATAAATAAAGAAGAATTATTATTATTTCTGTAAGAGGAAACTTATAGAACTATTGTTTCTGATAAGATATCCACTATTGTCTAACCCTATTTCCCCTTTCTGCTGCTTCCATTCTACACCACTTGCATTGTTAATAATGATAACATAAAATTGACTTGTGTAACAACAAAGAGGTGGCTTCCAATGCCTGAGAGATTGCTCATCTGGGTGATCAGTACTTAAGTTATTCTGGATTTAAACAGCATTCATTTTTTAAATTAGGCCAAGGAGTTAATTTGTTGGATGTAGGTGAATCCTCCAACCCTGTTGAGAGCAAGATTCCTTCTTGAACGAAGAGAAGGTTAGAAATCATCAGAGCATGCAATAAAACAAACATCATCAGAAGATTCAAGAATTCCAGAATTCTATGCTACTCTTCAAAATGAAATAAGTGTGATAAGATTATTCCATAGACTGAAAATTTTCCAATTCTCCATATCTTTTATATTAACTAAGCTAGTCCGGTCGTAGCTTTACATCTGTAGCATGTAACATTTTCTTATTATTTTTTTTCTGCTTGTATCTATTGCAATATTGACTCTCTTACATGTGAAATAGTTAATCTCTTTTCTATAAATTAATCATGTCCTTTGGCTTCTTAAAATAATTAGGCTGGATGGTTCTTCACTGCAATATTCTTCAAAATAATAGTAGTATTCTAGTATTATACACGAAAATGTTATTATCAAAGAGATGTTAAAAAAATAGTCCAAACCAATACTGAAGAAGAGGAATCTCTTTTGAATGTCCTTACAGAATCATTTCCAAATCGCCATCTAATAAAAATTGCTCTCCTTCCTAAGATTCCACTCTCTTTCTTCAAAATTAGGTGACCTAGTCGTTTTGCAACATAAACAACAATCATATTCTTAACACACGAAGCAATATGGGATTCACACCAAACCATATATAAACTTGTAACAATGATGTTTATACCGATATATATCATAAACTTGTATTTCACATACTTCATGAACTTGAGTAATGTGAAACATAATATAATACCTTTTATCATATAAACTTGAGTCTGGAGTTATTAGTTTAGTGAATTGCCCACAGATTCTTTCTTAACTACCTAATATTAACATTTAGGTACTTTCTTAAAATAGAGAACATAATTGAAATTTAGCAGTCTAAAAAGTTAAGAATATTTTATGAAAAGGAGCTTCAATTTTTTTTTAATGTTTAATATCTTACGTTTTACAAAAGTAGCTATTTAGGAAATAGACGCAAAAGTTTTAAATTCTACTTTAGTGCCTCTCAGTGTGGAGGTAATTTTAAAATTAATTCTATAAATTCACTTTTGAGAATTTTTCATCTATCTCTATATGGTGTTCATGGTCATTCAAAATGACAAGATAAATTCAATTCCTAAATAATTTATAATTTATTTCATTACAATTACTTGTTTTTGATCCATTTATAAGAAAATCTCTCTGTATGTCAAAACCGAGTTGACATATTGATGTATATTTAATTTTCCCCCCAAATTTATACAAACACATACTAGTGTTTGCCATTTGCCAAATTACCAAAAAAAATGAGGTAATCTTGTTCAATTTAATAATGAAAGTAAAAAATAATTTTCAAGACCATTAGTAAAACCTTCTGTGATTAATATTAAAAACTTTTAACAATACACATAGTTGATTAACAACCAAATCAAAATCTTTAAGTAATAAAATAAAATATTTCATTGAACAAAATACTATTAACTAGTATGATATTTCAATTTTTATTTTAAATTTGTGTCATGCACAATAAGTATAAAAATTAGTGTTATATAATAAATCAGAAATTTCTTGAAATTAACTTAAATCAGATAATATTTTTTAGACATACAGGTTATATTTATGTTTTATTAATTGAATTATAAAATTCTGAAATATATAGCCCAGTAGTGTTCAAACACCCTCAATTGTATATACAGATGTTTATAACCTTGTTAAATATGCAAAATAAAACAATAAACTTTTAAAATACCAGAGTAAAGGCCTCAATTGTAAAAAAGTTTCAGTAATAATAAATGAGAAGAAACAAGATAAAACAAAAAAAAACTAGTAAAATTACTTACTCACCAGATACCTATATTCTTAAAATAGAACATCACTAAACACTAATAAACTTGGCTTAAAAAGCAACTCGCTTTTTAAGCGGGACATGTTAGTACACCTCTACATGTGTTAACATATCACATATGTTAAAATATAGCCATTTTTTTTGCATAAATATACCTTTAATTTACTAATTTTTAAAACATTGTAAATTTTACTGCAGTAAAAATAAAATTAAAAAAATTTAATATTAAATGTGTTGAGTTTAATAAAGCACGTATCTTGTGATAGGAAGGCAAATTAACTAATAAACAACAACATTTTGATACATAACCATAAACTAGAGAAATCCTGTCTCATTCGTTTAGTTATTTAAAAATAAAAGAGTGAAAATGGCAAGGTAGGATTCAAAAGATTGTGGAAATTAAATTATTAAGGCACAAAAATTTTCATTTAAAGAGAATGACTTTTTTAATTATAACACGGAAGGGATGCTAGGGGAGTGAGTACATTGTTAAATAAATTATAGTACTCGAGCAATAAGCAAAGAGACCTTAAAAATCCAAACTGTTTTATATATAATGTGTACCTAGTGCATGGCAGAAAATATGCATCTGAAAAAATAGTCACCACCATATACTGAACCCATCACCCTCCATCATAATCGGTTATAGTAAAACCGATTTGTTTTTAGATACAACTGAAATGGAGTTGTAAAAAAAAAAATTCCTACTCTTAAGAAATAAAATTATAATAATTGTTAATAAAATAAAACTATTTGTTTAGTCAAAAATTTCTTTTTTGCCTTAACTCTTGTAACTAAGACAAGGAATTTTACAGTATGTTGGGAAGTAGAATCACCAATGAATAAGTACTTTCAATGTAAAATGATATATAAAGGAAAGGAATCCATCTAAATATTTAATTTTAAAAGATAAAATTGTAAAAAATATAATTATATGAAGAGGTAACCCAAAGAACAAAAATGTTCTGAAAATACAATATTTTTCATAGTTTATTGGTAACTACATAATTTTAAATATAAATAATTTTAAGTCTCAATAACATTAAACATATATCTTGTTAATAAGATAACATAAATTAAAAAAGCACCTTTTACAACAATAAAACACTTTTATAAAAAATAAATATTTTAACCATTATTATAGTCTATAATTGTATATAACTGAATACAATTAATTAATCTTAATTTTATGGAAGAAGAACTAGTATCTCAATCAAAATATAAATAAATACATTTTAGAAACAAGAATTATATAACTTATAATTGAAATAATAAATTAGGAATTAAATAAAATGAAATTAGTATAAAAATAAATAATTTCAAGTTTTTTCTATACCAACGAAGCCATTTTTGGCTAAGGAACAAAAATTGACTAAGTTGTAAGTCTCTTGATAACTTTAAAACAATATAAAATATAATATTTTAATCATGGTCCCAAAATAATAGCTCTTACTTAGAATTCAGGTATAAGGCATCATCAGTATTACATACTTCATGATGTAAAAACAACAAAAGTCTTCTGATAAAAACCACAATCAAATTAAGTTAGTAAATCCTAACCGATAATTGAACCGAACTAATAATGATAATGATACTGAAAGCATTCGAAAGAAAAAGTGTTATCAAGTAAAGAACAAAGCAGTATACATATCAATGTAAGCTGAAGAAAGTAATAATACTTAACCATAATACCATATTCTCCAGAAGCAAAAATGCTTAATACTAATGTATGCTATTACTACAAAAAATACAATGGAAATGAAAAATCATAATTAATAAAACTATGTCCCCATACTCCCTCTATTCATATGAAAGTATGCACATGTATAAACTAGTGCATTAATTAAAGTGAAGGTTATAAAAATTAAATAATGGTAACAAAATTTTAGACAAAATTTGTTTGGATTCACTCATCATTGAAAAAATTAAAATAAGCTCTTTTAAGACAATGGAAATAAAAGGATACATATTTAACATGTGTAGCATATTAAAGAAAACAAATACAATATGAAGATTTTAATCCATTAACTTGACTTAATGTAATGTGAAATGTTAAATAAAAATGTAAATAACCAAAAACGTAATCACGGAAATTTAGTGGATTTAAGCTATTAGGATTGCAATAAATCAAATGTTGCTGGTTTCCCACTACCAGTATAAATGTAATATTTAAAAACTTTTCTACATAAAATTTATTATTTCTTGCATGTTACCGACTAATGTTTAATGAATGTGCTAGAATTAATTACAGTTGATGCAATATTGAATGAAAATAATTTAAGTAGGATGCCTTAAAAGAAAAAAGTAATAAAAAAATACCAAATTCAAGAAATATAAAAATAATAAAAACTTTATGATAATCTTGAAATTTAATCTTAACAGATTTCATAAAAAACTTCAATTACTGCCTCAAATTTCAAGAATTAGAGCAGACTATGTTAAAAAAATATAAAAATTCATTTATTAAAAATAAAAAGTACTATTAAGTTGAAATTACTACTAATACAAATTGAGAGAATATCGAGTCTTCTAATTAACCTCACTAGAATTAAAATGTTTTGGTGTATCGATACTAAAACTAATTATGGAAGTAATAACCTTAGTCATCCTCTTGAAGAGTTGGCATGTTAGCGATTATGGACCTGACAACAGCAGCTGCAGCCAGGGAGGCATAAGGTTGCCAAGGGCCGCGGCGAATGCCATCTTTGTAGTCAGCCGCACCTCGTACGAGTGCCCACGATAGGGTTCTGTTACCAACAATGGATTCAACAACGCAATCAGATTCGAAATCGACAGCAAGAAGCCCCGCTTTACGACAAAATTCTTCTCTTAATTTGGTATCACGGGAAACATCTCTTCCACTACCGATAGGACCTACATGTAGTCTTGGTCTTTCTTCATTCCTAAATTATAAAACATAACATTGTATTAAATACAATAAAGAAAAGGCAGTATACTTTAAAGATAATATTTATTTTTAAATGACGAACATGAAGAAAAATTAAAAAAAAAAATATGAAAAACAGAAAAAAAAAAATATAAAAGCATTAATCATTAGCCACTATAATAATTTAAATAACTGAGTGTTGACTGACTTATGATAGAAAGGGGGAAATATAAGCCATAATTCATTGAGTAATTAATAAAAGGGAGAAATTGTTTAGTGAAAAATTAGCAAAATTTAAATAGTTCTGAAAAATCAAAAATATTTATAGAACTGTTGACAAATAAAAAATAAAATACTTTCAACCATATGAGAAGACATTAAGATCTGAAATAGTTGATTAGGTATAGTCTTACAATTTAGTAAACAACCTGTGCAGGTCAACTGTACACATAACGAAGCCATGCCCTTTCTCCATTACCTAATTCGCTTCACTCACCCTTTGTCCTCATTGTGGATAATTTGTTTTTACTGTATTATCTTTGGATTATCTTAATAGATCTATTGTTTTGCATTCGACCCAGTTACCTTCGGACTTTATTTCGAACTCCTTTCCCCCTCCACACCGCCTCGATTCTACCACCTCGTTTACTAAATTGTAAGGCAACAGAACGATATATGGTAGAAATTAAACAAAAATAAAAAAATTATAATTTATTTAATTGTTATATGATATAATTTTTTTAAATATTTTATTTGAAAAGAAAAGATATGGCCAGGACCGGGATTCGAACCCGAGTATTTCACTTCTCCGTGGTGACGCCTCAACCATCTCGGCCACCCTGGCATGTTTCTCGGCCAGCCTCATCAATTCTTTTCACTGATCCTATATCTCTGTGTTTTTGCAATTCGCGATGTATACATGGGGAGAATGTTAATTGAACATTACTTTATTTTTGGATCTTGTTGACTTAGGCCATTAATATAATTATAATTTATTTAATTGTTATATGATATAATTTTTTTAAATATTTTATTTGAAAAGAAAAGATATGACCAGGGCCGGGATTCGAACCCGGATATTTTACCTCTCCGTGGTGACGCCTCAACCATCTCGGCCACCCTGGCACATTTCTCGGCCAGCATCATCAATTCTTTTCACTGATCCTATATCTCCGTGTTTTCACAATTTGCGATGTATACACAGGGAGAATGTTAATTGAACATTACTTTATTTTTGGATCTTGTTGACTTAAGTCATTAATATAATTATAATTTATTTAATTGTTATATTTAAAGTCAACAAGTTTACTTATAAATGTAAATTTATCATGCTGCAGATGATTTCAGTAGTTTATAAAATACTAATTTCAGCAAAAGAAAAAGCAATATAAACTTTTTAATGATTATAACCAACAATCGCTAGCATTAGTTTATTATATTTTGATGCGTATCAAATCACAATTGCAAATTTTTGTTTATGATAATAAAACAACCTACTAATAAAAGAAAAATTAGAACTATTTAAGCTGTACAATTGATAAGCTTATTGCAATTAACATTCTCCCCATGTATACATTGCAAATTGCGAAAAACCCGGAGATATAGGATCAGTGAAAAAAATTGATGAGGCTGGCAGAGAAACATGTCAGGGTGGCCGAGATGGTTGAGAAGTCACCACAGAGAAGTGAAATACCCGGGTTCGAGTCCCGGTCCTGGCCATATCTTTTATTTTCAAATAAAATATTTAAAAAAATAAATAAAGTTTTAGACTTTATGATAATTTTAAAATTAAAATAAATACCATGAATCAGTAGCATCTTGGGGCTGTGGATGAGCTACCTCAATCAGATCTTTTTCTCCAATAGGCATATAAAGTTTGTCAGTGTCCCCAGAAGGCCTGATGAAGTCATGCTCGCTTTGAACTCCGAGGTGAGATAAGCCTTCTTCCATAAAATGCAGCCAGGAACTATCACTGGCATTCTCATCCTGAAATAAATGTAAATTTATCATGCTGCAGATGATTTCAGTAGTTTATAAAATACTAATTTCAGCAAACGAAAAAGCAATATAAACTTTTTAATGATTATAACCAACAATCGCTAGCATTAGTTTATTATATTTTGATGCGTATCAAATCACAATTGCAAATTTTTGTTTATGATAATAAAACAACCTACTAATAAAAGAAAAATTAGAACTATTTAAGCTGTACAATTGATAAGCTTATTCTCACTCTACATCTGAACAGGGTAATAATGATTTACGGAAATGAATTCGAACAGCAATATTTCAAAACATAAATAATGTTAGCACCTACAGGACGGAACACACCAGCAGGATTAGATCACTAAAGATGTGACTTGAATTCAAAGCATACAATTACAATTTTTGTCAAACTAAAAAAAATTAAATTCACTTCTGTACATTAATTTCACACAATCTCAATTTTCTATTCATTTAATAAAGTAACACTTTTGACATTACCGCCATACCATAATGATGAGCTTTACTTTCCTAAGCAACATTGTGAAGATCACTGATTACAGATTGATCAGGCATGTTTTATGTTTGTACTTCATCGCTCTCAGCTAATATAAAGAGGAAAATTTTAATTTTAATTTTCAGATAAATATTAGTTAATTTTGTATACTGTTTATCCTATTAAATGAGAAATAATGAATATTTGGGCTATAAATTTAAAAAAATTAGCACATTTTGTTGTTTAAATATTTTTTATATGATATAAATAAGTGGTATTTCCAGCACACAACTTAGAAATATCTTATAAGTAAAAAATATATTTCTATAGCAAGCTTTTTTAATTAAAAACCAACCGTCTTGAAGTAACTTCATATCTAGTGTCAAATAAATTCTATTCATATCAGGAAATAAATTAGACAATGAAGTATTTACAACCAGAGACCTAACTGTGCATATCAGACAAATTGATTTTTATGTTAGAGAGGAAAATAGTTGACTGGATGATATAATGGAGGATGGAGATAGTTGGGAGGTGCAGTCAAAAAAAGCACATTTTGTTGTTTAAATATTTTTTATATGATATAAATAAGTGGTATTTCCAGCACACAACTTAGAAATATCTTATAAGTAAAAAATATATTTCTATAGCAAGCTTTTTTAATTAAAAACCAACCGTCTTGAAGTAACTTCATATCTAGTGTCAAATAAATTCTATTCATATCAGGAAATAAATTAGACAATGAAGTATTTACAACCAGAGACCTAACTGTGCATATCAGACAAATTGATTTTTATGTTAGAGAGGAAAATAGTTGACTGGATGATATAATGGAGGATGGAGATAGTTGGGAGGTGCAGTCAAAAAAAGCACATTTTGTTGTTTAAATATTTTTTATATGATATAAATAAGTGGTATTTCCAGCACACAACTTAGAAATATCTTATAAGTAAAAAATATATTTCTATAGCAAGCTTTTTTAATTAAAAACCAACCGTCTTGAAGTAACTTCATATCTAGTGTCAAATAAATTCTATTCATATCAGGAAATAAATTAGACAATGAAGTATTTACAACCAGAGACCTAACTGTGCATATCAGACAAATTGATTTTTATGTTAGAGAGGAAAATAGTTGACTGGATGATATAATGGAGGATGGAGATAGTTGGGAGGTGCAGTCAAAAAAACACCAAATAAGTCTTGCCTTATTTGGTTTTTTTTTGACTGAATCCTGAACCCCCAACTATCTCTATCCTCCAAATTGATTTTTAGTTTTAATTAAATTTTTTTTTCAAGTATCAAAATATTCCATCTAGATACAGATAAATCCATTCAATATTTTTAATAAAGCGAATGTATTTAAAAAAAAGTAATTACATTTTAAGAGGTATTATTCATATTTTTATGATGCATTTTTTAAGTTTGTTTCCACTCACTAAATGTTTTACAATCTATTAGCCTAACAGGGGGGAAATTTCATTCTGGGCTAAATTTTATAATTTCATATTTTTACAACAAAAAATTCTATTCTTTGATTAAAATCACTAAATAATTGAACTCTACTGACCTGTGCTTTTATCTTTCGTGCAACTTCTTGAATAATGTCATTGATAGGATTGTACTTCTTAATTTCAAAATTATAAGAACCATCTTTTTCAATACTTGCTTTCTCACAATAAGTGTAGGAAAACCTTTAGTAACAATAAACATTTAGAGTGAAAATCTAAATAGAATAATAATGAATAAAAAATAAATAAATAAGCCACATTACCCTCCGGGAGAATCAGGAGCAGAAACAACCACATCCCCGAGCCTCACGTGCCTAGAGTAGTCAGTGTAATGAGGAACACCACCTCCCACACCAACAATAAATACATTATCCACCATTTGGAAAGTTCCTATAAATATAAAAAATAAATAAATAAAAAAGTAAATAATACAAAACTTGAACTTATTAACATAATTTTTTTTGAAAAGGCTTAGGCGCCAAACATTTTGAAATCAGGTTTCAAAAATTATGGAATGTAAACATAATCTCTCTTGATTCCTACATGACAAAAAAGAAAAATTAGTTATAAAAGATTGACCATTGATTACTTCAGCCCCAAATATTGACCATTCAGGCCTTCACTAGAGCAAGAAGCATTGAAAGTATAATATAATTTTTATACTTTATTAGCCAGCTTAATAAAATTCCACTTTATACAATAAAAAAAAAAGTGTAATTTGGAATAAAACCACAGTATGTTTCCTGTAAAATTTACACTTTTTAAAAAAAATAATGTTGATAAATATAAATAGATATGTTGAACCTATCAGGCAAAACATACCTAAGAGCCTGGTAGTAGTATTGCCAGCAGAGGTAATGGCTTCACGAGTGTATCCTAGAGTAGGCAGTTTGGTGCAGACCACTCTATGATGTCCAATATTTCCGAGAGTATACACATTCGATTCACCTATATTAATATAGATACAAATTAATAAATAATAAACAAAATTATATTATTAATAGTTCTAACTTTAGTAATTTACTGCCCATTAGTAGAGATCCCCAAACCAATAGGCAAGTAGATCTAACATAGGATCGGACAGGAAGATTGCTTTAATCAAGTGACAACTAAAGAGAAAGCTCACTGAGGCAGCAAAGGTACTGGTTATATCACCAGTAATGATTTAACCGTAAAGATCAGATGCAGACAATGCTAACACCTGTTATATAACTCGCATATATATTATATAGTTATATTTATACTCGAAAATATTTGAGAAGCAATAATAAGCTTTAACTTTTTTTTAATTATGACCTGAACTGTATTAATAAAAATCTATTTACTTATTTAAAATGATTAAAATATAAACAATGATTAGGATAATTATAGTTTTTGATGATCCACCCTAAAAATATACATAGCATACAGATTACATATGCAAAGCATTTACCAAATGAGAGCAATTCAAAAATTTGCAAAAATGAACTAGAGATGGTTTTGAATGGGATCAGTGCTAGGTATAGCAAGATGACAGTGCTCCATCAGAATTGTTTTCATGAGCACCCCTCTCCCATCTTATTTTCCAATATCATAAGAAGTTATTAACCGTTCAACATTAGAAACAATGTTTCATATTCATAAAGAAAAGAACTATTGGAAGGAAGATAATTTTATTAATACTAATTTTTAAATTTCGGGACAAAAGGCATGAGCTTTTGCAGGCATGAGCATGAGCTTAGAAATGTCGAGACTGAGAATAACCAAGGATTTCCTGCCTTCATTTTTATTTGAATGACAATTTGTTATATTATTCACAGACCCTAAGTACTTACCACTTCTCAACATGTTCATACTCTCTAATATATGCTTCATAAATTTTTTCTTAACAGGCATTATTCTGACTATAAATATATAAATAATTCTTTTTTTTTTGTCATTTGGTAGAAATGCCTGCAAGTGCATCCACCTGCACCCCCACAGACTCTATTCTCTAATGCATTGCATTAATGGCATTTTTTTATACTAATGAGAGCTAACAATTTTCAATCATTCCAAAAAAAAAGTTTTTCGTTTGGGTTCTTTCAATGGAAAATTGAATTTGAAAAATATATTGGAATGTCCAATTGAACTCCTCTAAATTAATTTTCAGATTTAACAAAAATAAAAGTATTTACTGTCATGACAAGATTCTGTTTGAAAATATATTTTCAATATAGAATGATTAATCTCGAATGATTAACGAATTCAGCAACAATAGTAAAACATAAACAAGGGCGAATTAAATATTTTATTTAATAAAGAATTTCAAAAGATTGTAAGTATGAATATATTTTTCTCTAGTTGCTGAAAATGCTCATAAAAACCTAAGATTAATTATTTATATTTAATTTATAAACATTAACATTTTTATTGACCAATTTATTGAATTAAGAAGTTAAAAGATTCGACCATTAAAATTAATATTTATAATGAATATGAATCTGAGATGTTAAAAAATGGATAAGCAAATTAATTCAAAGAAATAAAAGAATTTCTGGAAAAGAAATTATGGTTTTTACTAATGAAATTTAAAACTAAAAAATCATATTAGATAGTATTTTTCTAATTAACACTATCTGCTATTAATAAATTGCAACTAACATACATTAATCTTAGAATAAATGCCAATACAAAATGAATAACATAAAAAGCAAGTGCAAGAACACTTCAAAAATGACACAAATATAAAAAAAGCTTCAGCAAAAAAAATATACAAGAAAAGCCTTACATCTAGCTATTGACAAAGCACAGACCACACATTGCACATGAGAAAGAATGAATATTATTGTAAAATTTAATGATATGGAAGAAGATATAAGTGTATCATGGATCACTATTAAATGTTTCTATTGTATTTTGTTTCAAATAAATAATACTTCAATCAGTCAGTCTACTTAAAACAACAAAAATAATATGTGATTTTATAAATCCTCTAGGTTTGGAATGAAACTAGATGCTATATGAATTTGATGGGAGATGAAAACATTCAAGCAAACATAAACAAAAACAAACAGGAAGCAGTGTTTTTTCTTTAAGAGATTTTCACTGCTTACCAAACCGTGTTCCTTTTACTACAGTTGATGTCGGAGTGGGGAAAGTACCATTGTTCGTTTGATTCGTTCCTGCAAAATACTCCAGTTTCGTATTTTCTTGTCATTTAGAATTTCTTAATATTATTAAACTCCTTCCAAGAAGATAAACACTACACCATTTAGGGTGGAACCAGTATGTAAGCACAAAATATAAAGCAAACAATTATACCTGCTTCCTACCTACTACTTATTAAATCTTTTTTTTAAATAAAAAGATAAGTTAGATATTAAATTAATATTTAAAAAAAAGTATTTTATTTTGTTATGACTACTTGAAGAAAAAACGATAAGCATTTAAATGAGGAAGAAGAAATAAGAAAGGAAATAAATGTAGTTTTCCATTAGTTGATAGTCAAAACTTTTTTAAATTGCCATATTACAAAAACATGCTCAAGTTTCCAAGTCATTAATTTTTAAATAATCAAATAGTTACTTCATTACAAACAAATATAACAGGTAAATTGTTTGACTTAAAATAATCAAAAGAAAACAGAAATAACAAATTGTTTTTCCTCTACTAGCCATTAGACTAGTTCTGTGGTGCATGATCGCAATATATCTCCAGCCCTAGTGAATGCTAGTTTAATATTAGTTAGTGAATACTAATTTTGTTCAAAATAAGTTAATAATACTGGTGGAAGAGGAATTGGGTCACTCTCATAGCCTTTGGCTTACGAGAATATAAATCTTACTTATTGGAGTTATAATATATGCAATAACTTTATTTCAAGCCAAGGCCTGACTTAGCCACTTATGACACGATTCCGCTTCCTTTTATACAATTAACTGACTTTGGGCAAAATTAACTTATTATTACTGACTAAATCACTTATCATCAGAGCTGCAGAAATAAACTAGAACTTATTTACATATAAGATCATAACGATTTGGTAGATCTTACCTATATTGAGAGATATTGATCAAAATTTTATTTAATGTCGGTTAAAAAAAGAATTTAATTATTGTTTGGCTTTGTTTAACAGAGACCAAAACAGAATACACTCTAATAAAAAACAAATTTTTTCCCTAATTTCTTTTTAAAGTGAAGCTTTTATTCTATCACCCCAAAATTTTTTGTTCATCTATCGCATGACGTATTACACTAACAGAAGGAGTAAAGTGAAAGGCGCATGACATGCTCTGCCAAGGCCAATATGGCGGCGCTCTGTCAGCTGACTGTTAAATATTAATGTTTACTATTAACAAATCTCTTCAAAGACTATCAAATCCTTTTATCAGTGTGTATTAATTTTAATTTCGAGTGCTTGAATTTATTTTAACTTATTTCATATGAACATTTGATGAAGTATTTTAATTTTTCTCCGGTTCATTCAATATATTTTATTTTATTTAGGCCTTCAGTCCTCTTCACAATATTTAAATATATGCTATAAATTATAAATATAACATCAGAAATACAAGCGGCTAAAATTGGGCGCCAGTTCTAATCAAGGCACGCGCGGCAATGATACGAGTCGAGATACAAGCATTTACTTATTTTAGTTACCATAAAATGTTAATTACATTTATAAACTGTGAGAATAGAGGCGAAGATAAAGTTATTGATAGAATAATTGAAGTTGACAACGATTAAATGATTTAAATAAATATAGCTCTTTAAATATACGTTTATCGTCTAAATGATTATATTAACTATGTATTTTGTACTCTAATAGACAAATTGAAATGAAATTTTATAATTGAATATTTTGTCTACTATTAATTAACTTATGATTAAAAAAGCCATTGTAATACCCTAAATCGAATAATTTTCCAATTTTTTTTTAGTTAAATGCCTACAAATGGAAAAAAGGTTTCACTTGCATCGTGGTTTCGTAAAACCAAACAACTTTTTTTCTATTTCCAGAAAAGATAACCAATACATAATGAAAGTACAGAGGATCATTTTTCATTTTTCATTTTTTTAAACTGACCTAGCAATAAACATTCCATTTACCATTATAGTCATGAAACAGTTACACTAAACAGGCAAGACAATTATGAATTAGGCACTCTGATTATAATTTACAGAGTTATTCAGTTTCATGAAGTTAAATAATCATGTATTAAAATAAAATTACAAAAAAAAATTATAGAAAAAAATACAGAATGTAAATCTTAAGGATTATAATAAATCATTAATTTACAACACATTTTGCCTCTTAAAATTGTGAATTATAATACATTTATTAATTTATTAATAAAATATTTTTATTATTATATCAGTTTATTCAATAACGGCAATCATCAAATATAGTAGCTAAATTAGAAAAACTGCTTCATAAATAAACAAAACCAAATGGAAAATGTTAAGGATGATTGGAATATCTATACCCCTTCCTCTTAAAGGTGAATAAACAGTTAATTAAACTTATTAGAAAAACTAATAATTAATAATTATTGTGCAAAAGTCTCTACACTGCAAGGTAGAAGAGATGACAGAATAAGAAGAAGAAAAACTAATTAACCTACAATTGAATAACAGTTGATTCAATAGGGCTTGAAAGGTTGATCAAAAGGCTATCAGAGTTGATTCTATATGAAAGTACACGCTTATCATTCAAACAACTGATTCACAAGAGGTAATCAAATTTTGAAAGTGAACACATAGTAAGCCAGAATTTCAACTATTAATTCACCAGGATTTATGATATTCATTTAGATTCATAGAGATATCAAATATAATTGATTATAAAATTTCACCACAATTTTACTTTTTTAAATAACCTCTTAAACAACTTAAAAATTTAACATTATAATCAATAATAAAAATATAATAATAATAACTTACCAACAGTAGTATATCTTACAAATGTTTCTTTATTTTCCAGCATCGAATCCACAGCCAATTTTTCACAATACTGAGCGGTGATTATAGCTATTGTAGGCTGTTTTGACCTGATTATTGTAGGCATTTGCTTCACTATCTACAATTATATAAGTACTTTTAATAAATTAAATTTAACATAACTAAATGTAATAAATTATGGATAATTTATACAATAATCCTACCTGAATATCTTTTTCATGTTGAATAATACGAGTAAATGCACCATGATCCATTGCTTTTACTAATCCTTTTTCTTTCAAGGCTTCTACGTGCTTTTGAACAAGTGCTTCATCCCAGCCATGATCTCTAATAAAAAATATGCAATATTAATAGTATATGATGGTTACATCCAGTAAAGTTTGTGTAGTGACTACAGTTGGTGGTAACATACTATGGGGAACCAGGAAAAAAAAATTAGAATGTATACTATCATTATACTATCATCATGAAAAATATGATAGTACAACGAATGAATCTTCTGCATGTAACTAAGGCTGACAGGACTATATCTCACAAAATTGTACAGATCCATGTGGGAGCAGTGCTTACTGAACTCCTGAAGATACAATTGTGTTTCTCCAACAGAGAAACTTCAGTAGATTCCCGGCATTAGGATTGCAGTGGAAACAAATAAGCCAGGAGCATACCAATGGTCAACGTCTCCAAAGGAGCAACATAGGAAAAATATTTATTATTATTATGCAGTTCCCGTTAGTAGCTGAATGGGTGCTCACAAACCACTGGGTCATGCAAGTGGTTACAGAGCATAGTGGCTTTCAGGCCTACCTACACAGCTTTGGCAACAACATCAACCCTCTATACCTCATGTGTGGCAGAGTATTAAAGTTATTTAATTTATCGAAATAAAGTGTGCCAATAAGAAAACAAATCCACTTACTTAGCCAAGTCTTCGATTGTAACAGGGTGAGGGTAGGCTGCTTCAATAAGTTCTAAAATTTTCTTCTCTGTTAATGGTACCTCCTTTGATAAAATGCTGTCATCTGTCGACACTGTTAAAACAAATACAGTTATTTTTCCTTTATTTAGAATGATCAAGTTACCAACTTCATGAGTTAAAATAAACTTGATAGTGAAATTATCAGGCAACATATAAAATACAAAAACATGAGTAACAGAAAACATAAGATGTTATTAAACACACAGACATATTATGAAATATAATTCCTACAGTAATTTGTAGTGCATATTTAGGACTACCTGTTTTCTAATTGTAACAAATTTTTAATGAATGTATATACCTATATTAAATCATACATTTTTCACAAAAATTACCTTAGTTAACTAAATTTTAAGATTGGGATTTCTTTAAGCTTTTGCCCCTCAGAGTGGCCTGATTGGAAAGACCTATCAATTTTTAAAATAACTAGCTAATTTTTGTAATCAATAGGAAAAACATGGTCAGAACAAAACAGTATTGTCTTTTTATAGTCAATGGGTTTTTCCTAATTATCAAAACTCTATTATGTAGATATTTAAATAAATAACATTGTAAATTTAAAAAATTACCATAAATATGCATATAATAAGGTACAGAAAGACATGAAAAAAAAATTGTATTAAGAGTTTACTTAAGACTCTTAAATCAAGTGCAGACAAGAGCAGTCATTTTTTTCTGCTGTACCTTATCTAGTTGATTTTAAAATTTATAACAGCAACAGATTTAATAACTATTGTCAACTATGCAATCGTTTTAACTTTTTTTTTTTTTAGAAATCATATATCAAATTCATCTATTCATCTAATTGGGCTGAGTCACCTATATATAAATCCAAGATAATTGCTAAGAAATTGTAATCGTTAAAAATGTTATCTATTATTAGAAAGTAGGCACTATTTTAAATAGAGAAGCTTTAATAAATTATCCTCTACTGTGCATTTCTTTTTTTAAGAATTTATGAGTAAATAACGAGAAAAATATTAGGTTTCAAATACTATTATGTGACCATATTGACATGCAATTCTACTATTATTATTATTTATTTATTTAAAAAAAAAACATTAAATAAACTATAAATTGTTTTGAACTATTTCAAAAAATAAGCGAGATCAATGATTACTATAGTGGTCTCAAAGGTTTTATTTATTTGATATTTAATCATAAAAAAATACCTTTCTTATTCTTATCATACAAAAATACATTTCTTATTCTTTCTAGGCTATATTATTAAAAAAAAAATTAAACCTTCTCTTAAAAAAATAATTAACACAAAATAAAATGGAAAATCGAAAAATAAATAGCAAACTACTTGTTGTAGCATTAACATAAAAAATCATCATGCATATTAATAGAAACCTTTAAGACATAGAACAATTAATTAGGTGGATAGGCAATATTGTCATATGTTATGCACACAGCTAAGTAATATATATTATACTTCCAACCTGACAGAGATCTGTCATATGTCTTCAAATCAATGAGCACGTAATTCGGCCTTGCTATAATAACACAAAACTAAGCTTTTTCATTTTGTCAAACCACAAGCATTTGGTTTCTAACTGAATAAATTTATATTTTATATCTTCATAATCAACTTATACTAATAGATTTAACCTTTTGCTAAAATAATGAATAAATTTTAAATGTGTTGAATATAATGTTAATAATCATTCCTATAGAAACAAAATTAATTCATACCACTTTAGTTGACAAATAAACCTTCTAAATAATTCAATATGAAGTCAGATACAAAAGTTATATATACTTTTGCCAAAAAAGAAAATGTATTTTGAAAATAGGCTGTTAATCCGTCACAAAGATGTTATCAAAAGTAGAATGTAAATGTTGAATTTGATTTAATACATACACAATACATTACATTACAATTTGATTTAATTACAATTTATTATCATGTAAATTGTTAATTAAATACGAAATAATATAAAAATCACTTTATCAATAGCAAGATGGATAATCATATAATCTATAAATATATTTAATGTTCATTAATATACTAAAATTATATGAATATTAAATATTTGGAAAACAATTAATTTGTAATTACAACAAATTTTTTATGGTTTAAAACAGTTTGTAGAGAAGTTTGTCAAGGAGTGGGGGTGTGATTAATGAAAAAACACCCAAATAAGAAAAATTATTTTCCTTAATAAGCCTATTTTGTTTGTCTAAAACAATCATGTAAACACTCATGTTTCATTTCAAGTCCCATTATAAAATTACTGAGAAATCAATAAACATTTCTCAAAATCAGAAATAAACTGAAAATAACACTTCAAATTTCTAGAACTGCTTTTAAAAACAATTTTATAAATAAAAAACCATAAATAGATACTTTACAACATAGCAACCACTTACAAGGTCTGACGGGCAGTTCCCTGGGCATTCCCAATTGTCGCAGTTCAACTTCGATTTTGCGAATAGTTGGATAAACATTCTGCATTAGTTTCATGATGACTTTTATGAATCCCACGTAATCTGTAAAATACAATCCAATCAAAAACTAAAACCATGATATTCATTATATGATTTAATAATAAAATAAATCAAAAACATTTAAAAAAATCTAATTCCTATAACTCATTCACTAAATAAACAGTATATAAGACATAACCCGGGCCTTATGGTACACCACTGGTGCTTAAATAAATCTCATGTTTTAAAATTTCTTTTTTTGTTACCTCTCTTACAGAAAGGTAAAACCTATATTACTACTATTACATCTTTGTAATGTCTTAATATATAATTTGTCTTCATTTTTGTCACCATTTTAAGTTCATTTTCTCCTATCGCAAACAACAAAATCATAAGAACAATTTTGTTATTATTAATATGTATTAAGGGTTGCTGTAAAAGAAAACCCAATAAAAAATGAAATATCACTTAAAACGACCAGAAAGAAAAATGAAATATAAATATTCTTGGTTTCGTAAGTACAAACCTCTTGGAAACTTTAAAGGACTAACTAATTCTTTGAAAAACTCCTGGGCAACAGTAGGTCTTTCATGGATAGGAACATTAGGTTTAAACCAAAAGAACAATTTCCTACTTTCTTGGGTATGCAAACCAGTTTGACCATTTACAAGAAATACCAAAAACTGCAGTGAAATTTCAGGAACACCTGCTTCCTCAGCATCTAAAAATGATAAAAATAAATCATACATATTGAATCACAGTAAAACTTCATTTAAGCGAATATATATTATCGATAGAAAACACATTCATACCATTACCAGCAGCAACTTTATTAATAACGATCCCTTTGTGATCTCCTCCTGCGATATGGACGTTATTTCCATTTGGTTTGCCATTGGCAATAGCTTTTCTTTCAATCACAATTGTAGTAGAATTGGCACTTTTGGCCTTTGGGGTCATAATAATATTTTCTAAAATAGAAGCAAAACAAACTTTACTCGATATACAGAATACTGAAACTATGTTTACATTTCGAAATACTTGGTCAAGATTGATTTTTAACAAACATAAAAAGAAAGTTTTACCTGTAAGTGTATCCACCATGATGCCTCTATTGATAAGTAATTTGATGTTCTATATGTAACTGATACCAGTAACACACCTGTAACACTTATCACTAGAAAGATGATCTCAAAAAGAGAAATGAATATTGTATGTCAAGGAAAACAGGATTTGTAACGTCTTGCTGGAGTGTAAGCAAGATAAAAATAACTCCTTTCCAGATAAATGGAAAAGTCCAGTACCCAGAAATAGAACGTATCCTGTTCTATAAGCCGCGCCTTAAGTATTGTGCTCAACTATCACATTTGTTGATGAATAAACAAGTATCTTTGGCTGATAAATATTTTCCACTAAAACTATTTTCTAATGTAAATAACTCAAACCAAACAGTTTCCTTCGCAAGTGTAACAATACATTGATTAGCGAGATAACCACGGGGAGAGTAGAACCTGGCACGACAAAACACGACGGAATGAGTGGAGCAACTGCTTGTTGACCTGACTAAACCGTCAAAGGGGGCCGTGACTCACGGGTTACGTCAGTTGTATGACGTATTGTAAAATTGCAAGCATTTCACCAGCAACAGGTCAAATCTATTACTCCCATATGTCATCAATATATCATTCGCTTTGAATACAAGAAAGAATGTTTAAGGATCCTCTATTACTTAAAAAAAAACATATGTTAGGCGTGGGATTGGGATAGTTCAATGTGTAGATCGCTCAGTTACTGTGCTGAAGGTTTATTACATCTCCTTCGTCACTGGACCACAGCTTTAATAAATAATAAAACGATAGAAGTTAGAATAAAGATGCAGTTACAATTGACACCATAATTACAATTGACGATCCACCTCTCACACGGAAAGTGGATTAAGCCAAGGTTGATTTTCTTCTATCCCACTTAACGAATGACAATTCATCACAATTATTCTCGACTAGTGGAGCTATTTTAAGATAGCCTGTAGTTTTGAAGAGGAAATTTCCTTAGTAGTGGGGCCTAGGTTAGTCAGAAATTCTGGTATCTGTTCATCTAAAAGAGTTCCTTTTCCCTTCTTAATGCACTGGAGCGCCTTGTCTAACTCACTCGGAGAAAAGTAATTTATTAGATTGAAGTTTTCTTCACGTGAACGTGTTGAGTTATCAGCTGTTCTTGAGTTTTTGGTTTCTGCAGCTTTGTTTTTACTAACAAAATGCGCGGTCTTGGTCAATAGAATAATTTTTCTCTTCTTGGATCGTTGTTTGATCAAGAGAGATACCGTGCTATTATGGTACCTTTACGAAAATCTTTAGAAAACTTGTTAGGATTGTGTGCCTACATCTCTCTCTCTCTCTTAGAAAGGTATCTTTTTGTTTTATGATGATTGGGACCACCAACAGATTTTGAGTCCTTTTTGCTGTCCTGTTTTTTTAGTAGCTTTTGTAATGGTTTCCGTAGATTAGGTTATGGATTCATCTAGATCATTTTAAAAGATGATTTTTTACAAGTTGGTCAGATGAAATATCAAACTTATACCAGTCTGCCTTTATATTGATAATGTCTGGACTATAAGTCGTTTATTAGCAACATTCTGTGGCCGATGGTTCTCAAGTGGCAAACTGAGGGAAAGTTGTATTTGAGCCAAACAATGAAGAGTCCTGGCTTAAACACGATTCATCCACTTAATGAGAACAATACAGTTAATAAAATAACAGTTGTGTTGATTAACTATTGCTTATAAGCTATGGAAAGCCTGTACAACTAAAACCCATTTGGGGTATTGAGTACGGACGGTAATGTTTCTACGCCAACAGTATGCGAGGACGTGGTTTTGCTGAGAGCACGCGTCAGGTTTATCTCCCCAAAAAAGTGCCAGCTTTATAAAGAATGTAAACTCTCTTCAAAAAATCGATTTAATCGAAGTAATGAAGTATTAAAACATATTTGGCAATTGTAGGCGCAGGTGAACACTGACGATAACATTTCTTCTAATTAAATTCCCTATAAAAAACAAATTGTTAACAATTTGTTAACCAATCATAAATCAATTCTGGCAATATAGTAAATCTTCCAGAATGAAACGGTTACTATTTCGTGAATTATTCAGAAATTTCAAAAATGAATTTTAATATTAGCATACTTTATACCATTATTTATTTTTTAATTAATATAAAAACGAAATGTAAATGAGTCCTTGTTCGATTCATGAAGTATTCAAGTAAGAAAAGTTCTCGTTGCACAATCTGTAAATCATTTAATGCGAACGGAAATGGAAAGCATGAAATCCTCATTGTTGTTTTTTCGAGATGTGTTGAAACAGTCAACAAACACTAATGGGCTATTTTTAGTACTTAGTATAACATAAATAGTTACAAAATAACTTTCTACATTTATTTAAGATCAGTTTCTTTCCCAAAATTTATTAAAACTTTGGCGACACAATGGCTGCCCAAGAGAATTTTTCGTCCTCTGATTCATTTTCCTTGATAAGACTACGTTAATAGATTTAAAGAATGTTCTGACAAATATCAAGAATAGGGATTCCCAAAATATGTTCTAAATATTGAAATGAAAAGTTAGAATAAAATGGGTGATATAGCTTAGTGCGAAGATTACTGCACTGCATATCATCGGATATGGGCTGTGGTAGGGTAGATATGTACTTTACTTTATTCATCTTATATCTAAGTACAGTATATAATAAATAAATAATATACGAAATCCCTAACTGATAAAATATAAACATTAGATTAAAGAATGAGGTATATCATAGTTGATTTTTAATTATGACTAATAATATTTTTTAAGTTATAACTATTTATTTCAATTTAATTAAGCGCTAATCGATGCACAATATTTTAAAAAAATATATTCTTTGCTAATGCAAATAGATTAGATGGTTTACTAACACGTGAGCATGCAACAAATACTTGTCCATGGGAGAAACATGGATGCTCTTGGTCCAAACCGCAAATGGACATTGTCTGGCCTTGAGACTTGTTGATGGTCGTAGCAAAAGCCAAGCTTATATCAAATGTTAGTCTTTTAAACGGTATTATGGGTTCTGATGGTATCATTGGAATACATGGCTATAAGACGATTTCTCCTTTAAAGGTTCCAGTCAACATTGCTGCTTCAATAACATTCCAGGTGATATTTTTGATGACCAATAATCAATAATAATGGCCGACACATATCACTTAGGTGTATGAAAGATAGTTTACATAATATTCTCAGACCTACTGAATATAGACAAAAAATTTCATAAGAATCAGTCAAGTCGTTTCGGAGATACAGGCCAAAAAGTGAAATAATTCCGAAAATTTCGAAGTTTTTCGACCACCAAAAGTATTCCCGTCCGCTTTTACGGTTGCGAACTTGGATTTACACTATTCAGACATGCCTTTACAACATATCAAAAATGCAGCATCATCAAGCGTCATTGCTACGATCGACGCATCATCAATAATAATGGCCGACATATATCACTTCGGGTATGAAAAATAGTTTACATCCTATTCTCAGACCTACTGAATATAAATACAAAATTTCATAAGAATCGAGTCGTTTCGGAGGAGATTTGTTACAAACATTGTGACACGACCATTTTATATATTAGATAAGAATCTGGTTATTTGATATATGATATATTATATGATTGGAACTTAACTCAGGATTTGATAGACCTACAGAGCTGCGAATGGGCTCAAATTGTAGCAAATTAAATCTTCTTTAAAAATGGTTAATTACGTTTTTTTCCATAAACACGTTTTACCTTTAAAGGTAAAAAACTGAAATAACTCCGTTTTATTTTCACATAAATAATAAATAAATAATAAATTTCACGTTTTTTTTTGGCCGCCAAAAGTTTTACAATTCGTATTTTAAGTAGCAAATTTGGATTTACACTACTCAGACATGCTCTTCCAACATATAAAAATTGCAGCATGTTAGAAAAAAAATATCGCGGTCGTTAATCGAAATAAAATATAGCCTATATTTTAAGTTGGACAATGTTACGTATCTATGCAAAATTTCGTTAAAATCGGTCCAATAGTTTCGGAGATTAGCCCGGACAAACCGCCGTTTATGTTATACTAGCTTAGCCCGCGGCTTCGCTCGCATGGAGTTTGGTCTGCCATATAAATTCGTGAAAGATCATTTTAAATAAATGATTTAATTATTTTTTAAAAATATAAGTTACTCGTACATCCAAAATTTCAGATGTCTAACTTCAGAACTGACGGATTCCATACAATTTTTGAACCCTATGATATTGGAGGTGGAAATATCCATATTTCTTTCTTAAACTGTACAAAGAACCTATCTACAAATTTCAAGATGCTAAGTTCCTGATTTGCCTTTAATTATGTACTATAACGGGGGGGGGCACATGCCCCCGTGCCCCCACAAAAATCTGCCCTTGCTGTAGCATATGATTTATAACCTATTTTACTTAATAAGTTTCATCCAAATCCGTTCGGTAGTTTTTGCGTGAATGAGTAACAAACATAAATACAAACATTCGCATTTATAATATTAGTAGAATATCAAAACAATAGTTTCACTCGTGTTCTTTCTGTTATTTTAACAACTATGATCATGTGAGTTGCCTTTAATGATGTACTATAATGGATTCTCCACAGTACCTAAAAAACTGTCGGGGAGGGGGCACATGCCCCCGTGCACCTCTACCCCCTAAATCTCCGCTTGATATAGCCTATGTGTTATTCTGATGTATAACCTATATTACTGTAAAGTTTCATCCTAATCCGTTCAGTAGCTTTTGCGTGAAAGAGAGACAAACTTCACATTTATAATATTAGTAAGATATGTGCATTATATACTAGCTTTTGCCCGCGGCTTCGCTCGCATAGAATTTGGACTACCGCATAAAGTTTCTTGACAGTGCTTTTTAACAATAAATTAAAATAATAAATAATTTAATTGTTTAAATAATTTAATTTTTTCACTATAGGTTACTCGTACAAAATTTCAGATGTCTAACTACTAAACTGACGGATTCCATACAACCTTTGAACCCTTATTATAATAAGGGTGGAATTATCCAAACTTCTTCCTCAAATCATACAAAGGACCAATCTGCAAATTTCAAGATGCTAAATTCCTGATTTGCCTTTAATTATGTACTATAGTGGATTCCCCACAGTACCTCTAAAACTGTCGGGGGTGGGGAGGGGAACGTGCCCCCGTGCGCCCCCCTAAATCTGCGCTTGCTTTAGCCCATGTGTTATTCTGATGTATAACTTATATTACTGTAAAGTATCATCCTAATCCATTCAGTAGTTTTTGCGTGAAAGAGAGACACAAATACAAACTTTCACATTTATAATATTACACGTAGTAAGAAGTAAGATTAGTAGTATATCAAAACAAATAGTTTCACTCTTGTTCTTTCTGATATTTTAACAACTATGATCATGTTATTTTCCTTTAATTATGTACTATAATGGATTCTCCACAGTTCCTAAAAAACTATCGAGGGGGGGGGGCACGTCCTCCCGAGGGCCCCTCCCATAAATCCACGCTTGCTAGAGCCTATGTGTTATTCTGATGTATAATCTATATTACTGTAAAGTTTCATCCAAATCCGTTCATTAGTTTTTGCGTGAAAGAGAGACAAACATATAAACTTTCACATTTATAATATTAGTAAGATATAGCATGAAAAAAAGAGTGTATATTTGTATATGTACAAATATGTATATTTCCATAATCATTTCATGAAGAAATGAACGCTGAAATTAATATTTCGAAGTATAGATGATCATGTTGAGATGCAAAAGGGGATAAATCCGAAGTTAAAAAATTTTCAGGAATCACAAACATATGCTTTATTTAGGTTATTATGGAATGATTATTTATTTGAGACAATTATTTTTAGAAAAATTAGATTTGCTCTGACATGTTTTGAACGGTGAACCATGTACCACCGCATAGAGGACGCTAAATTTGGGGAAAAAATTTAAAATTATAAAATCTGGATTTCTCCCTTTTTGCATCACCACGCCTCATGTAACCTAACAGTATGCTTAAGTCGTTTCTTTAATCTATATACAGTCAGTGATAAAATTACTTTTATTTTCGAAAATATTAAAAAATAAACGATTGAAAAGTTAAAACTTGTGGCATAACTCGAAACGACAATTTGCAGGACTGATTACAAAAAACATTAAAGCTAAATATATTTAAGAAAAGTTATTGTTTATACCGAAAATACGTTCGAAGGCTAACAAAATAAATTGAACATTGGTCAAAATTACTGAGCCATCTTAACCACAATTACATAACTGTGAGGTTCAACACCGGAAACCACAAGTCACAGAATAGTTTTTCTTTTGTTTTCCCGATTGCATAGAAAAACACTAAATGCCCAAGGTAATTTTCCAGTCATGAGTATCAATAATTAAAAAAAAAGGGTTAAACTTTAAGGTAACCTTCTGTTGATTATTAACTGAACAGTCACGATGCGACACACTGAACTATATAACAAAGATAAAATATTTAAACATTTATGACTAGTGTTAATAAAACCTATTCTCAAATTAAAACATGGCTTCTAAAATGGATGCCAGCTTTATTGAGCCTAGTTGACCCCAAGAACAACGTGAAGACCTTTATTTGCAATCTAGTTCATAGTTAAAAGGAAACATGTTTTGCTATATCCTCTGTAGATAGAAGGCGGCCTATCATTGGCTGGTTTGTGGCGCTATCAGCATGACAGATAAACAAATCACGAAACGATTAAAAATAAATTATACTTCCATATTTTCTCTCATATCGTTTTGCCACCTCCTCAATCCACCCTTCCATTTATAATTATTATTTCTATACGTGAAATTGCTTTATTTAAAATAATTTATTTTAAAACAAATAATCCAAGAATTGTATCATTATGTCTGAACCATTAATTAGTACCTAGAGACTGTTATCCATCATTTTTTATAACCTGAACACTGATAATTTTGATACTGATAGCACCTACTTGTTATTCATATTAATGTACATTGAAAAAACCTAATAATAAAATGCTATTTACCCCTATAGTCGCGATCCTCTTCCTATATAAATGTTTTTCCTACTCTTTTTACGAAAATATCTCCATTTTTGTCCTGGTCCAAATCCATTTGATGGTGTCTTTTACAAAATTTCATTTTTGGAAATATTCCGAACTTGTCGAAGTATTTCACAGCTTCTTCTTTTAAAAGACGGCTATTCCAAAAGTGTTATTCTGTTCAGTTTAAATAGACAGTAAACAAAATTAACAATACAGAAAACAATTTAATAACGCACATACAAATAACTCAAAAGAGACGAGTTATAAGAGGTAACACGCGGATAAGCCACAAGTCCCCATTATTTTTACACATAAACCAAATCTGTAGGACGTAGCATTATTTCTATTATTTG
This sequence comes from Arma custos, assembly GCA_037127475.1. Taxonomy (NCBI): domain Eukaryota; kingdom Metazoa; phylum Arthropoda; class Insecta; order Hemiptera; family Pentatomidae; genus Arma; species Arma custos. The sequence continues at coordinate 27,141,534 of CM073762.1, forward strand.
ATATCAATTATTTTAGTTTTCATGAAAAATATAATCTAACAGTATCCAATACCAAAAATACAGTTTCTTGATGGGCATAAACCATTCGTCATCCACTTTGAGGCTCAGGTAGTCACACGTCCTTACAAAGACTTCCCTAATTTAGTGGCCGTTCATGTCCGATGAAGTCATCCTACCTCATGATCGATCAGTCATGAGGCCGAAAAAATCTCTTCGGTGAGGCATCCTTCTTCACGGATTTTTCTTTAAAGGCCTATAATCGCTTGTTATTCCCACGATTAGCCCATGTTTAGGAGAAAATGAGAAAGGGGTTGTGAAAACCGCTGTTGGATTATTTCGCAGTAAAGTGAAAACGTTAACGGATTCAATGAAACTCCTCTGTCCTATCCAACGACAAACAATTAACAACAATTAAGTAACAATTTATTTCACTAAAAAAAAATTGCTCCCCTGATGCTTCTCGGTTGTCAAAAAATTAATAACTGAAATCATTCAGAAGATGAATAGGGCATAATGCTGACCGCAATGTCATCCTAAGCCCTTGATTGGTTTGTTAAGAAAAAAGTTTGATAGGTAAAAACGATTTGCTATTTGACGAATCGAGTTAGTTTTAAAAAAGGATTTGTGTTCCTTCAATATTTAAGAATTCTTCAAAAGGCATTGAAAGCAGTAAAAATAAATAAATCTTTTCCAACTCCGAGCATAAATATCACCAATTTATTCTGACCAATGTATTAGGATTGATTTCTGTTTCATAAAATATTTCAAAATTATTATGACTAATAGTTTTCTAAGCCTTACTACACAATGTACAAGAAAAGAAATGAAAAATCACAACATATGCGCTTACTCATAAAAGACCTTTTTCACTGGAGTCTGCAATTTCATCTCTATTTAAATTTATATTGTGGGAATGTTACCACCGATTTTCTCCAATGATAAACAATTTTTAAATTTAAATTTAAATATATATTACTCCAATATAATATATTAGTGCAGTTTTGTCATACGATGACTTTAAAAAAAACTGATAATAACTGGGTCAAAAATCCATTAATCTAAATTTGAAAACCGGTTACCCTGACCGGTTATTTTCATAACTGTTGCTAATAACTATTAAATATCTACATTATTACCATTCAATGATTTTAATCATTCAATAAACTTAAAGGAGCTTCAATAAAAATAAAATAAATTTGATAACAACTGATTTTATGTACGTCAATATAACTGTTCAATATAACCCACAGAAGTTAAAAATGTATTGAGGAAATTCGATATTGACTCAATAACTTATTGACCGAGTACGGTGGGCTTGGGTCTAATAATACTTTATCACGAAGGTAAAATCGTTAGGAACAGGGAAGCATTTAGGAGCTAGAGAATGTTTCTTTTATTATATTTTCTGCTCAGTTAATTCTTATTGTTTTGATTTTGTTTATGACCTTACAGTGTTCGTAAGGATTGTGAAGAGATGGGAAGGAATCTCTCAATATATTTTGTAGCCGAAGTATTGCATTTTTTGGTTAATTTTCAATACAATAATTTTGTATATTACGTTTTAGGTAGTATATTCTTTACTTTCTATGGGAATAAAGAATATCCACATACTCTCACCTAACTAGATGTATAGAAATTCATCTATAATACTGTGGTTCATGTACACCCTATTAAAGTATACTTCCGCAGTGTTCCTGCACACGTTAATAATGAATAAACAAATTAAATAATTAAACAAAAAGGAGAACTGTTATGAAAGGTTTCATTGTAGGGCTTATACGAGACCATCTGAACTGTCACTTAAAAACCAAAACGTAATAACCAACAAACTAATACTTAAACTTGACCAACAGGCCTTCAGGCAGAAGAAGTAAAAATTTGACCCACTTCCAAAATATGTTTAACAAGAATATGCATCCAATAGGAAATCAAGCTAATATGATAACGAGGCGAATTAGGAGGAAATGTAGAACAGGAAGCAGATAATTTTAAGATAATAGCAACCGTTTTAAAGTTAATTTATTCAAATATTTATAACCCTAAATTGTGTATTATAAAAGAAAGAGGAACATTTCCGTTTGGCTTTAACAACGTTATTAATTAATTGTAAACACTGTCTATGTAATTCTATATTCTGTATTATTTTTAAATCGAAAAAAATATCATTTCAGAATAAAGACCTGTAGTCAATGTTTAGAAAGAAGACACAAAACAAAGATGCTAGGAACTAAAATGTGGCTATTATTTAAAACTTTATGAGAATCTATTATTTATTTGTAATTTGCTTAATAAATAGGTACAGTACGATGATCATTATTTGATTAAAACAAATTTGGAAGACGTTTCGTCTAAAATTATAGCTCTTAACAAATATATTCTTTCCACGCATTGATGCACCTTAACGACGCATATAGTATTCTTTGGGGGCGGAGTGGCTCAGTGGTAGAGCACTGAGCTGTCATGCCGGAAATCCTGGTTCAAATCCCGCTGCAGGCCATGACTTATATTTAGTCTGTTCGCAGCGGTAGATGAATTATATAGGATCTAGGACCCTCCTGGGGTCCACCCAGTCTCTATAAAATATTATAAATAGGGCACCCAAAATAAGGAGGAAAAATCTGGCGGTTGAGCGTGACCCAGGACAAGTCACCTTGCAGAACCGTTGTCCATGAAACAGTACAGTCTTTACCATGTACTGAATCTCAGACCCTTCATAGGTTATAGTGGTACAGGTTTTTTTTTTTTTTTTTTTTTTTTTTTTTTTTTATAGTATTCTTTACCGATTACGGCGTGAGGGTTCGCAGGCTCCAGTTGGACACAAACGGCCATTGCTGTAAAAATGAAGTACACCTGTTTCCGTATGCCAAGCTGTTGCGTGAGTTAGTTCGTTTAACATTTTATGTACTAACTTCTCAGTAATCAACTGAATTTGCACACTTTTAGCACGAGTATCCTAAATACTCCTGGATACTAGACACAGTAGCTTTCAAAATTATCAGTAAATTGTTTTATATTCTTCTAGTTATAAATATGTGATCGCCTTTTATCAAATATATTTATTTATATACTTAACAAAATTCATCACAATATTGGCATTATTAAGTGTGTCATTATGCACAATAGCCTTGACAATAAGCGGACTGTGTGTGAAAAATGCCAACAAAAAATGATTGGGAGTGCTTTATTATATATTAATATCATTCCAATCCACAAAATATTATAATAATTTGGGCACAGACACAAGGCTCAGCTGATTTTTAAATTTTGACGATACAAACTTATTTTTTCCAAAACTTTCTTTGACAATTTTTCCACCCATTTCAAGATTATTCTTTCAGATTTTAAAATGTTTCTTCTCCATTTAAAATGAATGAACTACCATTAGTAATTTTTATTTCAGCTCTTACATGCTTTATTAAAATAGCGACAGTAACTATCAAAGTGTCCATAATTACATAAGTGTCTATGATCTATAATAAAAGAAATAAATAAAATAGATTAGATTCCAGGAACGAAGCCAAGGAAGGAGCATGATTCAGTCTCTCTCTAAATCATTTTTATTTATTTAGAGAATCAATAATTGATAACTGAAGAAAGAAGGAAGGAGAGAATGAAGTGAAAATTATGATATTTTGGGCTATAAGGCCGTTCTGTGAAAAAAAAAATGACGAGTTGACTGTTCAAAACCAAGAGAAATATTTTTAGGATTGAAAAATCTTCCTATTCCCTTTTCAAGGTAAAATCCTGGTTATGCGACAGCTTAGAATAAGAAAAGCTAGTATATCGTCACGCTTTTGTTAATTTATGTTTATATTTGATGTAATAGGTCATGAAGATAAACCTGTTTTCTATTCTGATAACATTTATCTAGAGTAAGTGAATAAATGAATAAACTAATAATTTACTAACCTTTTAAAATACTTCGCATTAATATGTTAATAAACTGAAAATAAAAACAATATCCTTTCAAACACGGTTCCTGACTCACAGTGTTGCCTGAAATAGAAAACCAAATCGGGGTTTCGTTTTTGGCGTAACTTTGTAATTTCGTAACGTTGACAAAGTTGAACTTTATAGCATTACTATTATTCGTTATATTTTTTAGTCCGATTCATTGTTTTTTGACTGTTGTTATCCACAATTTAAAATGTTTTTTCTTCTTAATTAATTAAATAATTGTCGAGGGTCGATCAGAGTTGCATGTCAGTGCTTCCTTTTAATCTACATTATTCAGTTGACAAAAATGTATTATCTTACGCTTTTAATAATATTTTTAAGCTTGTTTGTGAAAGTATTTCGAGCATTTTCAAAGTAAATACCGTGTTTATTAATGTTCAATGAATACGGAATTTACACTTGAACATTTAGTTACCACGAATGGCATTAGATAGCACTAGTGCAGCTTCATCCAATGATAATGCAGAGACTATTCTGAATTTGTACTCTAGAATATATTCTACTATACAGAGGTAAAATATTAGCTAAATTTTTAAACTTTATTTCGTATTTAGTGATCAACTAATTGTTCATGGGCATTACAGTCCTTCATAAGTTTTTTATCATCACTTTGAAAAAATTGAAAAGATTTGTGTATTTAGAGAATTAGCATTTAGTCTCAATAGAAACAAAAGATTTCCTTGACAAAACCTACATCATGTACATCAATAAATGTTTGACTGCCAGACAATATCCATCGTCCATCATTCAAAGCTAGATTTAAAGTTTAAATGCTGTTGGGCCAAAGAATTTTTGCCCTTTTTTCTGCCATTATGGGGTAGGCTGTCACACCAGAATATGCTTCCATTGAATAACCTTAATATTAGCATAAGTTTTATCACCAATGGCTCTATAAGAATTTGCCTTAACTGACTATACAGATTTTATTTGTCAATAAACAAATATTGTTTTAAAGTGTTCCTTTTGGTTACTCCAATCCTCCATATTTCAAAAAGTTAACTTCCATTAAAGAAGTATCTTCTGTTTTCAAATGTTACTTTTATTGGTGTAGCCATTGTAGTAGGCCATTAATAAATAGCAATAAAAGGTCCAATGATCTCAACACCATTGATTGCAGTTCACAATCCTCTGTTAATATATTACTGCCCAAACCCGAATCCCTTAGATTACCTTTAGCCAAATCCTCCAATCCTCTCACCTGCACCAAGGCCTTCCCCCCAGAAGTTTACCAGTCTGCTCAGCATTTATTTACTTTAGAATTTGTTCATTACTAAGACCAAAAACTGTATAAAATGAAAAATAAAATAAAATGATATAAGCAGAATCAAATAAAAAAGCAACCTAACTTGCTTAAGTACCACATTGAGTTATGAATCATGATCATATAATTATAAAAAAACAACCTTTAAGTGCAGTTATAACAACTTGGCATATGTTTCTCATTGTTTCTATTTTTTATGATACATTTATACCTAAATTTACATACTTGTAGATGTTATTTTTGATATACTTGAAGTAGTGGAAGTATTTTTTGCTTAATTTATTTTTCATTCTTTTTTTCTTTGGCAGACAAAAAAAAAATGAATTTTTTATTAACAGTTTCATAATTCACGCAAAGATGTGTTAAAAAATCACCTTTTGTTCAGCTTGTCAATTAGTTTCTCCACATTTTTTCCCTTCTGTCTATGTCACCATATTAAGATCGAATGGAAATTGCCTGCCACTTTTAATGAAGATCTTTTAGTTTCTTGTTTGTACTTAGTATGTTTTCCTTCTAAGATTTAAATAACAGCCATCCATAACCTACTGTAAAATCAATCACCCACATGAAAAGTGGCCACCACCATTTTACATTTTCTCATACACATACACCATACATTTTCTCCCTCTGATGGATATCTCATTTTATGAGAACCATGTACATTTTACCTGCTCCACATTTATCTTTGTTATTGAAGTAAGGCTGAAATCATTACTGTATTCACTGTTTCACTTCAAAAGGGAAGCCAATATTCAGATAGAGAAATATTTGAGGAATTTGCTGAGTTACATCTTATGTCATGTTCATCCTAAGAACAGCTCTAAAAGATGACTTGGTTTTTTGTTGGTGTTTGTTTTATCATTCCATTATTTATACATTATTTCTTTTGTTACTATTTATATATGGAAATTAACAACTGTCAATGAGTATACAGCAAATAAATGTGATAATAAGAAATATAAAACATGATTATAGTTTAAGAAATATCTACTCATAGATAATACTTCAATGACTTTTGCTATGTTGGGAAATTGCTCTTTTTAGACATGATGGAGGATTGTCAGAAATAGTTTGGGACAAATGTTTAATAACAAATAGATTTGTGTGCGCAAGGAAATTAATTTCGGCTGTCTCTGTTTTGGGCCAATATTTCAAAAAGGGAATATTGAGGACTTAATTTATAAAAAAATGATAAATATTTTAAAAAATCACATTTCACTTACTAAAATCTTGCAACTTAAAAGGGCATTGTATTTTGAATAAATTTTTTATAACAATCGCATGAGTATTAGTTTATAACTGTTTTGAAAAGAAAGTTTTCCCTCTTTCTGATAATGCACCAAGTGGGGGAACAATAAAGCAATAATAGGTAGAAAAACTGATGGCATTAGTTATGAAAATCTTATTGTTTCCAAAAATTTTGTAGAGGTATATCCCTATATATTGTGCCAGGAATACAATATAGACATGCATCTCCTCATTGTCGATTTTAAACAGGCATATGACAGTGTAGATAGAGAAAGACTTTTGAAAGTCATGATAAATGTGGGCATACCCAAGAAATTAGTCAGGTTAACGAGAATGACTCTATTTAAGACTAGGATCAAAGAGATCGAAGTAACCATTGGCTTGAGACAGGGTAATCCTCTAGCACCTCTCATTTTTAATTTTACCCTAAAAACAATGTAAATGTAAATACAAATCCTGAAGGAACTATTTACAACTGCATATGCAACATCTGCAACTAGAACCCAAGCAGAATTATCAGGAACATTTCAAGAATTTGAAGAGGCAGCCATTCAGCTGGGTCTTAAGGTGAATGAAGATAAAACTGTATTTATGAAAAACTCAAAATTGGAAAAAGTGGTGAATAGAAAAGTGAGCTTCAGAGAGCACAGTGAGTTTTAGAGCTGTACCCCAATTCAATTCACAGGTGTTACTCCTCACTACAAAGAGTGTTACAATTTAACTCGCTCTCTAAAAGGATGTGATAACAAATATACAAAACCATAATAATACCGGTAGTCATGTATGGGTGCGAGACATGGTCCCTCACCAAAAAATCAGGACTTTATGGGAAAGAAAAATATAGGGTGGAGTGGCCGAAAATGGTGTATAGAGAAGAAGGAATGAGGAGCTGATGGAGCTGTACAGGGAACCTGACATGGTGACATTGATAAAGAAAGCCAGAATTAGATGGATGGAACATGTGGAAAGGATGCCAGAACTTAGGATACCAAAGAGAATGCTCTATGAGAAACCAGATGGCAAATGAAGCAGAGGATGCCCTTGGATTAGATGGCTGAATGATGTCGAGGAGAACTGCTGGGAGTTCAATATTGGAGGAAATAGCTCAAGATCGGAAGATAAAGAGATTGGATGGCTGTGGTGGAAGAGACCTGGGTTCTTGGGACCGTAGAGAATAATAATAATATCCCTATGGATCCTCCCTTCTGTGTAAGCCAGTGTGGCCTTTCATGGATGAGGTACTGTTGATGTGGGGTGAATCAAAATCAGCTTTGAAAATTCACTGTTGCTTGATTAAGTACCACAGTTATAAATTATTTCTATCTAAATAATGTTGCTTAGTTATTTTAAACTTTATTTCCTATTTGATAAAATTATTAACAAAAATAGAAAAAATAATAAAAATAAACTTCACTCTGTTTAGTAGTAACTAAACCAAAGAAACAGGTACATTTTAATAAAATAGACAAAAAAGTTTTATGTTTATCACAGTTCAATCAACTCATTGTACAAGAGATAATTTTTTCTTGTTTTCAGCAAGATCTCGATGATCACAGTTTTTATGTTTCAAAACACCAATCACAAGGCAGCTTAGGCATTTTGGAAGCAGGCCAGGGAAGGTACCCAGAAGACTTAAAGACCCAATAGTCATATGTTACTTTGCTGACTAACAACAGCAACAGAAGGATTTCTCCAGCAATAATGAGGTAAATGTATTCAGTGAAGTCTTTTTCAGGATTGCAAACTCTACTTGGATCAATGTCTATGACCTGTAACAAGAAGCCACACATATATGAAAGAAACATTCAGTATATTAATAGGATTGAAATTTTAATGAATGACAAATATAATGTACATACCCTTTGAAAATCCTTGTCACATTGCACTTCATCGTAATCTTTGATATTATTTTTATTATTTAACAGCCATATCTAGAAATTAAATAAATTCATATTTCGGTTAAAGTAAATATAAGAATCAAGTGTTCTCACATCAATGTCTCAAACATAACTTTTATATGAAATAACATTTAAAATTTTGACATTAGCATTTTAAATTTATATAAATACTAGCTTTTGCCCGCGACTTCGTCTGCATTGATTTTAAATAGAAATCAAGACTATCTGATAGGTTTATTATTCTGGTACAATTTTAAATTATTTATTCCTTCAACAAATTTTAAAGTTTTACTTATTATTCAATTGGCTTTTCTATTTTCAATACAATTTTAATAATGTCCATTAAGCGATGCCTTTTTTTTGTTGGTTGTAGGAATGGTTTCAAATAATGGTCGTTTTAAAAATTTTTATCTTTCGTGATCAGAAGTTGCATTTATGGCTAAATTAAGTTGTAGAAATAAAAGTTCGATATGACTATTAAAAGAAATAATAAAAATGGAGGCATTTTTAAAATAATTTATTAATAAATTAGGAAAGAGTCGACAGGACAGAATTATTATGTTTACACAATGAATTGAATTTTCTTTACATCTCTCTTGTTTAATTATTCCAGTACCCTAACTTCTGAAATTTAACATACATAGGTAATTCTAAGGGCATCTCAAAAACAGTTTAATTGTTTAAGTGAAGTAACTAACGCCACTCTCTTTTATATATATATATATATATATATATATATATATATAGATGTTTCGTACAATATTCCTGACTAAAATATAGTGTCAGGTGTAGTTCAAGTCCGATGAAATGTTTGTCATTCTGAGTAAATGATTCAGCTGAATTTGTTATTCTTATGCATTTAATTATCAGAGAGCATTTATTCTTATGCATTTAATTATAATAGAATAATCATGCTATGGTCATGAGTAATAACAATAATAATAAGGCTTGGCAAATCCGAAGGCTCGATACCCATATCACCAATCTTTGCTTACAAACTTCCGTCCATGGGCCACTACCCGAACCCAAAACCGCCAGATCATTCTTAAAGCAATCCTCCACCTACTTATTAACATTTCAGGAATTCGTTTGTTATCTAGCCCAACAACTTTAAAAGCCCGTCTTAATCTTCACGACGATATCACTTCAGTAATATTAACCAAATGCAGGTTCCACAATGCCATGTTGTGTGATCTCCTAAACTCCATTGGTCTCATCCTTTTTTGGCCCTTATATTCTACGCAACACCATATTTTTCAATTCCATCTCAAACTTTAAGATGTTTATTCTTCAGAGTTAGCAACCACGTTTCACATCCGTAAAGACGAATTAGAAGGATTATAGTTTTATAAATCCTGATTTTTAGACTTTGGGACAAAATACGGAGACTGAAAAATTATGGAAGTGGTTGACTGGATTATTCTAAGAATAGTGTAAAATGGTCAGGGGATGCAATTAATGGATTACACAATATAAGTATGACTTATTTTATTGTACCTATGGTTCAATCTAAGATTTAGGCCATCTTCAGGGATGAGAAAAAAGAAACAGAAAAAACTCTATAAATAACGCAGTATCAAAGAAGAGTAATAGTTTATATAAAAAGAAATGATAAGAATGGAAAGAATAACAAAGTAAAATTACAAATAATTATATATAAAAAATAGTAAAATAACAAAAATATGATTTTATTACAAAATTTACTGTACCCTCTGAACATTTTACACTGTTCTGTAAATAAAAAAAATTTAAAGAATCAATGTAATATACCTTCGTATATGCTGTGCCACAGTCACAATTCAATTTATTTTCCCCGAATTTCACAATCCTTTCATGAAAATTATTTCTATCAAATGCATTAGACAGGATGTAAGTAGGAATCTGCAAGAGAAAACTAAATTTAATTTTTAAAAATAATAATGAAAACTTTAAACTAAGAAATCAATGTAGAAATAAATCTTTACAACAAGCAAAAATAAGATTAAAAAGACAAGAAAAGAAAGACTAAAAACAAAAACTTACATAGAAACTAATAAAGTAGCGCTGCCAAGAATGATAGCCAAAATACTTACTGATTTGATTTGGTTGTTACGCAGACTCAAAACATTAAAATTATCAATAAATTGAGAACCTTCTAAAATAGCGATAGACTCAATGATATTATTATCAGCAATAAATTCTCTAACTTCAGAATAATTTTTGTTTGTTGCCAACAGCTCTAATGATGTAATCTGAAACATACAACAAAATATGAAGATTTAAAGGAAAATACAAGATTTCTGTTAGAATTTGCTATTTATTGAAATGACTATTTTCAGAGAAAATCTTTTCAACATTTAATCAAGTTATGTTTAAAAACTATTTTCATTTTCTTTATTTTTTAATTTTAGTTCCTCACAGTACAGTTTGCCACATTGTCATGCTACAATTCAATTATTCAATTACCATTCATTCCATTGTTCTGGGGGTGCAACCCAAATTATCTTGTGAGCCACTTAAATCATCATAACTCTTCCCATACAAAAATATATTCCCTCATATTAGATTTAGACCTACTATTTTTGGAGTCAAAACAGTTACTTTTGGAAAAGATGGTTGGGGGGGGGAGCTAAAAAATAAAAATAATATTACCTGATTGTTGGACACATCCAAATTTATTATATTTGCAGGAAGTGGTGGAAGTTCGGTTAGTTGCAGGTTTGAACAGTTGACACTGAATTTAGCAGCTGGCTTACTAGAAAGATAGTCGGTCCAATATGCCCTACATGTACAACTGGAGTTCATTCCAATCAAACAAGCCTGTTCCATCTATGTAAATAAAAATAAATTAATATGTAACCTATTAAGAAAGTAAACTTGAAACATATTGAAAGATGTTGAAGAAAGAGAGACTTTCTTCCACATAAACTTGAAAGAGTATTTAAAAAGAAAGTAGTTTTAAAAATCATTTTAAAAAAAGGATTAAAATTTAAAGAGCCCAAATATATTACCATTGTAGATTCCTGTATTTGTGATAGAAGCATGACATCAGTGGAATTAAACCAATGGAACGATCTTTCAGTCAAACAAGTGGTAGATTCACTATTTGTAAATTTTAAATTTGTGGATGAGTTGTCATCTCTTAATTTACTCAGAAGATTGGCAATATCCTTACACCTTACTTTGTTACCTGGAAAAGAATTCGAATTATGAAAAAAAAGTATTGAATAATTGACAAATTCTTCTTTTTTATCCAAAAAAGTATCAATAAATAAGACAAAAAAAAAATCTCAACGCTGACCAGATGCTTAATGAAAAAATTATATATTATGATACAAATGAAATCTACAGAATCCAGGTAAAATTAAAAGGAGGTTATATTTTTAATTTAATTTTTAGCACAACAATTTATTTAACAGAGCTGGAGGCTGGGTATTTATTGAGGAGATAGTTTTCCAAGACATAGTAATCCTGTACTATTAGTTCAAACCATTAAATTAATTTATGGATCAATTTGACTCCTACAATCATCTTTTAACTATAAGAATTTTTCAAATATATAAATTAATATTATTAAACAGGATTCGACACAACTTAGATAGTCTATAACTAATTTTATTTTTCGGAAGTTAATTTGATACTGGTCAAAATTGATTTTTTATAAGATAATTTTATTACTGAAACATACACATCAATTTTATATTATCATAGTTGTTCAGATGTAGTTTCTTTATATAAGGCAGGAAAATAGAATACAAAAAAGTTAATTTGAAAAAATAATACTAAAATTGGATATTGAGTTTTTCATGAAAGCTAGTGCATATAAGCTACATTAGGAAAGCCACATTATTGCCTAATAAAGAGAATACTGTATAGCAGACATATATAGATTGAAGAAGCCATTAACTCATTACACATATTCTAAGTAAACAGTTAAAGAATCATAATTAAATTAAACTGCCGTAGCCGAAATTGACCCCAAAACCTTCGGAACGGCAACTCAGCACTCTACCACTGAGCAATACCGCTCTCTTTGATGAATATACGTAATAATAAATGGTCCTTAGGTGTAGTTACCATTTATGGAAAATAATAATAAAATAAAATTAAGTACTTTTTACTCAATTATATAGTGTAAATTAATCCTGCATTATTACGTGAGATATCGAGGTTGAACTCCTTTTTCTTATTCAGTATTATTTTAGGGATCTTAGTTAAATTGTTTCTCGACACATCAAGAGTCTTCAGCTCATTAAGTCTTGTAAAAGTTTCAGCACCAATGTCAATAATCCCATTTCCCGACAGGTTCATACAATTGAGATTATTGTTGCCAAATCTACCTTGAAATCTACTGACTTTTCCATTAATTATCGACAATGATTCAAGCTTTGTACATTCCTCCAGCCTGAGATCCAAATTTTCAATAGTTGCATTATGGATACGGATACTTGTTACATTAGATTTTGAATCTAAAAGGAAAATAATTCATATTATAAATAAATAATAAATAAATTATAATTAAATATATCTGTTAGTAGCATGCTTACTTCGGCAGCGGTAAAGATTTTCTCTGAATGGTGAGTATGAAGTAATATTACAGCAAATGATTGTTGAATCTTTGTAATAACAGTAATTATTTCTTTTGCATTCTTCTTTGGAAAAATTAGAACAGCAATTACAAGGAATCAAACACAAGAATATTAAAAAAAGCCACAGAGGCATCTATAAAATAAAAAAAAAGCTATTAATAATATATTAACAATTACTAGTAAGAAAAAAGAATATTTATTTAGTTGTCGTTTCCGGAAACAAATATTAAAATAGATGCATACACTTTTTAAAAATACGATGTTCTTGTAGCCATTATAATAAAACAAAAAAAGTGATAAAATCAAAAGTTGCATTAGAACATAATATGACTTAACGAAATTCAAATGATATTTAAAAGTAAAGAAGGTGTATGGAAAGAAGCAAAATAAATGTATATACCAGCCATGATTAATTTGTAAACTTGATTTATTCAAGGAATGCTTAACATTCTTTAAAAAAAATATTCAAACTGGAAACAGAGTAGTTTGATCTTGGCCAGATGTCATAGAAAAAAAAAAAGGAAGCCATATGAAAGCATAAATTCAAAGCATCACACAAAGGACTGGTCACAGTGAGTTATTAAAAAAAAGTAAGGAAGAAGTTTTTACTACTGTGAAGAAGTGGAAGTTATTCTGATAATTGAGACCGTGAAACCACCCTCAATCAATTAAATCAGGAAAGAAAAGTTTATTGGGATACTATCAGGACTATTCAAAAAGTATTTAAATGAAAAATAGATAAAAACAATAATAAATAAAAAAGAATCAATGTGGTATGTATAAGATTGAGAGTCAAAATGAATGCCAGAGTACAGGTTAATTTATTATATAGGTTTATTATCTATTTCAAATGGTATATACATTATAGAAGAGTATACTTAGGTTGAAAATCCTGGTAAAAATACAACTGTGGGAAAAAGAGACAGCTTACAGACTAGAACAATATAATATAGCAATGAATTAATTTTCATATAAAATAAAAAAATATATCTGGCCATCTTTGATATAAAAACAATGTTTGATTCTGCTTTTAGTTCTCTTCTCTGCCAAGAGAAAATATGTGGAATGACTACAAAGTAAGAATATCCCAGGAGTATCTAAGGAATTCAATTAACGGATCTTAGGCATTAACGCATAAAGTTTTTTTCGCTAAAAGGCACTGAAGAGAGAGAGAGAAAAAGAAGAAAAGGTGTGCCTTTGGGAGGCTAAAGAAACCTAAACTGTATGGCAGTTACATGTAATAACAGTTTAATTGGAGTTTGGCGCTGCCATAACCATTTAACAGTCACGGTTAGTATAGAGGTAGAAAATAAGCCAGCATTAAAAAGTAAAAGATGAATTAAACAAAACGATTAACTAATAATAAAATGATGATGTCAACATAAATAGGTAATAGATGTTTTTGATAACAATCTAAATATTAAAATTTTAGAGTGCAAATGGTTTGAAAGAAGATTGAAAGTGCTTAATTACTGTTGTTGAAACTTCCTAAATAAATATTCCTAAAAAATATTACTAACGCAATATATATTATAATTATAAAACAAAATATAATTATTTTATGCTACAATAGATAATATAAAATAATAGATATTTCTAGTAGAATAGAATAGAGTATTTCTATCTTTTATTGCTTCCCTTCTGATGAACAAATGACTTCAAATGATATTATGCACCACTAAACGCTCAAAGTTATTAACTTTAAGCTTTGTAATGAATAGTTGAAATACATAAAATTGGATTGCAAAGGAACCTCCGCGTTCTCCCTATTGATCCTTATTTGGTAACTTAAAAAGTAGGCATTTAGCAAACTAGTTCCTACTTCCTAGTTATTCCTAGTTATAACCCAATTCAATTAGTCACATTTGTATGAAAACAAGAAACAATGTTATGTTAAAGGTACCTTTAAAACCATTAATTAATTTATTACTCTACAAAAGTTGATTAAAGATACCTTTCCACAATGCTGTTTACTTTCTTGTTACATAATAGGGCCATTATTAAAAATTAATAGTCTTTGAACATTTGAACTCTATAAAAAACATCTAGATAATGTCACAAAAATATTATTTACCCAATGCTATATTTCATTCCATTTCTCTCTGATTTATTATTATAATAATACAGAAAAAAAAGACTTTGTTTTTGAGTATCTATACAAAATTTAACTAAATCTCAATCATAGATATGAAAAAATCAGTCTATCCTATTATAGAAATTTATATATAAAAAAAAATCGAAAGTAGTTTTAGAATTAACAAACACTGCAACTGTTTAATTTTAATTTAATTACTTAAGATGGGATTCCTTCATTAAATCAATGTAGTTAACATTTCCAAAGAAACATCTTATGACAATGAAATGAGTACTAAACATTTCTAGCAATTATACAATGGGTAGTTAGTGGTATTATTAAAAAATTCAATGTTAGATAATCAAAACAATGAATCAGATTGAATAAAACAGTGTCAGACGTGTGGCAATAATACTTTTAATATAAATATGAATGATGTTTTGGCTATTGAACATCATAACAGGTAAATTTCCAGCATGCTTTGTAAAAACAAAAATATTTGTTTAATAATAATAGTTTTTGATATCCTATGTAAAGGTTATCATACAAGGGCATTAGACCTTTCATGGATACATATCCATCCATTTTTTAGAGATTTTAAAACCAAAATGCATTAGTAATACGATCATTAGTGAAGGTTGAATTAGAAAAAGCATAATGGTCACCTGCGATATAGTAGCTTACATAACAACCTATAAAAGATAAAAAATAGTTCGCTGCCCAGCACGGGTTTGGGGTTTTTTAAAGGGAGGTAAAATTCTCGGTAATGCTGTCCTTCAGAGGGGGAGTAAAATGGTGGTCCTGAGCCTATACAGTCAGGTACTATTTGAAGATCCATATCCTTGTTATACCTGGATAGGCAAAATTTAGGACTCCGACCTTAGCATAGTCCGATTAGCCATAGCAGCATAAAGTGACATGTAATTAGTAAAAAAAACAAACTAAAATAGAATTCTATTTATAAACAACGGCTGACGTTAATAAAAAAGGAATGATGAATTACATAAATACAAGATATCAGAGATATCCCGTATTTTTACAGTAGTGTTTGTAGAAATTTTTAGTGATACAGCCAAAAACCATGTTTAGTTTCCTGCAAACAACTTGACAAAACTATTAACGAAACCGTATGCTCTCGTTCTTGGGTATTTTCCATGATTTACTTCCGTACCAGTTTCCCTTTCAAAATAAAACAATTTGGTAACCTATATCTAAACAATATACATATCTAAACAACTTGGTAGCCTATATCCGTCGTAGAGGAATTTATAACTAACTATCTTCACTTTGTTCAGAATGAAAAAAAGTTTATCATGATCATACGTTGTTGATAAAAGCTTAAAATTATGATTAACATGTCGTCAACTAATAATTTATTTAAAAATCAAGATATAATTTAATGACATTTTTTTTTTTTTTACGACAGAAATATATATAATTATTGAAAAAGGGGAAGGAGTAGCTCAGTGTATAGAGGGCTGAGTTGCTATGCTGAAGATTCTGGGTTCACCTCCGACTGTGGTAGATAAATTATTTAATATCTTAACGGCTCAGGATGGACCTTGTGGGATCAGCAGACCTTCTTGGGGTTCAACCAACCTCTACAAAACGGGCACCTATAATTAAGGAAACAACTTGGCGGTTGAACGTAATATCGGACAAATCACAACCATTACAAAAAGCATAATTAAAGTTTTCAAAAAGAATTACCCAAAGATTTGAAAAACTGGTTTAGATTATATTTTAAAAAATATTACAACAAAACATGCAAATTTATGAAATTAACACACAAATTCGTGTCTTGATCGTGATATTACTGTAAAAATATACTTCAAATTTTGTGTTAAAAGGGAAAAAGTGTTTATTTAATGAGCGTTATAAAAAATGCATTACAAGAGATAAAACGGATGTTTAGAAAAAAAAATTTTATTACTTCCTACTCAATTCTCATTTTACGTGATGAGGGAAAAGTTTGTAGTTTCAATTTCAATAATGACCTTTATATGAGTAATTTTTATCTTTTTGCCATTATATTTTATTGAAACCTGTTTGCAAGGATTTTTACTGAAACGAAATGTATTAATGAATATATATATATCATGTTTTAAGTTTTTAAGACTCCTCCCCCTAGGATATCTTCTTCTTTACTCATGACAGCTTCTCAGTCCTCTACCAAATACAAAATTTGTCCAGCGTTTCGTATTCCGGTACAATCTGGGATGTTTCAAAGCCAAGAAATACGCTTTCTATTCAAGCTTATTAATTTTTCTATTGATAATCAGATGTAAGATCCGACTCCGATAACTCGTGACATTTATAGTTTTAAAATTAGCCTTGTTTTATAACTTTTTTCTCAGTGATTATTTTGGAAAAGAAAATTCATCTTCTTCCCCTGTGGGTCCGCCACCAGATAGACCAACTGATTATCCTCTGGTTATGTTGTGTGAATTCGAAAAATGCTCGAGTTAGAGTACGTAGATCAGAATAATAATAAATCGATTCCTAGAATTGATTGATATGAAAGGAATAACAAACATTACTAGAGCTGAATATTGCTTAATCAAGAAGACAAGCGGTAATTAATTCAAACTGCTAAACAATATCAAGCTTAACTCCTTAACTTAATAATAACTAATTAATGGATGCAATGGTCACAGTTCAGTATCCATCCAATTAATCACCGAAAGCGAATAAGAGCTAGTTGCTCTTCTTAAACACTTAAGCAATTATGATTAATTAACCAGTAATATAGGTCATGCATCGTAGTACGTAGTAATCTCAGTTTACCCTAGGAATTTTTTTCTTACAAAATATATAATAAAATAAATACCAAATCATATACAAATAAGGAGTAGCTCAGTGTGTAGTGTATAGTTACTGTGCTATAAGTCCCGGATTTAAATCCAGCTATGTCAGATAAATTATTTAACCAGATATTCTGGGATTTGTAGTCCCTCCTGGTGCCCTTAACTGGTGGGATATCTGGCGACTGAACTCAGACAAATCATCTCTCTGCACAACCGTTGCCTTAGAAAGAGTACAGGCTTGTACCACGTACTTAACAACTTTCGTGAGTGGTAATGTTTTTAATTTTATTTCATTGTAAACGAATTCTGAACCTGCACGAATAGAGGCTACATGCTTTCAGTAATTTTCAATATTTAATGCTGTGACTAATGATTTTAACCGAAACAGTAATAATAAAAAAAAACAAAAAACTTTGAAGAAGAAAGTAATATAATGAAACATCGTCCATTGTATTAAGAAATAATATAGGGAGTTCTAATAGTTTGGTAGAAATTGAAGATTAGGTAGAGAAAAAAGTGTTTAAATTTATAAAGAGGGGAAATGGGTTCAAATTACTTAATGGTTTCAAAATTATATATATAAATTATACATAATAAATGAGCTCGCTAGCGATAAAATGAACAATTTTTGAGCCACCAAAAGAGTGCAGCTGAACTCCCTAATCGAGTTTTAATATCGAACTGATCAAGTGGTATTAACTCTTAATCGTTCTTATCAAAGCATTCCGATAAGTAAAACGATCTGTAGCCATAGGCTCAATTTCGAAAAATGAATTGAGAGAAATTAAGATAAATTATCACATTTTCACAAAATAAATTTATTATTTTTAGAGTGATTATTTATATTACATGTAAAGGAGCCTAAAAATTTAGCATGTTGTTTACAATGTTTACCTCCTTCTATTATAAGTTTTTTCTGCGAGTTTCCAATTGGTTTGAAGGCAGAGACACCCACTGTAGCAAACGAAGCTACGAAGGGGCAAAATAAGAATAATAAATAAATATTTGACAAATCAATAACACGAATTGAGTATCATGTATATTAGATTTCGTAAAAATATGGGAAAGTGAATATAGTTTCATGTTTTGGCACAACATTGTTAATTTAATGAATATTTACGAAAACGTGTTTCATTTTCAGATTTTGACATTTGTATCGCTTGGATCAATGAACTCAATAAAGTATACGCCTCAATTATATACAAGGTTTAATTTATTTATTAATTTAAAGGACCATTATAGTTTTATTTTTAATAATGAGAATCATGTATTGTTTCATTATGCAAGATTTTCCAATTAATCATATCAAAGTCAATTGATATGACGTATGATATGAATGACGCAATGCCTTTTGACACCAAAATTATGTCAAATGACAATAGATCGGGAACGACCAATAATTTCCGACCATGGAAACAGCTCAGAAATCGTTTGAAAAAATGTCTTAGTTTTTTATATAATTAAAAATGACAAAGAGGATAAATTTGCATAAAGTTTGAATAAAAATTATTGACAACATATATTTTAAGATCCACTCAATTGAACAATTTAAGGCTTGATAATGAACAGAACAAATAAGATTATTTAAAAAAAATGCTATGAGGTGTGGAAATAGAAGTTGTTAAAAACCAGGCCATTGCATCAAGGTCAGGAAAGTGTTAGGCTATCACCTCATACCTTAAAACCTTCATCGCCTACAAATTCCTTATTTTTCCAATAAGAAAACACATTAAAATAATTTAAAAAGTTGAAGAAAGAATATGTTTTTACGAGAAATTTGGTTAAAGATGGTTGGTTTTGTATAATTATTGGATCACATAATACGAGTGTGCATGGGTATAAATGTATATGTATTTGCACTAACAAATGGGTGGCGACTGAAATTCTCAGGTGTGCTCAGAACATTACCCACAAAATGCATAAGGTTTGAGAGAGGTAGCAAAAAGTGGCACGTTTTGTTTAACGGTGGGACGTTAATTGATTTTTATTAAATAAGAAATAAAAATGTACCAAAACTAAGATTTTTAACATTATTCCTAGGGCACAAATCATTACGCATTAGAGATTTAAAAAAAATGTATTTACATACTTTAATTTACTATATACAACTGTATTATAATACAAAAAACAAACAGAATAAATGATATATAATCATATGAGATAAAGTGAAGTAGAGAAAATATACACAGGTAGAAATCAAATAAGTTCAACTTAGTAGATTACGACGCCATCTTCTTTTCAGAAAACCTACCTAGGAAAAATATCGGTAATTGAAGAGTTTGCTAGTTTTGTTATATATTTCGGGTTCGGCCCAATTCAGCAACGAATGGGATATTGAGACAATTATGGATGACTTTATTCGTAAGAAAGTACGGAACATTAAGGATTTTATGGAGAACGGAGATAGTTGGAGGGTGCAGTAAAAAAAAAAAACACCAAATAAGTATTAGACTTATATTTAGTAAGTACCGACGTTTCGGCCTTCAGTGTAGGTCATCTTCAGAGCGACTGAGAGAGGAGCCGCTGGGTGCACCTGGATTAAGGGTTTTACACAGAATTATGGATGGTAAGGATTGGATACGAGAGAAATTCGATGACTCAGTAGAGCCCCAAAGCTCTACTTCGTAAGTCCAAATGGGTCTTACAATAGTCATGTATATGATTCTTTTGTTATTAATCGGGAGCTTAGATAATTTGTTTAGTAAGTGTTGAAGTAGTCTGAATTGACGAACAGTGCATTAGATAGTTAAATAGTACTTTATTTGTTTGTTAAGTCATGCATACCTCTGAAGGAGTGAAGGAAATGTGTAGTAACGTAATAGAGTGTCCTTGAATTATATCGCTATATTGGAATTTTGAATTTATAATCCAAAGTCAGATAGAAGCCCAAAGTTTAGGACCCTGTCATCATCATGTTCGGATACTCTTCATTAGAAGTAGCATTGGGTTAGGTTTAAAAAGACTAGAGTTGTGACTTAGATCGGTTTCACCTTAGACCAAAGACTCACATGGAACCCACATACATGACTTACAAGACAAGTACTCAATATTATACATAACACCAAGAAGGATTTGGCAACTCTCAATAGAAAACTAACTACTAATTTACAAGACTATCCTTTGAACTTTTTTTGACTTATCACCAAAATCCTCTATTGCAGTATTCATCCAGCGCCATTCATCCTCATAATCCTCCTCCGGAGGTCGAAACTGCAATGGCGAAGAGACCTATTGTAATTATGCCATTGTAGTTCTGCCAGTGGGCAACTTCTCCACTGATTTCTCTAGTGCTCTTATTCAGTCTCAACTGATCTCAATTCAGTGACGCGGCTGGGGAGAAGAGCTGAGATCTCCCGTAGTGCTCTCACACGTAAACGGAGAAGGGCTTGAAAATTCCTGAGCAGTTTGTAAATATTGCGTAAATAGGATTGAATTTGTTCACCGATCTCTATAGGACTTCAGTTATCTAGATCTGACTCGTTCTTTTGAAACCTTTGCAAATAGACCTGCCTCTCTCAATGTAAGACACTCTCCCCCTCCCACACCTCGGTGTAAAAGTAAAAAATAAAAATTGTATTTTTGTAAAAATAAAACAAAATGTTTTTTTCGAAATCGCCATTTAAACCCTATAAACAAGAGTTGTGAATAAAAAAAAAAAATTGTGCTTGAATTTGCTGGAGGATTTTATTCATTACCATGTCGGCCATTAACATATATTTATTAAAAATCAAGGTTTAAATCGTCATTGAAATGATAATTTAAAATCCTATTAAACAACTATTGTTAAATCTAAATTGTTGTATACATTGAACTCAAATTGATTATTCTTCAATTATTCTAAAATGGATATATACAATTTAAACATTCTATGCCAATGCATCTACAATTGATAAGGACTGTGGGTGGGGCCGAGAACAGTGAACTGAACCTGTATAATCCGGCGTAGGTTACTCGAGTGCACCCTTCATCCAGTGGATACCCACCAGCCATCAGGAAGCACTTTACCTGATTAGGGTACTCCTAGAAGATGCACAGAATAACTCCACATATGCTTTAGCTTCGAAGGGAAGTCAACTGCTAACAGACTGTTTGTTAAGATGTATAATGAATAAGCATTGGTCACTTCATCATCATTCCTTGATGTCTGTCTTCTTTGGGTTAGTCCAAAAAAAACAAAATAATAAAAAAAGTTTCAATTATGCAACATTAACCCGTCTTTGGATGAAAAAAAAATGACCAATGGAGTTTTCATTTAATCAGGAAAAGACAAAACTGACGACACGAAAGAAATGGACGGAAGAAAGAAAAGAGCAACACCGGGAACGTATGAACGAGCACTTGGGGAAGATTAAGGCTAAGAGATGACAGTTGAAATGACGTGGTCCTCAGTAGGCCGGAAAGGAAAGAAGAAAGGAAAAAAGGAAGGATATAAAAAAGTATTTAAAGATAAATATAACTCTTAAATATTAAGTAGGTAGACTTTATCTCGTTGTTACCAATTTGTGCCAACGAGGTATATTGATTACTGATTGATTATTAATGATATTGAAGATTACATATGTTATGCATTCATTATAAGCGTTCTACTTCCCTAAACCTAAAGTTCTAATCTACAATTTGCGCCATGAATACTTCCTAATAGTCCCCATCCGAAGAACCGAGACGGAGGAATAGATCGCATGGGGATACAGACAATTTTATTTCAAACACACTTAATAAAATTCCTCCAGGGCTCCACCCTGATGGTTGGTCAACGAATCTATAGGACTATGCCGGGAGGAACTTTGAAAGAATTTCCACCGATCATTCCCACATCGCTATCTGTGGGCATAGTTTTACAATAATTATTAATAAAATAGGCGTAAGATTTCAACAAAATCATTTTGAATTAACAGCATGAACATATGAGTACATAGCATATTGGTTGGCGGATCTTGGACCTTCCAGATTCCTCAGTCGTGCGGATAATAAAGGGGTAGTAATTATTTTAAACATTTTTGTGCCATAATTAAACTCAAAATTCAATACCTGGGTTACATATATTTTAATTGAATTCTTTAATTTTTGTTTTAAACAACAAAATAAAACACCATTCATCCGTTTGGAGAATAGGAAAAACTTTTTTTGTGGGTGTTTAAAGGCGTAAAACTCTGAGGTCATCAAGGCCTACATTTTTTTATACAGTAGAAAATCATTTAAATAATAAAATAGATTTAAACAATCTTACTGTGTATTTAAATGATGAAGTTAACTTTACTTATGATAGAAGATTTAAATCGTTATTAATTTAAAAGGTTGATTTTCAGCCTTTAGTCATTTGTAGGATATTTAAAAAAAATAAATATTTACGAATTCACAGTACTCAGCTCTCATATTTTTTACGAAAATTTGCTTTACAGTAGAATGGTTCAATGAGACCATAATCGCTTTAGTGATACATAGTGCAAGTGTCAAGATAACGACAGTCAGAGATATCTAAAACATAGTTGTGTAGTATTTGTTTAGTTGGCTGATAACGTGAAACAGAAAGACAATAACAATTATATTTGCAACACTGAGCAAAATAAAATATATTTTATATACCTTCCTAGTGAGGACTAATCGATCTAAGTATATTTGCAGGAGAATTCCAGAGGGATTGATTAAGGTCCGATTCCAATTATACAAATGGAAGATTGTTGAGTTGTTTAATTAGCCATATTTGTAAAGCAAAATAACCGTTTAAAATATTTGTAAAACAAACAAAACACGAATGGTATACCGAAGGAAGTCCAATGGGTGATCTGTCCACCAACACACTCAAATCTCAGTGTTTTCTTAATCCTTATCGGATAGCTGTTTTGGAGAGGCTGGGTGAGCCCACGAGGGTGTATCCATCTCACAGTCAATACATTCCCCGATGTAACTTAACCAATTGACTAATTCAATTAAGGAAAGAGAAACCTTTAGTCTGAAGAAAATATATCCCTAATAATTAATGAAAGAACTAATTTCGACCAATTCTTATTTACAATACTTTTAAGTTGAATGTTCTTGCTAAGTAAAAAATGTTGATTATGAAATCTTGAGGAACAAAGAATAAGTTGTAAAATCGTAGCATTAAATAAGAAAGAATTGGAAAATGTCTGAATCATATGCTGCCTTCATAATTCTGACATCGATCGAGCATAATTGTCACCGTATTTCACCTGAAGTCAACAAAAGTCAATGTACACATCCGCTAGGAATATCCAAAAAAAGCCATTTTATGTTTTATGTTGAAAGAGTATGTAAGAATAATTAAGTACTGAAACAAATAAACCGATAACAGTATTTAAAATAATAAATTAATGAATGCTTAAATATTCATCTGATTAAAAAATTAACTATTCATTAATATTTATAATATTTAATTAGATATTCATAAATAGTATTTATGTTTCCGGCTTCCGTACATACAAATCGTAAAGGATTCCGGGTATATTGTTCACTCGACAGTAAAGTTGCTGAAAAATCATATATTAAACAATTTTCAATATTCGAAATTGAACCAAAAATATAATAATTTTCAGCTTCTAAAGATGTAAGCTTGACTTTACTAGCACGTACTGGACACCTGTGTCTCAATTCCATTATAAGCATTATCCTATTCAAGGTTTTCTGAATATTGGTTTAAACTAAATCACAACAATAAATAATTATGATCCTGATTATTTACTTAATTTACACAAGACTGTTAAGACGGGATCTGATCTTTTTATATTAATGACTAATCAAATGATACATATTATACAATACGACTATACATATAATTATACACATAATTAATTCATACTAGGATACCAATAATAATTATCACTAACATATCATGGGCTGGCAACCATTGCAGATGTTATTAATAGTTCAATCATTTATTGTTTTTTATTCATTTAACGCCACTTTAGGCTGCTATGGCTAATCGGACGATGGTATAGTGGGAGAAATTTAGCTGATCCATATTCAATCGGGAAAGGGATATTTGAGGAGTACCTGACACAGTACAGGCTTGAGACCCCTGTTTTACGCCCCTTCCGGAAAACAGCATAACCAAGGATTTTTTATTCCCTTTTTAAAAATCTTAGGGTCACTTGCCGAACTGCGGACCCGGAATATTGAGCATAGAACGTTGTTGTGCTAACGACCAAGGGCGGATCCAGGATTGTTTTCTGGAGGGGGGGCACAACGGGCAGACAAAAAGGGCAAAAAAGTACAAATAATAGTACAAGAAATAAACTTGTAGTATTTATAGAAAGGTTTCAAAGGTTTGCTAAAATTTCTAAACAATAGTTTCACTCATGCTATCTCTGTTATTTTACTCATATATTTTAACAGCCATCATCACATCATTTGCCTATAAGTATTTACTGTAATGGATTCTCCACAGTACACAAAAAAACCGTCTGGGGGGCACTTGCCCCTCCCTGGATCCGCCTACGCTAACGACTACTCCACAGGTGACACGATTATTAATTGTTTTAATATAAGTAATTATTATGATTAAAATTTTCCAATTTACCTGTTGTATATTTGAAAATAAATCAAAAACAATAATTCATGAGGTGACCATTACATTCAATTACTTAGAGATGGGAGGTTAACGAACTCATATGGTCGAAGTTGTAGGTTTTTTTTATGGATGGGAATTGAAAAAATAATAATGGCTGTTCATAAAAGAAACACTAGCCGAGAGGTAATTATACGTTTAAGAAAATAGTTTTGTTTTTATAAATTTAACTTAATTAAGAATCTTTGATAAATCAATTATTGCTGGAATATCGGTCCTTTATCATGCTCGCAAAGCAAGTCAATCAAGAACAGTTATTTTTTTTTTCAGAGCTCTAATTTTTTATCAAGTCATTACATTACTACCATTGTTCGTAAACAGGTTAAATATCTCACTGTGAGATAAGGTATTCGTATTTACGAAAACGTTTGTAGTTATTACATATGTCACTAAACAATAAAACAGATAGATAATGCAATCAAATATTTGTTATCTTCGGACAGCTCAACTTTGTTGTACCTACTATTATAAATCAGGTTTGGTTAAACAAAATAAAGAAATGAAATTTGTATATTTATAATGCTATAAATAGTAGATGGGTTATGTACATGACTTTTTCATTGTACCTAAAATTTCGTTTTTATAATAAAATTTCTTTACGCTCAATAAATTAGTTTTTTTTTGGTATTTATGCCATTAAATACTTAAATACAGTATATAAAAACAAATTCAAATATGCAGTTATTATAAAATGTGATCGAAATCATCAAGAAACGCGAACTGAAGATAAGTTTAACACTAAGCCAATTGTCTCCTTATCGGAAAGAAATTGATAGTTGGAAATTTATTTACGCAGTAAACACATTCCATAGCCTGGACTGTTTATAAATACTACGCTGGCTCGTACGAGTAGAAATTCAGAGTAGAGTGTAACATAAAATTATCTAAAGGTGAATACATTTTTAAAATTTTATAAACATTACATGACTTTGAGAACTTATATATTAAAAGACTAACTAAAAATTAATTAATAATAATAAATGATTTTGAATTTACAAGCTTAATTTAGACTAATTTAGAAATAAATATTACTGATATCATAAAACGAATTTTTGGAACATAATATTATAACAGATTTACTATAATATTGAAAAAAAAAATATCTTGATCTACATCGGAAGTAGTAAATTTACTGACCTTCAAACTTTCTGTGAAGAATTCCCTCAAAGGATGCCTGATATATGTTCTTTATCCAAGTTTATCACATTAGTTTAATGTCGCATACCAATAAAAAATAGTGATTTAAAAGCATGACCGTCAAGAAAGTAATAGAACACCACTTCTACGATGGCATGTTTTAAACACTACTGAGGTTGCCAGATCAGTTGTGGGATACGAACGAAGGTTGCCGAACATTTCCGAAGATGGCCGAATCCAATAATACTCCATGGCCTTCCCCTCCACTGCTTTCCCTTTCTCCTTAATTGTCATATCTTTGTTTACTCCTTCTCAATTAAATTAATCGAATGGCTCCTTAATGTCGTTAATAATCCTTCTTAGGAAATGAGAGTGATTGTTATACAGTAATTTTGACATCCAAATATGTACAAATTACTGGAATGAGTATTCATTTTTGAAACTGTCAATTCACAATAACCCAATTACACTTTAAATTTGTTCCATTAATTGATACAATACATAGGATCAATAATTAGTCCAAAATCAATAATTAAACTAATTAATTCATAATCTAGTTATTCTCTAGCCTTAAAATAAAAATAGACTACTTTTGGTTTTAAACAGCAATATTATGATTGATTTGCAATTCATATGTGTTCTTAATGTAAGCAGTTTATTGTCTTTTCAGTCTTGTATGATGAAATAATATATAAAAACAAAACTATTATAAAAGCATTATTTGATTGTTGGACAGGAAATGAAAATAATACTAATAAAAGCAAGAACTTCTTTAATACATTTCATGAAGTTCATAGGATAATTTACTTCTAAATTTACATTTGTAATGCGTTTTTATAGTTATATATGATATTATGTAAGCAGGAAAAAGGGAGCGTAACCTACTGTACCGTATAATAAAAGAAATATTACTCGATATATATATATATATATATATATATATATATATATATAAATATAAACTAATAATGTATATGTAAAACACTGGCATAAAATCTCACTTTTTTGTACATTATCTATAGTTGCAATATTTCTAAATGATTCTGACTCATCTATCAACGATTTTATTTCATATATACTCTGCCTTGATAATTTAAAAGGCCCTAACCCTTTTTTTCAAAAAACTTGATGTCGCTAAGTCTCATTATTGTTTTAAAAAAGAAAGCTCCAAACTTAGACTTTTCATCCTTCTGCCCAAATGCCACAAACAAAATGAGTTAAACTTATTTACCGTAACATGTATTGACTGTACCCTCCCGACCAATTTAACACTCTTCTAAGATATATCCAGTCAATAATTTCGACGAATAATATTATTATATTATAAAATAATATTATATTCATTATTTTTCCCGAAGTAGCCATTTTTTAAACATTCTTATTTAATGACTGCCCAAGCTGTTCAAGTTTATTTTATAACGAATATAATATTATTTTATAATATAAAAAAATATAATGAATTCTTCAATCGTCTCTAGTTTTAGCTTTCGGTGTATTTTTTCTGTTTCGTACAAACCAAGGCGCGTTTACTGCGATTCGTAGGATTTTATTTTGGAAAGTTAGTAATTTGTTTCGCTTAGTTGTTGACATTGCACCCCACACTTCACAACCGTACATTAGTAGAGGTCTAAGAATGGTTTTATAAATTAATAAGGCTGTTTCTGGTTTTAATCTACATTTTGGAAAGGTCTTATTGTTTTTCTCCAAATTCCTAGCCAATTAAATAATATTAATTTTTTAAATAATATTTATAAATAATGCACTCGTTTCCACACCACCGCAGAGGTAGAGTGCCGGGGTGCGTTTTTTTTTAATGTGGTATCCCCAGTAGGCCTAGTCCACAATCGTCTATGATCTTCAAGGTATAAAATCTTGATGGATTTGGAATTACTATTGATCGTTTCAGATCTAGTAGTATTCGACGTACGAAGAAAATTGGGGTTGTGGGACGAATTAACCCAAATTCGACGAATGAACCTAATTTATCCTTATAAGGAGAGAATCATCGATTCAAATTACACAAAGTTCTCTCGGATTAGGTCAGATACTACGGTTACGACAGGGCGCTTGAAAGGACATCTTATTTGGAACGTGGAATATAAAGACAAATATTAACTGGCAAAGATATTGAAATAGTGGAGGAGATGAAGGCCAACAGGGTAGAAATCCTACGAATTGGAGAAGTAAGGAAGGTCACCTAACATTGACCGAATTATTAAGACTAATTTCACACAAAAAGAAAAAGTGTACTTTTGAACAAAAATTAAGAATCGCAGTCTCGGCATACAACAATACGCTAGATACAAATTTAAAACCAACTCCAAACGAAATAACCTTCAATAAGATAATAATAAACAAACTGATATTAATATTACAGATCTATATGTTCAAAAAGACCATAATGAAGTACAAATCTTGCACGAATTAACACGTGAGTAAATAACTAGTGAGAAAGAAAAAGGGACCGATAAATTCAATAAAAACCGAGAGGATCCACCTGAACTAACACCA
Organism: Arma custos; assembly: GCA_037127475.1. Taxonomy (NCBI): domain Eukaryota; kingdom Metazoa; phylum Arthropoda; class Insecta; order Hemiptera; family Pentatomidae; genus Arma; species Arma custos. The sequence goes on from CM073762.1 coordinate 27,170,577, forward strand.
GGAATTCCTCAAAAACACCCAAGCAGAAATTAAAATCTGAGACCAATTTAGAAAAATTAACGTACTAGTCCAAGGAGCGCGTCAATTAAAAACTCGTGTTGACAATATTCGAAGACCTAACAAACGTAGGCATATTGCAAACCTTCCAAAATAAAACCCCACGGATCGCAGTAAACGCGCCTTGGTTTGTACCAAACAGTCAACTACACCGAGGTCTAAAACTAGAGAAGATAGAAGAATTTGCTAAAAAGTGTTACACTAAATTTAATAATTTAAATTAATAATTAAAATTAAAAAAAAAAATGTTTATTTCACTCCCGTTGGAAAAATAATCAATTAATGTAACACCTTTCTATGCAAATTCATTCATCTCGAACTGGTTTAAAAGGAATATTGATCCAATTTTTGGAAATTTATATTTTATAACATTTTCTTTCGTTTCAATTTATCATCGAGTTTGTTGTTTTGATCCATCATCGATTTTGCGGTCTGAAAAAGACAGTAGTCAAACATTCATGCTATTATTGTAATATAAAACTCGATGACGAATTAAAACGAAGAGGAAATTAGTTAATGCATGCTTAGCAAAGCATCGTAAAAATAGTTTTCACTAAATATTTATACATAAAAAAAATTTTTTTTACTTACGTGAATTAGCTTCGTGATGGAGTTGTAGTGCTGCAATGCTTAAACTCTATAAGACTCTTCAACCATTTATGCTAAGGATTCTTTGATATTTCCCGAAATTCTCTTATACTAATTTTCTTGTTTTAAATTGACTATTCCATAAGAAAATCAGTTAGCAAATGAGAAAAACTTTCGTTCTTTAATCTAAATATACTCAAGTATCATAGCAACAGAATAATCTTGATTTCATCGTTATTCGCTTAACCAGTTTTGAAAGAAAATGTTTGGAATATTTTCACCAATACGGCACATGGGTTGCAGATCTGGGGATAGTTGGTGGAAATACCTTGCAAGTTCACCCCGGCTAAGTCCGATGGACTCACTGATCAACAATGTGAGGGCCCCTCCCCTCTCCTCAGTCTTGCTTGAGGGATGTAACGTAGGTTGGAACGCCCTACTAACATTATGTGTTACTTAAAAAATATCTGTAATAGTAATGGACCTTTCTAAGGTAAAACGCTCCGAAGGTAACCTATTCCCCCGTTCAGTTATCCGGGTGGTGTATGCTTCAGGGCATTTCTGGTGCAATTTGAAATATAGACATTTACGTACAGATAAACTCACTAAGAATCACTTTTAAACATTCACAGGTAGATAGGAAAGATCGATTTTTAATAATAATAAATCAATGTTGATGAAATAAATGGAATAAGAAAGGAAATGTTAGTTAAGATGACTAAAAGAGAGGTACCTAGATGTTAACTGTACTTTAGTGATACGTATTTTTATTTACTATACATATTTCAATATTATATTATATTTCAATATTTATATTATAATACAGCTTTTTAATGCCTACATCACAAAGTACATTTTGCATTCACTTACAATTGTATTTGTTTAAATATAATAATAAATAATACTTGACTAGTGAAAAATAAACTAACTGAATAAACAGAACAAAAAGTAATTTTTATACCTATGTATTCTTATTGTTAAGTAAAGAAATATTCCAGCTAAACACCAATGATTCATATTGAAATATTTACATACATAAATAAATAATTAAGGTTGCTGCATTTATCAAATACCTTATTTTGTGCCCCGAATATCTTTTATATACACTGTTTATTAACAAAAATTAGTTATCTAAGATATAATAATTCAACTTATAAACCATTTTGAATTTTTCATTATAAAGCAAGGTATAGAAAATGATACTTTTATAGAACTGATTGCTACCATATCTTATGCTATCATGAATACATTTCAGTTTGTAAATTGAATTATTACAAAGTCATCTGTACCATTTTCGTTCACTTTAAGAATTTAATTAATTCCCTATCAGGTACAGGAACAAACCTACAATATGTAGTTTACAAAAAAAAAAACAACCAAGACACAGTTATGTTAATCAGTCATTAATTATTCTTTGCACCCAAGTCCAGCATTCCAGTTGCATATTCCTCCGATTGGATCAAAAGATAATCCTTTAGGGCATGTGTATTCCCATCCCAGTAAATTAGCATTTTCCATTTTAGCACAAGATATAAATTTCCTACAAGAAAATGGATGAGGAAAGTTTCCAATATCTAAACATTCAATGTAGCCATCATTATGTATTCTAACCTGTAAAAAAAATAGTAGATATGAATGATATAATATGAGTAATGATTTAAAAACAACTATGAAAGTAGTTTCATTTTTTTTTTTTTTACTATATTTGTTCTTTGATAAGCAGTCTAATTTTAATAACATCAAATAAACAGAAATAAAATAAAATCTAAAGTTGTCATACTGACACAAGATAAATCAATTTACAGACCTATAAGATTTTTATAAAATGGTTTGAAGACAACTGTTATTCACTTACTTTCCCAGAAAGTGGGACATCAACAGGCTCTGCAAAATAATCATCATATTCATCGTAATGAATCTTTGAGAAAGGACGAGGTGAACTTTTAGGTGGAGTAGAAACTGTTGGTCGAACAGCTGGTCTTTTCCTTACAATTGCTTTCCGTGTAGTTCTTTCAGCGGTTGTTGACTTATCTAAAATATATTGTTTTGTTGAGATTATCATAAACTTTATCTAAACATAAGTGCCATAATAGATTTTGTCAAACGCCTGAACAATTATTATTTTAGACAATATTCATATTGATAAATTCTATATCAGTGAGAAATAATCATATTATTAATTTATACTTTTTGATGCAGTTTTGGGCAGCAGAAAGAAACTTCAAGCCAAATAAAAGATATGTGGAGGTCAAAAATTAAGTTTAAAATTTCCTCTACCCTGACCATTTTCTTCCACATATATATATATATAAGGTTAACTATTATTATTCAAGACAAATAAAAGATAGTCTATTATCTGTACCTCTTAAATATATATATTAATATTTTTTTAATGTAGCAAATATAATATACAATAAGTTATGAATACGTACACTGCTCTGTTGTCGGTACTGGTGATGATGTAGCCAGAGATTGTATTGCAGCAACTGCAACATTTGCCAGATCGGGAAGAACTAACGGCTCGTCATCAGTATACTCTTCAGAGAAGTTCGATCCTTCTGTGACATGTTCCAAGGGTTTTATTTTTTGAGTCCTAATTTCATTTTGAGGTGTATTCTTTGAAACATCGTGGCTTGCATCAAGTTGCGAATCATCGATAGGCAATGGTCTAATTAACTTTCTGAATTGTTTCCTTACAGGTCTACTGGTTTGTGATGTAGTTTCTGAAATTGCTGAAATAAGATATCAAATTTATTTTTTCAAATTTATTAATCCTATCAACTATTTTTCATACAGTTATTGTACACAATAGTTACTGTACAATAGTAATACTATTATTCACATCAGTTATTGTACATACAGTTCCATACTTTTCATTTTGTTTACATTTCTGTCATTTTACGAGACACCTTCCATTTCTTTCTACATATTCCTATATTATTATGTCTCATACATTTACTTATGTAACCTCTAGAAGTCCGTTATCATACATTTTATATCTTTATTTTACTATTTTTTCTAAATTCTTCATGTTCCAACCTTTTTTTATATTTTAATATTCTCATTTTGTATCTTTGGTTTACCTCCTTTTTTATTTCTCTTTATATTATTTTTACTTTTCTATCCTTTCTGTACATTTATTTTCTGTATTTTATTTTATATTCGTTATCTTTAATTATTATATCTGTCACTATTTTAATTTCTGTTCATTATCTTTAATTTTATTATATCTGTCTTTATCTTAATTTTATTATATCTGTCATTATTTTAATTTCTTTTCATTATCCTTAATTTTATTATATCTGTCTTTATCTTAATTTTATTATATCTGTCACTATTTTAATTTCTTTTCATTATCTGTAATTTTACTAAATCTGTCTATATCTTAATTTTATTATATTCTCTCACTTTTTTAATATTCGTTATCTTTAATTTTCATATCTGTCACTATTTTAATTTTCTACATTACTTGTCACCATATTGTTGTTACTGTACGTTTTTATATTTTTGTTCTGTTTGTTTCTCTCTCATAGCCCTGAAGATGACCTACACTGTAGGTCGAAACGTCGGCACATAAATATAAGTCTAGTGCTTATTCAGTGTTTTTTTTTTTTACTGCACCCCCCAACTATCTCCTTTCTACATATAGTATTTATAGACTATTCCTACCTCAGTTACTGATACATACTTAGTCTAAGCCTGATCGATGATTGATTTTTTAAAAATGGTTTTCTTTTATTAAAGATAGACTTTTATTCATTTACAAAGGTAATAAGTGGGCATTACCGTTCACACAATAAATTTATTTCATAAATATTTAATCATTAATATTATCATTTCTACTCAACGCTCAAAGAGGATTATTTTATCTTTACCTGAACTCATGTTTCATTTCATCCTGTCCCAACAGAAATAAATTAAATTAAAAATAAATGTTGATGATCTATTTGAAATAGAAAAAGTACAACATTTTTAATGATTGTTATGATTTATTAATCTAATGAATTCAATCTCACCTGGTGTGAACTCTTTGGAAAATGGAGTTGGAGATGTAATTGAATTTTTAGAGAGGTTTCTTTCAGTTTTGAAACGGTTCAAACGCTGTCTTAAAGATTCTATTGTCGTTCGCTGCTTTGCAGTGGTAGGTGCTTCAGTTGTGGAAGTTGTTTGGGCACGAACAATCGTTTTTCTAAATGGTCGCCGAGTTCTCGTCTGTATCTAAAATCATGTTATTTATGGTGTTATTATTTTTTTTTAATACTGTTTTAATATCTAGAATAAGAAGAGTATCTAAAGTCTTTTCATAATTTTTTTAGACATTTTCTAATTTAAATATAGGATATTTTTTTTTCAAAAACAGATTCTACCATTTTTACAGAGTAAAAGGAACAGTTTTTTAAATTTTTTTTAATCATAAATAAATTAAAATTTATGTAAGCGAGTAATAATCAGATACAAAGATAAAGAATTGAAATTTTATATTATATGTCAAGTATATACAATATTATGATATACTCAATACACTTCATATTCATAATATGTTTCATACTAACATTACAATGGTTCAAACCATATACAATTTTTAGAAGAATTATTCAGATAACAACTGTTCCATGCATGTTTACAGAATAAGTATAAGATACAAACATAGAAGTTATGAGATAGTAGTTGAAAGAGAAAGGTGTTATGATGTTAAACGACATATAATGTTAGAGGAAATTGTTTAAATATTTTGTATAACACCATGCTGTGATTTGTTTTGTTTTCTTCACATATAAACACACTAAGCTTAAAGAAAGAGAAGAAGAAGAAGATGATTAGAAATGAGAAGACTTACTCATTTTAAAATTTATATGCAGTAGAAAATAAAATACATGCCACCAGAGTTTGATCTGGTTGTTAAATAATTTTCAATGGACAAGCGACAAAGAGTGCCATGCGAGACAATATAGACAGTTAATATTTTTCATTTCATTTTTCTTTATAAGTTTTAAATGTACCGTCAAGGGTAGGTTTTAGTAAGGAAATTTGACAAGTAGAATTGGTACCTGTAGAAACATAGACCTTTCTTCCAATCACCAGTACTACTGAGCTCAAGTACTGCTCAAAGTCATGCGGTATATATATTTGACACTGTGCTAATACAGATTTAAAGTATATATAATTAAACCAACAAGCATGAGTTTTTAAAAAAACACTTAATTTGTTATGTATATATATATGTATGCATTCATGCCAGTTGTTAAATGTTAGCTTCTAATCCATACCTCTTGTTGGCCACTACTTGTTTGAATGACGTCTTCACTAAAGTCAACTGTCAAGTCGTCATTCGAAGCCACATTGGCTACTTTAATTTGACTTGGACGGCGTAGAGGACTAGTATTTTTAAACCGCCCAGCTTTTTCTAATGATCCAGTTTCCTCCACTTGCAGATCTTTTATAGGTTTCCTCAAAATCACTTTGCGAACTTTGTGTGTATGGAATGCTTCGCCATCTTTTGTTTTATTGACTTGAGAAATTTCCGTTTCATTCTTTCTAACATCTAATAACTGACTATCATTTAAATCTTTGAATACATTGTTTCTATCAGACCTTGTAACATTTAAATTTTCATTGAACCTCTTTCTGCCTCGAATTATTATCCTTTTATGCTTGACTGAAGATGTGTTTGTTGGCAGAGAGTCTAGATTTGAATTAATTTGATTTCCTTCATAGAGTCCTGATTTAATACCATCTTTCGAAGTAGAAGCTAAATTATCTGTGAGTTGAGATAGATTTTCATTTTGAATTTTATCTGCATATTTTTTTTTACCTCGTTTTATTACATATGGTTTTCGAGAGGGTTCAACCTCTAAAATATTATTAGTGCTATTAACTACATTATTATAATTTCGAGGTATTTTCCTTCTGATTACTAGGCTGTTTCTATTACTTTTGACTGCATTATCCCTTATAGATATTGTCGTATTAGCAAGGGATGGTTTTCTTCTACGTAAAATGACTTTTTTTTTCCCGTACGTCTCAGGACCTGTATTTTTTGTGATTAACAGAGTTTTATCATCATCTCCATTTTCAATGTGCCTACCTTCTTTAATTTTTTTGGGGATTAAATCGAGATTTTTTGCTTTTGGTGTGGCAGCAGTCGTTGTTCTCCTGTTTATAGTCAAATAACTAGGGAACCTATTCCTAATTAGATTTTTAGGTGTCGAGACTGAATCATTTGCTTCATAATTATCACTTGAACTCATTGTAGTTTCTAAATTAGAATCAGCTGTACTTTCTTTTAAGTATGTTTCTGTTACTATATCAGCTGAATTTAATTCAGTTTCAGTTTTTAATTCTAATAGATCATTTATGGTGCTTCCTGCTTGATTTAGTTCATCAACTGTAGATTCATCTATTGTCATTGAGGTTGTAGATCTTGGCTCTGTTACTATTTCTACCGAAGTTGGCAGAGTGGTTGTTGAAGATATATGACCAGGAGTAGTTGGACGGCTTCTAGGTGGAAATCGCGGTTTGAAAATAGGTTTTCTTATAACATTAGTGTCACGAGAATCACCCTTAACAAATAATTCATCTTCATCTTCGGACTTTGGATGACTATTAGCGTTTGTTAAATTATATGCTTTTTCATTGTTCTTCCTTCTTAAAAGAAATCGACTACTCAATGGAAACCTTTTTCTTGCACTACTATATGAGCGAACATCACTTTCACTTTTATCTGAGGTGTCCTCATTATTTTCAGTCGATTTTATTGTTGTAGAAAGTGAATTTGTATCAGCAATGTTGGATTCTGTAGTCCTGCTTCTAACTTTTGAGGGCACAAAATAACCTCTAGAAGAAGACTCAGTCTGTTCTGTAGTTGTTCTTAACCTAAATCTTTTTTGAGAAAGAAAAGCAGGTAATGTCCTGGCAGTGGTTGTGACTATTATGTCTGGCCTTCTGAGGTGAAATCCATGTATCTGGGGTCTTTCTATAGTTTCACCTCCTGTTGAGAGTGATTTGTTTTTTACATTGTATATATCGACAACTGAATTTTCCAAATCCTTAACAAGGTTCCTAAGTTTTGAGATGGGGACTCTTTGTCGCCGAGTTGCCCCTTCAACAACCTGAGTCACAACCCTGGTGGATGTAGGTATAGTGATGGTTGTAGGAATTACATCATCACTCACCTTCACTCGAGGGCGTGGGGTTGTTGTTTCAATAACATGTTCGGTTACCTCCTCATCATCATTAAGCTCATTCTCTGTAGTTACCACATCCTCTTCAGCATGGGGAGTGGGAGTTCTTTGGCGTTGCAGAATAACATACCTAAAGAGAAATAAAACAATTTTATTATCGAAATATCATTATATGGATGAATTTTTCAAAGATTAGCTATTCATAATTATTAGTAAAGTAGTGTTAGATTAAGCAAATGACATGTTAAAGTAAAAGTTTAATTCTGATACTGTGAGACATAAAAGTGGATCTAAGCCTGGAAAAAAAATCAAAACTGACATAGTCATTCAGTGTGATTCATTTCTAGGCTACAATATTTTTCTATACAATATTTTTCAAGTATTTTCATAAATTCAAAATACTAGATTTATATACAATAAAAGAAGTTGTGTCATAGAAAAAAAAATGCATCTGTAAGTCACCATAGATAGTTTGAAATCAAATTAATTTAAAAAATCTTTAAATACAATCATATTGTATTTCCCAGTTAAAATTATGGGCTGTGCTGTATTAACATCTTGAGAACACCCATATTATTTACTTAAGCTTCTTAAGTAAAAATTCCTCTTTGCGAAAGTAATACTAAAGTAGATGTTCTCCTCAATCTTCTTCATTGACTTATTAATTTCAAATTAAAACACACTTCATGCTTCAGGTTCAGTTGCTACAAATATTAAAAATATTAATAAAAAAATACATTGTTAGTATGCATTGCAAATATATGTGATTTAAATTTAAATTTGAAAATATTAAGATTGCTGTAAAAGTAAAGAAAAAATCAATTTCATAGTGATTCTTCAAATCAAATTCACCATTCTTCAATTAAAAAAAAATATTTCACTCTTTTTTTAGAAGCTCTAAGAGAAGAGAGGAGAGAGAGATAAAGGTGAGTAGGAGGGAAATAAAGAGGGAATAATTATTAATCCACAATAATAGTAATAAGTTAAAAAAACTCCAATTTTGTTTGGTCATAAAAACATCAAAATCAAAGTTGAGTCTGATAAAAACAACATACTTGGACGTAGTACCAGATGACTCAGCAGTAGTGGGGCGGCTTCTTAAGATACTCGTGTATTTCAATGTTGTTGACCTTTCCTCGTTTTTAGGAGCTTCATCATTCCGATGCTTTGACCTAAATCTTTCAGAAGGTTGATATTTTGGCCGTTCTTGTTTTTCAGCCTCAGATGAGCCAGAGTTTTGACTGACTCGGTTTCGAGTTATTGTCTTGTATTTAAGAACTTCTTCAACACCACCATCATCCTCTTCTACTTCTGCATAAACTATATCGGTACTTTCTGTAGTAGTACTAGGCCTGTTGAAAGAAAAAGTTAAAAGTTGGATAAAATTGGTGATGTAAATAAAGTATTTATTTCTATAAGCCTCTAAATTCAAGAGACAACCTAGTTTGAATACCTTTCTCTTCTAATAGTGACATACTGAGGTTTGTCCCTTCGGAATGAAGACCTTGGTGACTCCCGGGGAAGACCCTCGTTCTGAGGCCCAGATGGTCCATTTCTTTGGATGCTTTGGTACCTGAATACATCGATTGGTATTTCAAAACTTATTAAGAAAAGTTTTCATATATATTAATATTAACATTTTTCCTCATGAATTACTTAAAATCTCAATAACAAATAATGATAATAAAAAACTCAAAATAGGTATTCTCAAAGTGAGATAGAGGTTAAAATAATAGAACTTCACGATGCATTTATTTTTTCCCGAATTATTAGTTAAATATTAATAAATCATCCTCAAAATAATCAACTTAAAATATTTAAAGCGTTATTATTGATTTATATTGGCACATAAGGTTTACATTCAATTATAATCTTTTCATTTCATTAGCAAAACGTTTTACAATAAAAAAAGTATTAATCTAAGGCAACACTAGGACATGCTGGTTTTGAAATTGTATATAAATTAGAATGAATTTTGGGAATTAAATATGCATTTCATTTGTGTAGTAGTTCAAGGAAGTAATCGTTCCTTATTTTGATATTTTCCACTATTGAAGAGTCTACCGAGGAAATAAGATATTTATTTCCTCGGTAGAGTTTTTAAGTTTTTAAGCTTATGTTTGTTTTGTTGAAAAAAACAGGACAAATAAAACATATCTTATCTCATATAGGTTTTTATTTTATTCAATTACTTGCTGAATACTATTGTTTTAAATAAATTCGTATAATATATCAATAAAATGGGATTTAATTTTTGTGTTATTATTTTGATAGAATAAAATATTTAGAAAAAATATTACCTGGGTGTACCAGAATTAAGCACTTTCCTATAAAGACTCTTGCTAATTGCTGGGGTTGTTGAGTCCGTGCCAGAGCTTGCTTCTAACTGTTTTTCAAGTTCAGCAACACCGCCTTTTATAGTACACAATATTATTGCAAAGATGTATAGCTTCAAAAGGTTTTTTTATATTTTGAATATATATATATATATATATATATATATATATATATATATATATATTTTCAAAATATAAAAAAACCTATATATATATACAATATAAAGTAAAATGGATTTGACTGGATGAGCAAAGAGAGATAGTATTAAGGACGAAAGTACAATTTATATTATTCTTAAGCTAAGACAATAAATTAAAACAATGAAAATCTGTGATGAAAGCATTAAGAACAAGAGAAAAACAAAATCATTTAAAAGTAATAATGATGATAATGAAGTATTAGAACAAAAGTAGTTAAGAGGTAAAACGAGGATAATTTGTGGTGTACTGTATGTAAATAAAAGATGGGGGAGGAAAATAGTAGTTGACCAGTAGTTTTAAAGAGAAATGCTCCCAGGCTATTAAGCCGCACAGAGAGAGGTCTCTTTCAGGAATTACTCGACTGTGTGTAGTCAAAAACATATAGTATACTTTAAGATATTATTGCCAAACACTTTGGGATAAAACTATTTCTTGGTTCATAAAATAAACCAGTTTTTCTTCAATAGACATTAGTTTGTTTGTCAGTTATTTCTAAACAAACCCTCAAATAATATCAGCCAAACAAGATTTTGAAAATATTTTTTAAACGTGAATGATATTTGTATTATATACTAGATAATTGAATAATCACCCAGTTTTTTAATTAGTGCTATCAGTTGTTTGATTGCTTGTGGGTCTTCAGCATTATCTCTGTCTTCTTCCTCCTCTTCTTCCTCGATAGGGGCCTCAGTTGTGGTGGTAGTAGTAGTAGTTGTAGTTCTTGGCAAAGATGTGGTTTTTGGTGGCAGAGTTATTTTTCCAGGGTATGCCTAAAACAATTGATTTTTATTGATTATAAATTTTTTTTCAAAAATTAAAAAAAATAACTAAATTGGAAAGACTAAGCTTCGTGACAAGCAATTTATATAATAAAAGGAGCCTATCAACAAACGCGAAGATAAGACACTACAATACAGTCGTCAAACTGGTGATACTATACGGAAACTGCTTCCCTTCCCAGCCTAAAGAAAATGTTAGGGATAAAGAAGAATACTAAGAAGAATTTACGGCCTAAAGAAGACACAGGAAGGCTATAGGTTGAGACCTAATAAGGAAATATTCTAAGAAGTGAATGATTTGGAAATATACATAAGAATAAGAAGATTAAGGTTCTACGGACATATGGTGAGGATACACCCAAAGAGATTAAATTGAGAAATCTTCAATTAAATGAGAGTATATAAGAGTGCTGGGGGGTACATCAAACAGATGAAGGCAGAAACTGAGGGACTGAAAATAACATACCAAGATTGTTTCTATAGGGATGACTATGGGAAGAGACTAAAAGAAATTAAAGTCCTTGTGGGAAAGAGAGATGTGAAAAAAGGAATAGCGTGGACCGAGAAAAGAACAATTAGAAAGAATGAGGAAAAGGTGGGAAGAAATAAGGAAGGAGAGAAGGGGTATGGAAAGAGTGAATGATATTCGTGTGGTCTCTAGGTCGTTCTGTGAAAAAAATTCATTAAACTTCATTGTTATTATTATTAAATATTATTTGTTATGGATTCCAAGTATGATTCTGAAATTTTATCTAATATGTTCTGTTACTGGTGAAAATACTAATCAAAATAATATGACTGGTTTTCTATTTCTCAACAATGTTACCTTACAAATAAATCAGATCCTAAGGACGGTCAGTATCATCAACTTTGGATTTTGTGCTTCTTCGTGATTTTTTTTTTTTAGTAATCTGATAATTTGTGAACAGTTTTGACTGAATAAGAAAATAAAAATGTTAAAACACTACCTTCCTCTAACTTTTATAACAAGTAACTGTACTAATAATTTCCAATTAATAGATGCTACGAAAAGAGAGGGACAGCCTAAGGATTTTCATGAAAAAAAAAAAAAATTTACAGAATTTCGGTCAGAACTGAGAGGATGAGAAACCCATTCCAAGTGCTTTGATAGCCAGTAATCCCTCATGAATACAGTAAATAGTATAAATAAAAAATTAATAAATAATTACTATATGAGTTTAAGAGATGAGAAAATCGTAATAAAAATGAAACTATTTCTGCAAATTATGCCCATCTCTGATCTTGCTGTGAGATATAAAAATTAGATAAATTATGTATGATTTTCAAGTTTGTTGTAAACTGAATATTTATTATTAAGAATAATATCTTGTATTATAAAAATTAATTCAATTAAAAAAGAAGATGCTATGGAAAAATAAAGCCTTTTTTTTTAAGGATTCAATTTTTGATTGTTTTCGAGAGTTTTTCATTGTAATTGGTAGAATACAAAGTAAAATCTCATAGAAAGTAAAAAATAAAAAACTTACTTTTGTTGGTTTCGGAGCAGCAGTCGTAGTTTTTGTTGTAGTTGTGGTCATGGATTTTTTGTTACATATTACATTTCTTGCAAAATCGCACGAATCTGCAGCTTTATTGAAAAATAATCCTAAAAATAACAACAAAAATATAATTTTAATCAAATGAAGCTAAGTAATTATTTTTCATTAAATACATAGTTAAATAATATAAAATCCAACCAGAAGGACAAGTAAACTGATGAGCTACTATTCCAAGATCAGAAGGTCCACTGTCCAAGCACCAGAAATATTTCTTGCAGTCTCTTGGGTGAGGGAAAAAGCCTTCGTCTTTGCATACAAAATCTGAAATATTAATTGTTTTAATATTATTAAATATTAAAATATTATTTAATGAATAATTCTAATTTAAGTCTGTTACATACAACTAGCTAGCTATACTCCTTTCAATGGTTTTAAAAGTTTTAAAGCTAAACCAGATCCAGAAATTTTTCGAAGTTTACCTCAGTAACTTTGGGATCAATTGATCCTATGCTTTAGAGATTGTTAAATTACTTCACAGACCTATTTATAGTAATCAATAACATAACTTAAACAGTGTAACTAATTAGAAGAAACGAATAATTTACTCTGTATTACAAAGATTTTTTAATACTAACCGCTTCCTGGATCTGGTGTTGTAGGAGGTTCAGGAGTCGTATTAGACTGCGGAGGAGATGGAGTTGTTGTAGTCCTGGCTGTAGTTTTAATTTTTCCAGCTTTGGTAGTTTTACCTCCCCTAGTCCCCGATGGCAGCTTATTACTCACTCCTTTTCCAAGCAGAGCTTCTTTAGCTGCTTCAATGAGAGGATAAGCACGAGAGTGACACTTACCTCGGAAGTCATCGTTATCAATTGACCAAAACATAATACCACCCAGATTTCTCTGGTTCACATATTCTGCCTAAATAAAAGAAAATATACATTTTGAATTTTCTGTTACTTGTTAGAAAAAATTATCAAGACATTTTATTATTTACCTTTTTCCTGACAATGGATTCATCGTCATAGCCGACCCATTGATTACCTTTGTAAGCATATGGACCCATTGCAGTTTCTTTAGGTTGAACTACGGTCCAGCCATCATTTATATTATTACAAATCTGAAAAAAAGCAGTTATTATCACTACACTAAGAATGAGCAACAACCTGATAGGTCTTAATTCTATTTCTATTTCAATCTTATCAGTCCACATTATTTTCTGAAAACGGTTGTTTGTTGCTTCCTTTTAGTTCCTAAGACAATTCATCAAAATGTTTGTTATATACCCGATTATAAAAAAATAACACAGCTAATAAGTTGCCTTATATTTTTTAAAGCCAAGAACAAAGAAAATACTTCATGTTAAATAAATCTTATTCCATATCCTCTTCCAAACAAAATTCGAATAATAATTTAATTATGTTGTATGTTAAAGAAAATTTTATATTTTCAGTTTTGTGTGGATTACTTGTTGCACAATACATTAATGCAAGATACCAGCAATTAGCGTGCATTGGAACATTGGTTTCCTGAAGCTTAAAAAAAAAGTTATGTTTACAGTATGGTGGTCATGTCTTACTATTATCCACTTTCTCAATCAACTGCTTACAATCACCATCAAGAAATTGTTATTAATTGGGAACTTCAATGATTTGGCATGGCATTGATTTATCAATTGAGATGTCCACAATTAAGTCCTCCCACACACTACGATTGTAGTGCCATTAACTATCATTATAGCTACAAGTTGGAAAGGAATCCTTAAGACCTTATCCATATCCATTCATTTCAATATTTAAAATGACACGAAACTATTGTTGTGTTAGTAGAGGAGGAAAGTGGCTTTTATTCCTGTATGGACATCTTGTATTCTTGTGGGATTGTCTGTGGGAAAGTGATTAGCACAATAACCTACTATACCTAAGATCACGGGTTCGCAGGAAGGGCCAGGCGGCTTAGGAATTTTTTAAAAGGAAGAGAAAAACATCCTTTGGAATAGGGGTTCCGAGCCTGTGCAGTGTCAGGTACTTGTTAAAGATCCCTATCCTAATTATTCCTGAGTAGGCAAGGTTTAGGACTCCTTAAACAAAGCATCATAGTCATAACAGTATAAAGTTATGTCAAATGAATACACAAACAAGAGTCTTGTAAGAAAGATTTTATGAAATCAAATCAGTATAGGCTATAATCTGCACCAACAACCTTGAAGCTGTTACCAGGGTGTCCTGTTTCCATTTGTGCACCTTAGTTCTTATAAGTCCTCGCCTTCATGACTAATTTTTTTAATTAATTTAATGAATGGAGATTTTTGTGATTAACCATGCTTTGTCCTTTTCATAATTAAGGCAGATCGAGTTCTTAAGAGTATAATCAAGAGTGAGCTGACAATTTGTTGTTAAAATTTTTTTTAATTACTGCTACAATAAAATCTTGAATACATAAATTATTAAAAAAAGTACCTCATAGTAGGCAAGGTATCCTTTCTCCCTAGTGGCTTCACCCTGTTCTCCAGGTCCATCAGCTGGTGATCCAAGATCAGTTGAGTCTGGGTTAAATAATGTGTATGAACGACCATATGTGGGGATACCTAAGACTAGTTTTTCTGCATCAGCTCCTTTCATCAGATAGTGTTTTATTGAGGCATCCTACAAGAAACACAGGAAATAGAGAAAAATATTCAGTAGGAATTGGAAGATCAAAGAAGTTTGTTAGTACATAAATGATAGAATTAAAAAATGTTTTAAAAAGTCCAAATCATAATTATACATATGTATTAAATTTCATATTTTTTTGTTTTTTGGTGCAAAGTAACAAGCCTAATAGAATTATTTGATACATGAAGTAAAATGTCAGCATCATTACAATAAAAATAACTTAATAATTAATAAAAACTATTTACAAAAAAGAATAATTAAGATCACCCATGAAGCGTTTTAATATAACTTACAATGGTCAACTGCGAGTCAAAATTATATTCGGATTCTTCTTCAACTGAATATAGAGGTGAGTGATGATTCACAGATGGTTCAAAAGCAGAATGGTAGTCGTATGAGAGTATGTTAAAGAAATCTAGATACCTGTAATGCAAGGATTGTTAATAAATCTGTGAATGCCACAATAAAAATAAACATTTAAAATATTATAAATTTTGTTATCTATCTTCATTATTGTCTTTCCTTCATCAGTGCTTTTCAATAAATTGTCTTTCTGATTAACTTACTTGTTAATTAGTCTTTGACTAGCCAATGAACATATAAGAACTAAAAGCTTATAAATTATCAGAAAATGTTATCAAATTTAGGTTCAAAGGAATGCCTTAGGTAAAAAATTTAAAGCCACTTTCTCTTCCTATTTGTTCACTTTCATTTCCTTATTCTACAAAAACTGATACCTGTTGAGTTTTGGTAGATCATAGCCTTTATCAATGTATTCGATTCCAGCCGGCACTGCCATTGTCAAGAGAAGCCTTGGCCTTCCAGTTTTAGAAGACTCTCTCTCGAATTCTTCACGAAGTTCCTAAATAAAACAAAACAATGTTAATTAATAAAAATGAATAATGAATAACATCATTATAAATTTCATAATTAAATTTGTTTAAATTAAATGTGTTTAACCATAACACAAAATAAATTTTATGTAATGGTTAAACTATGTTTTTTTGGTATTCATTTTAATGCAGTAGATATTTTGGAATAAGATATCCAAGGATATATTTCCGTGTCAATATGATTACGCCAATAATCCTTCTTTTATGAAATAGTGGAATTCAATAATATGAGGTAGTGTTTAAATATTTATTATCATTTTATATTTTATTCCTTCATTCATACATTGCTGGGTTCTACAGTCCTTGAAGAACCATGGTCTCTGCTACCTTTATATTTTGTATTAATAACTTTAATTGCCAAAGTATTTTGTTAAAACTATAAAATTGCTTTGTTTACCTGAACTAATTGTGCATAATTCTCCTTGTCTTTTGGCTTTCCTCCATCCCTATAAGCTGGGTATTCCCAATCCAAATCAAGTCCATCGAAGTGGTTTTGCCTTAGAAATTTTACAACATTCCTAACAAATTCCTTTCTCCTTTCTTCGTCTGCGACTAGAGGTGAAAATCTTGCGGAACCTTCATTCCATCCTCCAATAGCAAGGAGAGTTTTCAGTTGCTTATTGTACGTTTTCAAACCAGTAAATTTAGCATACCCTCCTACAAAAAAAAAAAAAAAAAAGAAAGAAATTTACTGTTGAAAGATAATCCAGAAACAATTTGTAGCAAATTTTATATTATCCTTTCTTGCTGGAGTATAAATCATAAATAATAATGCTCACAATATTTAGAAAAAATATTTGATTCTGTTAACTCCAATAAGATATTTTTATTACAAGATCAAAAACTATTAAGGACAAAAGTATATTAAATTTGTATTTGTAAACCTGAAATTAATATCAAATCAATATAATATAAACATAATTATAAATAATTTCATCATGAATTATTATATTTGTAGTTAATTAATCTCAGTTAAATATAAAAAGCTATTTCAAATATTTTTTGCTTTAATTAATTTAATTTTGAAAAAATATTACAACAATAATAAAAGATAGGTATGTGAAAAAATAAAATAAAAGCAAACCTTGTTCTATGTCTTGGTATTTGTCATACGGCCTGAGACCATTTTCTCTGTCTAAGCCACCAAAAGCGTAAATTAAATGTGTACAAAGATATGGATTTATATTTTGAGGGTTGAATTTTGCTGTACCCGGGCGATATACTGACCAGTTTGTATAATAACAAACCACTTTCTTCTCACCATCACTCGATCTTTTCGCTATTTCATCTGAATAATGAGAAAATGAATCATAAGTATATTATGCATACATTTCTTTATTATAAAAAAATTAAGTAATAACTAATTAACACACTAAAACATGTAATTAATCAAGTTGGTTAATTTTTTTATAGAATAAACTTAGAATGTATTAAGAGTATTTGTTAAATAGAATAAACTTAGAATGTATTAAGAGTATTTATTAAATAGAATAAACTTAGAATGTATTAAAAGCATTTATTAAATAGATGGAAAAGTAAAGGCTCTTCTAGCATTCACATATTTTTTAAAGAAATAAATGTAATTCTAATAAAAAATAAATAATTAATGAAATTAATTAATTTGTCATTGAAGAAACAATAAAATGTAGTAATTAGATAAAAAAATAAAGGGTCTCGCTGTATTAAATTATTTTTTAAAGAAATCAATGTAAGATGATATTCTGTTATAGCCAGTAAAACGGAAAAAACATAATATATAAAAATATAAATAACAGCTTACGTTGGTTCGAAATCGCAAGAAACGTGGCTGCTAGTATTGCTTGTGCCAACCGCATCTGCAAAAAAAAATATTTTGACTATTAAAGACAAGTAATAAAGAATGACAAAACAAATAATTTATAAAATATACAAGGAAAGCTATAGTAAAGTTCTATACACATAGACCTAGTTATAGAAATTATGAGGATTAAAAAATAAATATAAGGGTAGATATTATCCATCTATGTTATCCATATAATCCATTGGAGAAGTGAAATCTTTGCCTGAAGATATATATTGGCAAATTTGTGGAAAACCCATAAAAGGTTCTAAGTTATAAAAGTTTCTGAGGTTTGCCTTTTTTAATCTCCATTCTTCAAATTGCCTTTAGATACTGCATCTATAATAAAACAGAGAACTTGACTGTAACTACTTGAGAAAAATAATTACTGGATAAGTTAGAAAATACAAAAGCACAGGATCTGAACATAATAAGAAAAGTACTACAGGCTTTCAGGTTAGCAAAACCATATTGGTTAAACGAGACGTGTCTGAAAGGGAACTTCATATTTTAAAGTCAGTATCTTCCCCTACCCTTACTACAGACGAGATAAAATTCTACACCATGTACAGGCAAAAAAGAAGATTGTGTGTAAGGAACGAGGCGAAAATGGAGGGCTTGAGGGTTGCCTGCACTAATAGATATTGCACTATCCTTAAAGGACATGATGAGTAAGGATAGGGGAACAAGAACGGTAATGGAAGCTGATGACTAGATTGCAGAACATGGGCAAGTCCTTATAGCCAGGGTTATGTCCATAACTTAAGAGAGGAAAGTGAAAAAAAAGAATAAAGTACTAATGAAATCGAACGCTGAGGATGGCCAGGAATTCAGATAAGTGGTAGCTCTATCGCGTCGGGAGGTAGGCCTATAAAGGGAAATAAAAAAACAAATGGTGTGCAGCACTTGTTAAAGGTGAAATTTAAGTTTTACACTTTTAATTTTTAACACGCTTTTAATTGTTTCGGCTGTATGGGACGTATGTATGGAACGGGGTCTTAGAACTTGATTTTTGGCCACTTCAGAACATCCTATCAAAACGAAACTTTGTTTACTTCTCAAGGACCGATGCCAAAACAACAATCTAATAACTGTTATCCTGATCAGAGTCTTCAGGATTAGCAATTTTTCATAAAGTCTTGTACCAAGTACTAAGGCGTGTATCACCTTAAAACTCAACTTCGTTTACTTTTTAGTTTAATTTTGGTATAAAAACTGTTTTAAAGGTAATTATTCTTTAAGTAATTTTAGTGAGGAGTAAGGAACAAACCGTACCACTGGGAGTTATGAATGGCTCCTCCGTCGCTATGGTTCTTACATCCCTTATGTAGTACATAGTACATTATTTTTTATAATTATTGTTCAGTTGAACTGAATTTGAAATATTTTTATTTTAAAGAGAAAAGATATGTCCCTGGCCGGGATTCGAACCCGGAACCTGTCTCTCCGTGACAGAGCTCCGACCAATTGAGCCACCAGGGTCGCCTGCCGGCAAGGGAGACAGAGGACGGACCGACAGAGGTTCCGGGTTCGAATCCCGGCCAGGGACATATCTTTTCTCTTTAAAATAAAAATTATTTTTTATGCTCTAGTCGAACGAGATAGAACGTCCGTTTTTCTTTTTCTCAATTTTGGCGAGCTAGGACCGCGTGAAGTAATTTCATCCATCCATCGTTGCTTCTTCCCCTTTTCTCCTCCAATAATTCATCATCCTTCCACTCTGCTCTTCCCTTCTCTCCTCCGTCCAGATGCTGGTTCCTATTCTCTTCTCTCTCTGCTGGAAATCCTCAATACTACTCACCCAATTTCTGGAAGTTGTTCTGTTCTGTATTATTTCATCAGTTATCCCAATTTCCTTTTTATCTTTTTTCATTCCTTGGATACAACGATTACCATTTTCGATCTTGTATACGTGGTTAAAGGTTCGTTTTGTTAGTATGCTAACAATACATTACGTTAAATTGTTTTCTGTTTGTATAAGTCTTTATTGCTCTGAAGTCTTGAACTCTCTCTCGATCCTCAAATGCCCGAAGATTTTATGTAGAATTTTCCTTTCTTTTTCTCTTGTTTTCATGACGAACATACATTATATGACATACAGATCCTTTGGCTTAGTTACTGAATTTAAGGTTTAATTTTGGTTTTATCTGAAATAGCTTTAGATATTTGATGAGAATGTCCGTTATTGGAATGAGGATAGGAATTTCTTCCTGATGTATGCTGAGGCAAAACAAGATTAAGTAAACTGACCCATAAAGGTAAGAGAACAATGGCCGACCGCAACTACCGGCCTATTGTGAAAATTCTTTAGAAAGGTCCATCCTCTCTATGTCATTGCACCGAGTTTAGTTGATAGTGCAACAGTTTACACCCTTCAGAGGTTCTGCTGCAATTATCTTGCCTATCGTAATTACTCTGTTCATTAAGGCGAAGCTCCATTTATTATCAAGAAATCTCACAACTTGAAGTTAATTTAAAAAACCTTCAGACTGAAAATCTCTGTAATTAAGCTTTCAAAATTTTTTTTATTAATTAATTGTGGTTCCTAGTCGGTCACACCGTTTACTTGCATCGCATCTTCCATAAGATGAAATTTATGCTCTACATAGCAAGTTGAAGGGATAGAAAAGAGGCTTTTTTTGAAAGATTAATATAACTCCCCGGAACCATTAATTGATTCATTCCCGTTAGCGAAAACAATAGTCTCCATTGTGTTATGAGATAAAATAATTTTGAACTTGGGATCAATCGATCCGAATCATCCACTTCATTCATATCTCGAGATAATAGGAATCAGAGGTCATAAGAATAGGAAAGAATGAACTATGGAGTGAGGCTGAATGTCGGACATAGCAATTAGGCCAAATGTTGCTTATAAATGTAGCGGGGTAGCTCAGTAGGTAGAGCGCTGAGTTGCTGTGATGAAGGTGCCGGGTTCAGCTCCGGCTGGGGCAGGTAACAGTCATCGATGAGCCTTATGGGAACTGTAGAGCCTTCTTGGGCTCACCCAGCTTCTATAAAGTAGATCCCTTGAATTGGAGGAAAATTTGGCGGTTGAGCGTGACCTCGGACAAAACAACTCCTTACACAAGCTTTATCCTAGTAACAGTACAGTCCCGACCATGTACTGAACCCAAGACCCTTCATGGGTTGTAGTGGTACAGATTTTATTTTCTTAATAAAATTATTGTTTCCGTTTACATGATTTCGGCTGAAAGCCTTGTATGAATGACCTCGTTCACATTACTGCTGTCTGATCTGTATACACGAATCTACGTATATGCAAACTTTATTATACCCAGCTGTTGATACAAATAATAAACATCGATAATTCAATATTCAGTCGGCGTGAGGTTAACTTTCCTCTCCTATTAGCGAGTGAAAGTAAAGCGACCATTCAGGGTTGACGGACCCGACCTAGGAGGTTGTTGACTGGGTTCGATTCGTGTCGAATTCTAACAGATTGTTCCGTAGGTGGCCCCCCACACATCTCAATCATCAATTCATCTTGGCCACTAGCGGCTACCACCCCCGTCTTTGTCAATCTTCGATGACCATTGTTTTTTGTCTAGAGTCTCCATTGTCTTGTAATAGCGATTCTGAGTGAAATGGAGAGTAATTTCGTCACAGTTTTGATTTGTCAGTAATAGAAAGGATTATACACAGGTGTTTTCTAAGATCGTCTTTTGTCGGGACGAGAGGTCGTAATGTTGAGAATCGTGGTGCTGAAACAACGCCTAAAACAAGAAGGAAGGATGAAATTCGATTTTCCGTTCAACTGATTACTTTCTTTGTTCACGCTAAAAACCAGAAAGGAACACTAATTTTCGTCACACAAGATCCTTCAGAAATGATAAGCTAAAAGGAAACCTTTAGTCATCGCGTAATGATAAAATATTTGAGTTTTGTATATTAGCAATTTTTCATATTTATAGAGATAAAAAGGAGTTATAAGGAGAAAAGAACGAACTTCCTGGAGGCTGTTACTAACTTTTTTCTACATAAAATAATCCATGAACTAGTTTAAAAAAAAAATAGTAGGTACTTATATGAGTTCAGGATCAAAAGCGATAATTACATGTAAATTTCAAAAATCGAAATTTTCACAATTCGCGCTATTTTAGTCTATCCTTCATTCTTCCCGAAACTCCAACTTCAGAAGCGGACTTAAAGCATGAAGATTAAGGCGGCAAAGTGTCATGTTGAACAAAATTTCTTTTCCAAACTGGTGAAAATGTGAGTAGATGTAACCCAATTTTTTTTTTTTTTTAAGGATTTCCTTCAAACATCTCAGTAAACCAAAAATATACCCAATAATCTTTTTGAATTTATTATAGACACTACATTATTATTAAAGACACTACATTGATTCCAAATCAAGTATTTTTTTGGAATTTCGGAGTTATCCGCTTTTGATCCTGAACGCCTCATTTATTTTCCTTCATCGGATGTGTTTTTCATGATGATTCGAAAGCTCTTGTATCCGCATCCTTGTTCACGGGCTAGTTCGTCCCTGAATCATAACTACGAAAAAGAAGCGAGTTATTTCCTCGTTTAAGGCCAAAACTATCAGGTAAAAGGCTACTAGTATCACTCAATTAATACATTAATTATCGCCGTTAAAAACAAAGAAATATTCAAAATGTTATGACCCTGAGTAAAATTATTTTTGGACAGCCTGACCTTGTAGAAGATGATACAAGGAGAATGGAATCGTACCCTTTCTATAGTGAATCATTCACGGCATTACGCTCTCGTCTTCACGCTGATTACGCCAGTTCGAACATAATTCAACATATAGGTATTATGACTCATCAGGGCTTTTAATGCAGGTGAAATAATACTCATTTACACATATCGTTGTAATGGTTAAGGATAGGCTACGGAAGGGTACCTTCCAATCTTTATATATAGATGTGTTATCTTTGAAATCGATAAATTGATTTTAACAATATCGATAAAATGGTATAGATCATTGATAAATTAACGATTAGGCACTCTTATAATTCCATTATATCCTGCCCAAATTAAGAGCATTTTCGGAACATCGGGAAGGAAGTTGATTAATGTAAATAGTGAGTTACTATTAATGAGTGAATCTCATTTAATGGACAATTCCTCCCACCTGAATTAATTATGAATAGTCCTATGTTTCCCCACTGCTGTTTTTAGAGGAAATATTTTTTCATAATAAACTAATAAAAAATCATTTGATTTTATGATTACTTAAAAAAAAATGGAATTAACATGTAGTATATTAATGGCTTCTGTTGCAATTAACATGCATTAGTATAATGCTTTTGGAGGACTAAAAAAAAAAAAGCGGAGTCTTAAGACTCTGAAATAGCGGCTAAGTAATTTATATTTATGAAAATAAAATACATGTATTTATATATTATATAACTTGCATCAAATGGTAGTGAAATATATTTCCACTTATAAAACAAAATTCGATCATTTTAAATGCAATTGTTTAAAAAAGAAAATGTAAAAAAGGATTATGTGCCTTACATATTTTGTACCGCTCTCTTACTTTAATGTCAATAATACTTAACAAATATAACACCAGAGACAAAGCCTTGACAGAGAGATGATGGAAGATTTTTTACCTAGTGTACTGGTTACCCTATAACGAAAGATCGCCCTCTAGTGAACAACCAATTTCCGCTGTAAACTTAGTTGAAAATGTTTATTTTAATCGTTACTTCGCGGTTGGCCATAATTCAACCTTTTAAAAGGTATCATCCATTATTATTTATGTTGCACTATCGAATGTGCAACATAAATATTTGTTGAATGTATTTGATTAACATTCAAGAAAAAGAGACACCAATATATATATATATATATATATATAGCATTTCCAAGTCTATTTGAACCTTTTCCAAGTCAACTGTAACCTTTTACTAATCAAATGCTACCCTACGAAAATGAGGAAAAAAACAAATAGTTGATTTTTTGTTCCTGAGAAAGTTTATTTAAAAAAAGTAAAAACATGAAACATCCGAACTTAATAACAGTATCTTCATAGTTTTGGTAATAATATTATAAACATAATAATATTCTTGTTTACAAAAAATTAAGGAAAAAATTTAAAACAAAAAGTTTATTTTTTTTCTCATGAAATAAATTATATATAAAAAAATTAAAAAATGTAAACTAAACTGAACATTATCGCATTAAAAAAAAGTGTTTATTCCTAAGGAGAAAGTAAAATGACACTGTTCGTTTAAAAATACATTAAATTTTCAAGACATTTTCAAGGGTGACAATTGAAACGGAATCGGTTACAATTGAAATAAAAAGGATGAAAATTGAGTCATAAAGCGTTACATTTGAATTGGAAAGGGTTGCAGTTGACTTGGAAAAGGTTCAAATAGACTTGGAAATGCTATAAAAGGGTCTTGTTTTTTATGAATATTAAAAATATTATAGTTCAAAATATTTTAAACAAGAGATAACTGCAAGTCGATAAAGATGCTGTGAGGCCAATGAACGAATCGTCAGTTCAATTAATTTAGAATACAACAGTATTTTAATTTAAGTTATGATTTCCTTTATTCTCCCACGAGCTGTAACAGTATGTTGAGTGAGAAAAAACATTGTTAACATGTAATAATACTTTCTTAACGATTAAAATATATTTTAATTATAATCGGCAATATTGGTATAACATTTTTGTAACATGATAATTAACAGCATTTTTCCCAGAGTGACTTCACTTAATAATGACAAGAATGTAAAGTAGAGCCATACATTTAATTTGTAATTATACATTTATTAATTTATTTGTCATTGTTCAGATATAACATGAGAGGTAAATATTAGTAATTGTAATTGCTTCCTCGCAAGTCTCTACCTTAAACATTGCGTTTTTAAATCATCTCCCTGATATACATCTTGAGTTTATTAATTGTTTTAATAACACGCTAGGCTAGAAGTGCTCGGTAGACAGGACTGTAATATTGGAAATACCTTTTGGCATTCGGACTGACATGATTGCCTCCATAAGTTGTGAGTTAGATCTAGAAATTGTCAAGGTAAAATCTGCGGTAACTACCTGTACCACTACAACCAATGAAGGATCTTGACTTCAGTCTACCTATCTATCGCTAGAGACAGTAATGTTTTTAGGTTAACGGTTCTGTAGGGATGTGATTTGGCCGATATCTCATCCCTCTTCAATTAAGGGTACCCACTTTATAGAGGCTGGATGAACCTAGGAATTTCTGTATAGGGGCACTACATTAGAAAGACGCAACATGGTACACATACACAACGAACTACAGTTAAACACTGTACAGAAACACATAACTAGGTGTCCCCTCAAGTTCTTTGACAACCTTCTCGCATCCCACAACCCACTCTTCCGAGCCATAACCCCATCCCCCCTTCCTGCAAGGTGGCAGGGCAGGAAGGGGCCCTTAAACCCCGTCAACATCATATCATAACCCCTACCCCCTCCTTTTCCCTCCCCTAACCCCTCATTAATCCCATCCTACCTCCTATCCTCTTACCTTGACCCCACCCCTCCTTTAGTTCTAAGTTTTTAGTATTAGTTTAGCTTGTAAGTTACTTAATAGAGAAGGCCCCTCACCTTCGGATTATTTTCTGTACCTGAAATATGGACAATTTTAGTTTTTATTCCAAGTTAAGAGACCTTCCAATACTTAAAGTAGAATAAGGTTAATTTTATATTACATGACTAATTACTTAATTATGTTACTTATCTCAATTGTTTACTTGTTTCATGTTTCCTGAGGGATCCGAAAAAAAAAAAAAAAAAAAAAAAAAGGAATGTCTGTAGATCACACAGGGTCTACATTAGGCTGATAAGGGATAAACTGACTTATCTCGAACACGCGATCTCCAGCACAGCAACTCAGATCCTTTGCATGAATCTATTCAGAAGGCATTATTTCAAAGATCTATCCATTTAATACAATCCATGACTTGCTCGAATGAGCGAGCTCTTAAGTGAACATGAGTTTTCTATTCCCATGACATTTCGAGATGTTGTGAGCGTGAGTTAGGTTTTCTTCTCTATATCCAAAACTAAGTTAAGAATTAATTACATTACAGTTGGGTATAAGCGTGTCTTTAGCTCAATCGTTTTTCTTCGTAAGAATATTAAGATAAAGCACCTTGTTTCTTTATCAATACATTTTTTTATTTAGTGATTCTTTAAAGGTTATTATTATATATTAATCGTTAGTCTTAAGGTAGCATCACTTTTGGGTTCATCATGTATTTAGATCAAAGCATTGATCTAAACACAATTGCGACCGCATTGCAACTCAGGAGTTAACTTACCAGTTGCATCTTCTATTGACACTTTGACGAGAAAGTACTGGCAATAGTGTAAGATCAAAATAGTTAGTACTACAATATTTCCAACACTACTGTTGCATAGAGTAGTCAACATCACCTCTGGAGAAATGTCCGATAACTTATTCTGGAAATCATGACAAATGCAGCCTTGTTGACATTTGACCCAGTGTTCCCAACACTGCAACTCTAAACTATGATGAAAGGGAATGCCGGTTTGGGATGAGATTCAAGGCCGTTAGAAAGCAGTGATGCAAGAGTGGAGGGGAGAAAGTGGTAGCATTGTCGGAAGGATCCCAGGAATTAGCGATAATCAGGAAGGTCTGGGAAGTGGCACGGTCCTCGGGAACGTCTCAATTCATGAACCTTCTTCCTAACCACGGGAGGTTATTTTCACTGCTTCTTTGTAAAAGTTTTTAAAGCGACCTTTGCACGAGAGAAAGGGAAAACGTTTGTACAATTAAGTTCCCTGAACAAGGGAAACAACTTATGATTAGCATTCTATTTAACATAGGCAGATACTGATACATACGTATACACATTATACAAAGTTATTACATACAAAAAAAATTACTATTAACAATGCGACAGTAAGTAAAACCTAAACTAACTTTCTTTGATATAAACATAGAACTAATCCAAAAGTGATGCTTCCTTAAAACTAGCAGTTAATATATTATAATAAATTTTAAAGATTCACTAAATAAAAAAAATGTATTGAGTAAAGAAAACAGGTACTGCAGATTATATCTTGCCAATTTCTAGATCTAACCCACAACCTATGAAGGAATTCATATCAGGCCGAATGCCAAAAGATATATATAAAATATTGCAGTCCTGTCTACAGAGCACTTCATGCCTAACGTGTTATTAAAATCGATTAATAAACTCCAGATGTATATCAGGGAAATGATTTAAAAACGCAATGTTTAAGGTAAAGACTTACGAGGAAGCAATTACACGGCCATTAATTAGCGACGACTATGTCAGGGTGGATAAGGTAATTGAAGTTAGGCAAGGCAGAGCGTGCGTAGTATGGCCGGTCGTTAGGAGAAAACACTTGTACCAGCCGAACCGAAGTTATGGGGAGGAGGTTGAGTCGACATTCCTAGTCGTACCTCAAGGCATAAGAACAACACCTGCCAATGCTTTTACCAACAGGGTTCTCCAATGTTAGGTTAGCATTCTTGAGCTAATCGCGCACTCTAAAAAAAAAATAACTCCTTGGTTGGATTTAAATCGTTCGAAATAAAGGAGATGACCGGTTGTCATAATTCTTCTGAATGGAGTCACAGCTTAGATTCAAAGTTTGGAAATGCGTTACTTCTAGAGGGAACATTAAAAAAAACAAAAAAAAAGACCACTCCATCCAATGGTTCAAAGGGTTCAGTACCTCTATCAGGTACTGTACTGTTTCTAGGTCCGGGGTTGCGCTAGGAGGTGATTTCTCCTAAATCACATTCAACCGCCAGGTTTTTATTACAGTTAAGGATATTCACTTTATACAGGCTAGGTGAGCCCCAGGAGGGTCTTCAGATTTCATCTCCGGCTGTTAACAGGTTAAATAAATTATCTGCCACAGTCGGGTTTGAGCCTGAGACCTTTGGCACGGGAACTCAGTGCACTAACTCTGAGCTACCCCGTTCCTGGGTACATGAATAAACATGAATAATCTCTTATTTATAATTTCCCTAAATACAGTCAATAAACAGTCCAAATAATGTATGAATAAATTGAAAAAAATATCTACTTAAGCTGATCAGAATAATATTGAACTTGTAAGGTTTTCCATTAATTCACTTGTACCCTAGTGTTTTTTTTTTTCTTTTTCCTCTTTATTTTTATTTAAAAGACAAATAATTCACAAATAGAAGAGTATTAGTTATTTATTACAAACGAGAACTTCTTGACACAATAAAACAGAAAGAAAAATTCTCATCTGTGCCTTATCACGAGACATAACAGATATATTTTCCTTCAGGTTTTAAGATCGAAGGAAATCGCAGACCCGGACGTCATCAGTGCTCCCGGCTAAAGAACATGTGAGTAATTGGCCAGGATTGTGACCGATAATCATTTAAGGCGGACGATGATTTAAAAAGATTTTTTATAAATAGCATATGGTTTCCTTTTTAAATTTTGCGGCAAATAATCTCGTTTCCAGTTTTCGCCGGCTGAATGCCATTTACTTTTATTATATCGTTTTATTTAAATGTAATAAAATTTAATTGTAAAAGATTGCATTTTTTTCTTCATTTTTTAATCCTTTCATATCCAACCATCCGTTGCACCTCAGAAGCAGACTTCTTATATGTATTATAAACTAATTAAAATGCACAATAAAATTATCTTATTATATTGACAGCGTATATTCATTAAATTATATTTTTATTTTACATACTAATTGTTATCATTCACTTTCTTAAGGCAGTTTATCACCAGAATTTTATTAATATTTAAAAAAAAATAATTTGAATATGATTTTGAAGAAAACTAATATTTGTTTTGAAAAATTAAAAAATCCTTATTTAACTTGTACCTTTAGGCTAGAGCCTGATATCTTGACATTAAACAAAATGAACAATTTAATTAACAAATTTTTAGCTAAATGTTCATTTGATTGTTTTCCAAATTCTTGTGCTATATGTGAAGAAAAAAGTTTTATTAAGGCAAAGTTTTTTATAGGCTTCTTTACTTAAGTTCGTGGTAAAAGATTCTATAACTAATTTTTGATTTGTTGAAAATATGTTGGGGCGAATAATAACAACGATTGAAGAAATGAATTTACGAGTAAAAATATTTTGGAAATCTTCAATTACTAAATTATTAATATCAAAATATAAATTAAATTTATTTTATTTTCATACCTTGACCGGTTTCATTGCAAGGTCTATATCTCATGGTCATTACCTTGACCAAGGTAATTTAGAAAATATTTTATTTGATGAAAGTATATCCCGGTATATGCTAATTACGTGGAAAAACACAAGAGTATGGTTCAAACACGTGGTTTAAATTTAACTCTACAAAAAATACTTTTTTTACAGAGGAATCTCGGGGATTTAATCATCAAAACGAAGCAATATGTAAATTATTCATTATAACGCAAAACTATAGTTTTAAGTGATTTTTTAAAAAACGTTTTCATCAATAGAATAAAAACAAAAAATATCGAGCAGTATGATTTGGATTATTAAAATTGTATTAGCTCCAACTTATATTGATTTTTTTAAAGATTAAATCTATAAAAATTGATCTTCATAAATACTGTGTATTGGCGATTCGTAATGCTTCTAAAATTAAACTTTCGTTTAAATAATTTCAACAATTTTAATAATAAAATTGAACGACGGAAAAAACAGATTCAGGGTGGTCTAAGATATGAGGAGGAAGCATAGTGAACATATAAAGGCATATTAAAAGAAAATAAAGGGAATGAGAAATTTAAATTGGAATGTAGTCCTTACAGGGCCTATTAGCAGAGGGAAAAAAATTGAATTACAATTAGGAATATCTTTAACAACATATCCGGCGTAATGAAAAATAAAAATTTAGATTTTCATTTATTGCTTTTATTTTCCTGTTGTAATTAATTAAAAAAAAATACGTTTACCAGTTTAATGAAGGATATATCAACGCGCAATTCCGGTGTGTATATTTTCACATAACGGCTTCATTCCTTTGGACATTTTGAATTTGAAAAAGAGTACGTAGTTCAAATTTAAACAGATATATTGGAGCAGTCAAAATATGCTTGAAAAAACAGTTAGTTTTTTAAATGTTCACTGTAATAATTTTTTTTCGCTTTAAAACTTCTTGATTATATTCTTCATGATTTAATCTTAATAAAACTACGTTAAGTGTTAAGAGAAATAAATAAACAATAAACTGATTAAGTAAAGTTATAAATGTCAAATATAGAAAATATTCTTCATGACTCATTGCTGAATTAAGATTGAGAAATGTTCCTTTGGTATTAACAGATAAATGGGACAAGGTTCAAACTGACGAACAAGTGTTCATTCCGAGTATTCTTTCAACTGGGTAGTTGTAATCAGGAGCGCATTCTGAGATTTTGATTTTTTTTGTAAAATTATCGACGGCATTAAATAAGTTTGCATATATTTAGTTCATACTGCATGGTTCTGTGTTTCCTTGCATGGGTTGTTATGTGCAAGTTGGTTGGTTGGTGATGGTATGTGCTTACTTCACAAAATCTGATATCTACTGTTCATAAAGAAAGTTAATAGACTTAATGAGTCATTATAAAAAAATATATGATTCTAGATGAATTTCAATACACTTTGTTTTACAAAATTTACTCGTCAAAATCAGATAGGCATGGGTTTAATTTTTTTTCAAAGTCCTCAAATGTCAAAGCCGGAATTCGTAAACAAGGACAACAGGATACAAGATCTTCCCGACCCTCGTTCGATAACTGTTATTAAAACTGGTTCTAATAATAACTTCTACGAACTAGAACTAAATACCCTCATAGTGGTTCAACGGTAATCTTAATTGATGCAACAGTATGTAAATTATCCATCATATGGCGAAATTATCATTTAAGTGAATTTTTAAAACATTTTTATCACTACAATAAAAATATTAACTGTTTTCAATAGTTGATTACAAGGGAGGTTTTTGAGAGTGAAAGCGTTAAAGCAAGTAACGATCAGTGAACGAGTACTGAAGTATCCACCCCGTAAGTAGTGACTTAATTAGTGAACGGTTATTCGAAAAACTAACTAGTTATTTTTTGTAACGTAATATGGCCTACTTATAGAATATATGTAGTACATTCTTGAAAATATATGCATGTCACGTAAAACCGGTGAGCTATCTATGTCTTTTGTGTTTTCGTTGAAAAGCTCACTGGCGTGAACAGTAAATAGAATAGAATAAGATCAAATGGCCTGAGACCCATAACTCAGATTCTCTATTACATAAAAGTATACATAACGTTCCTTTCAAAACATATTTGATCTGTGTTATTGTGTTATTGTTATTGGAGCGAAATGTCTGACGCTAGAATATCCAGCGTCGAGGAAAATCTGCAAAAAATTAAAAGATTATGCATTTTAAAACAAAAAAATAATGAATTGGCCTCGATATTTTCGATGACGTAGATATAAGTCATACATAGAACATTAAATATGCAAAATTTCGAATTTTGTCTACATTTAATTTTTTTGAATTTACTTCATTGTAGTTCGTAACACGCTTTTATAAGCTTCCCCTGTATGTCACCGAATTAAATTGAATCTTTGCACACTTCTCAGGGCCGATGGCAAAACAATAATTTAATAAATTTGCCTAAACAAAACCAGGAGTTTCAGGATTAGAGATTTTTAAACCGAAGATACAACAGCACTGTCTTGTACTAATGCATACATGACTTCATAATTGAGACAAGCCTTCTGTTAAGATCAACTGAGGAGTTTTGTATATTTTGTAACAAAAAAAAAGTAGCTTTTGTATCTAGCCGAATTAAAAAATAGAAAATGAATATTAGTTTTAAAAATCAACTAAAGAACATGCGTATATAGCCAACTGAACTAAAAAGTAGAAAATAAATAATAGTTTAAAAACTATAAAACACGCTTTAACAGGAAACAAAACTAAAAAATAGAAATCAAGTTTCGATAAGTTTAAAATGAAAATAGAGAAAATGGACAAAAATAGTTTGTGTTTAATTTTCTTTCAATTTACGATGTTTCATTATGATTGTAATTTATTTAAAATGTACATACCGTTTTAAAAACTGCTCTTATGTATGGTGGTAGAATTATTTACCTGAAACAAAAAAATATTTTTATATTTATATGTTATAGTTATTAAGCACACATTAAGAATTTCAGAAGTAATAAAATGTTATTATTAAACTATTTCCATTTATAATAATTTATATTGTTGATTCTTACTAAATATTGTTGTTACTGATGAAATAGTAAGTAGCTAGCTCATGTCAAATACATTTCATAACGCTTGGAATCAATGACAACTGATATTAAACATTTTTCAATTTCGGTTAAATCCTAGTTAAAATTTGTTCCTAAATCAATATTTTTATTTATGAAAGTTGTTTCTTGACTTTGGTTTGTTAGGGCCAGGTTCGAGAAACTACTAAATAATAAGAGTGGTGTGAAATGGTCAGCGATTGCAGTCAATGATTACACTGCTCAGTCGGAGTTTGACCCTGCACCTCACAGTCCACATCTCAGGCTGTAACATAGGCGGGATATAATAAGTCATTCTTATTTCGTGCAATCCTTGACTGCACCCCCTCACCATTCCACACCACTTCTAGAATTATCCAGTCAACCGTTTCTTACTTTAATACAAAATTAATCATATCCATTATTTACTCTGTAAACATCTCCATTAGAGCGTGACTTTTTTTTGGGTCCTATCTATGTCAGGTGCAAACGCAACAGAAGTGGTGGGGCCATGTTAAATAACTGAGTGAGAGAGAGCGGAAGTTATGCAATTGTAAATGGGCGTCCACTGAGATAGCTTTGAAGAAAGATATAGGTTCGATTATCTCCAATCGATTTTCTGATTGGGATCTTGGAAAACGACAGGCGTCGGTCATCAGGTTTGGGGATAGTGTATGCAATCGGTAATGACTCTTATGCCACAAAATTAGAGAGTAATTTTCATGACATTGACCCGTATAAAAAAAATTTTAGTTAACATCACCTCGTACTCGCTTCGGCGGTACATATACTAAAATTGGAAGGATTTAGAGGAAATTAGCACGGCCCCTGCGCAAGGATGACATGCAAATTAATAGTATTCCACTTATCCCAGTTGAACAGATTCACTACCTAGGACTCAACTTAGACAAACGTCTTACTTGGAACCCTCACACAAGTCTGATAAGACAAGAAACAGCTGGACGCTTCCGACCAATTCAACACATATTAGACAAACGCCATCGAACCATCGAACTCCTCTCGTATCCAATACTTGTAATCCTAAATCCTTCGGAAAATCCTAAACGTTCCTTGTTTTGTCACAAATAAAACCATCCATAATGACCTTAACGTTCCATTTGTTACCGATTTAGCCCATTCCAGATACCTATCATCCCGTAATAAACTCCAGGCCCATCCAAACCGACTAGTTTCCATCCTAGCATCCAATTCCATACCGGACAATCCTCCTAGGCGTCTGAAGAGAAGATGGCCTCGGGGCCTTCTATTTTAGAAATGTTATTAGAGTGCTGCCAGTGGGTAGTGTATCTACATGTCCTGTAATAGTCATTGTACTAGATGTATATATTACAGTTGTACAATTCAATAAAATAATTTTAAAAAAACATTTCCTCAGCAGTATTCTTACGCGAGATGATATACCCACAAATTTGTCAAATTTTGAGAAGCTACGAACGTTCGCTATCATCACAGTGATTTTAATTCTGTTCGCCACAATTCCAAATAAATGGTTGATGTAACGTAAGTCCACACCACTGGCGTAAATAACTCTTTATAGCTCTTTATCTTCCCCTAGACTATTAGTTGGTGACCAAGATATTCAATCTTTCTCTTTTTAATTATAAATTACATTCCCTTCACCTTTCCTATCTACTTCCCTATCCGCCGATGTGGAAGGATACGATATATTGATAATGCGCCGGTCACATCTCAAAAGCATCCACCCTTTTCAATAGTATTTTCCTCAATTTCCCCGCCTTTGCACCATACAGCAAAACAAGAAATACGTAGCATTTGGCCGGTCTTATTTTTAGCGGAAAAGATATGTCGCTGTGTATGAGTGAGTACTTTCCTCATATGTCACTCTGGCTTTTTCTATTCTGGAATGTCTGTAAAATGGAATGAATGTAAAATGGAATATCTGGTTCATTTTGAGTGCGTGGCTGTTCCAAGGTATACATATGAATCTACCAGTTTAATTACCTGATTATTTATTATCATTTGTCGGGCAGGTTGCTGGGTTTTGCTTACCAACATCCATTTATTCTTATTCAGATTCAGATTAAGTAAGTAATAATTTCAGATATAGTTTAGTATATTCAAATGTCCGTTTAAATTCGCTTAGGGCCAGCTTTTG
Organism: Arma custos; assembly: GCA_037127475.1. NCBI lineage: Eukaryota > Metazoa > Arthropoda > Insecta > Hemiptera > Pentatomidae > Arma > Arma custos. The sequence goes on from CM073762.1 coordinate 27,205,006, forward strand.
GCAAGTGGTAAGTGCGCCAGAGTTACGTGAGCTGTGCGTGTGAGATAACACTCCGGGGCTGGGCGATCATCTTGAGGAAGGGACAGACGATCTCGGTGAGAGAGGACGAAATTCATTACCCGTTTGATCGATTGGCTATCAGTTGCGATGTTCCCAAGAAAGAGGGACGCTGTTGGATAACTGTTGCGCAAGGATAATGTATCTATTATTGTTGCTAAAGAGAGAGTGAAAGTGGATGGCGGAGCCCGAGTGGACAGAAATATTCGGCCCTTGTTGGAATGTGGGTCGCTCGCTGCCCTTGCTCCACAACTAAGACAGATGCCTCTGTCCTGAGGCACACCCATTCGCAATGTGTTCTAAATTCGTCGTATTTATGCACGTAATACTGGGGCAGATAAACTAAACAGCAACCACACATATCACTTCCAGGAAGAGACGCTAAATTAATTACTGTGCTATTCCAAATTTATTACCTGTTACGTTCTCGACGCCTTGGATTCCCCATGCGAAGGAATCTGTTACTTCACGATTCCAAGAAAACTAAGGGATAATGCTCACACAGATCTCAGCTATTCCTATTACCAGTATATAAGTCTTGAAGTCCAGGAAATAGAATACTTCAACATAAAAATATTTTTCTCAACGTAGAAGCTGAATACCTGCTTTTTCCTATTTTTTTTTCTGCCAGATAGCAATGCCAACTTAAGTGCCTGGAAGTGGGTTATCATCCTCCATCACTTAATAGTTTTGAATCGGATTGTTAGAAAATATAATATTAGCTGCATTATTTTGTGAATAACAACAATTTTTTTTTTTTTAAATTTATTTATTGATATTTACAACTGTGTTACAATTATACAACAAGTAAATAGAATGCGTGTTACATAATGACATGAGAATGACAAGTAGAGAAACTACCACTGGTAGTACTCAAATCAAAGTTCAAATAAGAAGGTCACGGGGCCATCTTCTTTTCAGACGCCTCGGAGGATTATCGGGAATTGAAGAGGAAGCTAGGTTTGAAACTAGAGGGTTTGAGCGGGAATGAAGTTTGCTATGAAAGGATAGATACCGGGTTCGGGCCAAATCAGCATCAAAAGGGACATTAAGGTCGTTATGGATGACTTTATTCTTAACAAAATAAGGAGCATTGAGGATTTTACGAAGGACCCCGGACTGCAGGGATCGGACACGAGAGGAACTCGACGGCCCAGCGGAGCCCCACAGCCCCACTCCGTAAGTCCAAATAGGTCGTACGACGGTCATGTAGATGAGTCCCCTGTAGTTAATCGGGAGCCCAGAGCGCCTGTCCAGCAAGTACTGAAGCAGCCCGAAACGTCGAGTGGTCCCCCGCCCCTCCAGTCCTGCATGAGGATTCCAGGTTAATCGTTTGTCGAGGTGCAACCCTAAATATCGGATCTGTTCTACACGCACCAGTGGGATATTATTAAAGGATACTGTAGGGCAGGAAGTCATTGGTTTATGACGTAAGGTAAAAGTGATTTGATGTGATTTTTGAGAATTTATTTTAATTCTCCAGTTTTGAAACCATTCTTCAAGATCAGTGATATGGGATTGGATGCTTGGGGATGCAATAACTGGATTGGTGTTGACTGATAATACACATGTATCATCAGCATACGTGGTAAGGATAGTATTAGGATGAGTTGGGATGTCAGCTGTATAAACTGTATAAAGGATTGGGCCAAGGATACTACCTTGAGGAACACCAGCAGATTGGGAAAAGAGGGATGAATAGAAATTATTATGGTGAAAAACAACAATAAAAATATCGTTATTTTTATTAGTCTCACACTTGGGCCAAGAATACTGAAGAATCTACTTGTTATTAAAAGTAACTTCCTATTTTAATTATTTTTATTCCTAATTATTATTATTTAAAAGAAAAATAAACCAGACATTCCAATTCAGAAAGTACTGGTGAGCTCCACCACTCACTATGAGTCCTACTCCTATCACTCATGAGAAATCAGCAAACCCCCATCGTCATCCTTCTCTTAAATGCACCCGGTGCAGTAAAAGATATCCCATAAATCTTATTTAGTCCTGATAAATATCAATTTCAAATCAATAAATAAGCCAAGAGATTAGAAAAAAACAACAACACCAAAAAACCAAAAACCAGACAATAGCCTTTTCAAAACTATAAAACTTTCTGTTATAACCAGTAACTATGCCTATAACTGGGCATAGTTAAGTTGAGGATCAAAACCGAATAACTCGGAAATTCCCAAAGAAGACTTTTTCAAATTATTCACAAGCAATTTTATCATGAACAATTGAGGTTGAGAACCTGAGAAGTAAGACGGCAAAGTGTCGCCTTAGGTAAAATTTCTTTACTACACTAACGGAAAATGTGAAAAAATTCATTTTTTAAAACATCCCCAATTTTTAATAGAACTGGTTTGAACTGTCTTTGCCATGCATTACGCGAGATTAGCCTAAATCGGGATATTGTTTTCTCCTTTGATATTTCATATGTTTAATTTTTCTTGTAATACGACTTTTGTAATGGAGTTCTAATACAACAATTTTTTTTATAGAAACTAATTTACTTTTATGAAACTTAATTATTTAGCTGTGTAATAGATTACTTAGATATATTCTTCACGCAAAGATATTTGATATTGCACTACGGGAATGAAAAAAATATCCTCAATACGAAATTCCTTTTATTCTTTAGTATTTGGAAAGAGTCGCATTATTTTTCAGTATCTGATCCAAGAATCTTATCTTACACTTAGACTAAAATCTCTCCCCTGATCACTTCCCACGTGCAAGCCCTGACTTAGTATTGTTCTAGATCCTCTCTGAAAGAAGAGTTAATGAATAAAGAGTTCATTTGCCCACCTTAGGAGAACCTTTGTTAAGAATGAAAGACAGATTCTTGAGGATAGAGGCTCAATCTTACTGAGAATTCGAGACCCGACTGGACAGTCATCTTCAAGTCATTTCGCAGCTTCAGTTCTAACGCCTAGGAAATGGATTAATTAGCTCAATGATGAGATCAAGATGACATTGATTATTATTAATTTTACGCTTTTTAAATTAAATGTTTCTTATCTTCAGTAATTAATATTTAGATTTTATCAACTTTAGCAGTTAAAAACGTTTCTTCGATGGCTTGAACATCATTTGAATCGTACAAATTCTTTCTATTACCTGTAATTTCAAAGAATCTTCGAGAAAATTATAACTTTAAGGATATAAGAGAAATTTCCAAATAGAAAGGCTAGAGTCTCTGAAATAAAGAAAAAGCGAATAATTTATTGTTATCTCGTATATTCTGGGATCATCAAGCAAGAAAACTAATATAAACATAAAAAAATCATTTATAAAACTTCAAAATGGAAAAAACGTAATACGCGATATCCACTCCAAAATATCAACAAATATGTTGAAGGAAAAGGGGAGTTACAAGGCAGTAGTTGCTATAAAAGTGCATAAAATTGAAAATAGAAAAGAGAGTACGGAAATATTTCGTCAAATGTTGTGCGTGTCTCAAGATGCATATTTCTGCGAGAGAACATGCAGTTCACAAAACATGTGCACGAGGAATCGAGAAAGTCCAGTGAATATCTGCTGGACCAATGTTACAATCCGGCTTTGGCGGGTTATTTTTTGTTATATTAGACATGGCTCAACGGCGGATATCATAAAATATGTATTGGTTCGCCCGTAGGCTGTTCTCACTGGGTACCGAAGTGTAAAATGGTGGTTATGGATGATTCAAACAACTTCACCTTCTTTCATGACTGTAGGTTTGGAAATAATATGCCTTGAGTATGAGCAAAACGTTCGAAATTTCGGAATGCCGTAGTATCCATTGTAAAAAAAAAAAAATAAAATAATAATCGGTTCACTCAAATATTTCATTAACTCCGCCGAGGACGGTCCTAAGCACGTCTGAGAGGAGAAACACCCGTTAAAAACATTGCTTCAGCTGGCCCGGCTGGTAGTACCACCTAGGGTTACAGGTGAAAACCGGCAAATGATCTCGACGGGGGAAGAGAATCAATCATTCTAACGACCAAGAGAGCAGGCCCCCACTGTCTTATGGGTATGAGGTGGACTCCAAAGATTAAAGGGAACAAACCCTGAATACAAAAAGTATGCTGAAGCCGGCGATGTCTGACCGAAAGGTGCATGTAGTCATGGTAAGACCAAAAAACAAGACATCACGCACTTCCTATATGGCTATCTCTAAATTTGGAACTATCGATAGAGGTGTTACTCTTGCGGATCCCAGCCAGGCGCAAAACAAAGGACCCTGGATGACCTCAGAAGTACCACTGATTTCCTGGCTTTATCACCGGACATAACCATATGATGGGAAGAACGAAAGAAGAAGAATATTTCATTGACTTTCTAGTGTAATTTAAGAAAAGTTATAAGCCTTGAGAACCAAATGTGATAGATTTCCTTGTTCTTTAATATTATTATTATAGATGAGACCCCACCGATAAATTATTCTTTCCTGACTTAGGAAATGAGCAAAATGAGAAGCTATTATAACTTTTAATACTTGTATAAAAAATTTTTTTTTATTAATTTTGTAAAATAATCTGCAAGAGAAATCAAGAGGAGAAGACAACAAAATCCAATTCGAATAAACCTGAAGCGTCACTTCCACCCTGCATGAAAACGACTCATAGAAAAAATTCGATTGGTTCCAGACGTGCATGAGAGAAGAGCAAATAACTTGTAGCGTTCCTTCATCCAGGACAGCTTAGTTCCAATCTAACAACGCCATAATGCTGAGGACATAATTTAAAAAAGATCTATGGATTTGATTGATTAATCCATGAATTTGTTTTCTTATAAACGTAATCAGCATTGTATTGTTTGGATTACATCGGTTGGCGCTACTAATTTGTGTATCATTTATGAATATACTCGTACTTGAAGGCTTAGATCAGATTTCCTTTGTTATCGTGGGGTGCGTACATTGTAAGCAATTTTTTCCTTTTATTTTAACTAAATATCCTATCATTCCATACAATTAATTTCCATGGCATCGAATACTTGTGGCATTATGAAGTAAAGGTACTTAAATTGTTTTATAAAAAATAGTTTTATTTTTTTCATAGACAGTTTGTTTATATATTGGCTTTCTTATATATATAGTTTACAATTATTACAATATGATTAATTATAATCTCTCCTATAAATTATTGAATTATATAGTGTAATTTCCTACTTGTATTACTAGTATTGTCACTCGGATCGAGGATAGTAAAAAATAGGATTGGTAAAAGGCTGCACTGTCGTTACAAAATTTTTCTTCCGATGTAAACAAATGAACGCGATCAAGACTATTTGGCTGATGTACCTTTTTAAAAAAATGAGTAATGGGTTAGGGCAGGTTTTAACTCAATAAATTTGAGTATTACTTAATGTTACGTGTTGAGTTTGAAAATAAAATGAAATAATTACTACCGAATGTCACTATTTAAAACAGTCTATAGTTTATCTCCAAAAGGGTAAATTAAAATATTTAATATAGCTTGAACATCTCTCAACTTACACTCTCTTTCCCTAGAAGTGTACACTATTACAGTACATCTTGCATCATTGGATATGAACCATGACAAAAGAAATTTTAATTTTAAAATATCTTCGATTATTCCGAGTCATCCAATCAAATACAAATTCTTTCTCAATTAAGATTGGAGCTAGCAAAATAACGATTGACAAGGCAGTCGACGTCCTTCGGAAATCAACGAACCTATCTTGCCAAGCCTCCAAAAGGTCCTTAACCAACTTAATAAAGCATAAATAATAAAATATAATGAAATAAAATATCGATAATAAACAGTCTCAGTAGAAATGTGGCAAAATAAAAATATATCTGAGGTAATAGTGGTGAACGTAATCTTATGATAAACTTATTCAATATATGGTGTATAAGTAACCGTATACGTAAGAATATATATATATATATATATATATATATATATATATATATATATATATATATATATATGTTAAGCTATACGTAATACTTAGCTAAATTAACAGATAGTGCATAATTATTTTTTTAAGCACAGAGACACTACTTTATTTCTGGTAGCTTAGGTCATAACATAGTTACCTGGAAGAAATCTATAAAAAAATAAAGATAAAATTTACTTTATTTGGTTGAAACCATGAAATTTTTGAAATGCCTGTGGACAAAGAGCCAGGGGGTAGAAAGGCAGGAAGACAAAGAATTATTACAGCGAAAGTCAAGAAAGATCAAATTAGTGAAAAGCTTACGTAATTATATGCGATACGTAAGAACAACGACGACTATTTTCGATTGTAAACAATACTGAAACCAATCACCTGTGGTTTCCTTATTGATGAGGGACACTAATATCGCACCGAATTACAAACGAGACAATAACGAAGATTGTCATTCAACTAATAAAAAAAATGTAAATACGAGTTTTGCATTAGGAAAAACGATATTTTTTTTTTATAAAAAAGCTGAATCTGTTATCTTTGCATGCTCAAGTACGCTAGCGTAACTGAGTAACTGGAGGAAAAAGATGTAGCAGATCCGATTGTACAGACTGCGATGCTTACAAGGAGTAGATCAAAGGGTTTTTGATTTTGATGTTATGCATGTCTCTATGTTGCGAGTGCTGTGACATGATTATTTTTTATTTTATAAGAACTATTCATTAAAAATAATCATAATATAATAAAATAATCAGATAAGAACCATACTATTAAATTTATGAAAAACACCGCTTCGAAGCCTATATAAAGATATTAAAACCAAAACAGGGCAACTCCTAGATTGGGACTCCAAGAGCCTTTATTGACTAAAATTACCGGCTATCACCTCTTTGAGGAGATACACTAGGAGCGAGGATGGAAGAGAGATGTCACCGTTGTTGCAAAGAGGGCGGAAAGAAAAAAATCCGATGTGTCATCCGGACCGTGGAAAACCGAACGGCGGGCCGCTGGGGCTTTGGAATTGAACGAATCATTCGTGAACTACTGACTCCATTCCCTAAAAGTCATTAACGGAGGATCTAATTCATTCTGTTCCGCAATTTTCATCGGTCCACTCGATAGAAAAAAAATAATAAACTAAAAGTCATATTTGAAATCAAATTGAGGGCAAAGGAGAAAAGCTAAAGGAAATCCAGAGCTTGCGGATACCTGAGGAAGATTTGGAACAGAACCAACATTTCCTGAGATGTCAGATTTGTTAAACAAATTACAACTCGCAAATCTGCTCGCCAATAAAAATGCAATAGGACTACGATGAGGAAGGTTTGAATCAAAGGTATGGTAGTTCGATTTCGAACAGTTCGGCCCCTCCATTTTCCGTGACAAATGATACATGAATATAATATGGTATTAAATAATTTACAGGAGGACACGACTTCTTATTGTATGCAAGTTTCCCTTAAAACCTTTACTATCTCTTTACAGAAGAAAATTAAATCGATAATCAACAATAGGAGAACACAACCGAATGATTGCGTGCAACTTTGGTAGAGGATTTGGAATCGGCAAGCAGACATTTAAATAATTTTTATTCTTAATTTTCTAATTAAAATATAAAAAAAAATGTTTTCTTTGAAAATAACCAATTAACCTATTGCCATCAGAAACTTAAGAAAACATTTCAAAAAATAATATTCTTTATATAAAAATACTAATATGAGTATAGGTATGACCATTTAACTTAACAAGCCTATGTTCGAGAAAAAATAATTAGTACTGATAATAATTATGATTAGTATTAATAATATTTGGAACGGAGTTATATTGTTCAAGTTCCTTTGTATCAATTATTAACTCATGTCTCTTAAAACTTTTAAAATTATTATGTTTTTTTTTTTTCCTGGAACATTTATATAATGATAATAACAGTAAATTTGGCATTATATGGGAAAGGAGAAGCGAAGATATATTTATCTACATTCCCGGTGAAAAAGTGGTTAAGTCAAATTTCGTCAAGGGTGAAATAAACTACAGTCCCTGCCCATATTAATGTGACCACCAAGAAAGATTATTTTCTTTTTGTTTTTTCCTAATTTTTTTAATATACTTTTGCGTGTCTTAATAAATTGCTGTTTTAAGTAATGGCAACACTGTTATAAGTGTTTTAAAGTATTTTTTTTAGTAATGGCAGCATTGGTTTTAGTACATACATTTTGTTTTACGAGTGTCGGCGTGCATAATTTATGTTTGAAATTTTTGTGGATTTATTGTTTCTTTTTCATTAAATACTAGTCGGATTCGGTAAGTTTATTATTGATTTATTATTTGTATCATATATTTTAACTATTTTGATAGTTTTTTTTTTCATCAATATGTAAAATAGGGTGTAAAAAGGGAGACACCACAAAATATAAAAAAAAAATACAGATTTATTTTCGAAACTATTTTTTTCAATTTCATATTATTATCAGATAACTAACTTACCCATAAAACTAATATTTAAACTCGATTTATATCATTACGCATACAAAAAGAAAATCAAACATGTAGCAAGAACGAATCTATCCAGTGGTCACATTAATATGGCCAGGGACTGTAAATATCGAAGGAATTTGAAGCGTGTCATTCTTGAGTTTTTTTGGCTTGAAGTTGCAATATTAGGAAGAATTCCATTTGAAGCCAATGCCTTTGTCCCCCCAAAACGAAAATAGACTGCTCTAAATGATTGTTAGATCATTCTTTTATGTGATTATAATACAATATGTACATATCAACGTGAATAGTCGCATCAATTTTCACTATCCACGTATCCATTTTCAATACTCCATATACATAGGTTCCGCTGGATTCCTAAGATGCACGTTTTGTTATCCATGTTATGCACGTATTGATATACACGTGTTGTCCTATGAGGGCGGCATTATCAAGGAGGCATGCAATCGGTGCTAAGCTTTCTATGACGATGAGGACTACGAGATCATAAGCAGTGAAAGTAGAATACTGCAAGGGAGGAATACTAAGCCAAGGACCTAAATCGGATTTACACCGGCATGTCTTCCCTGTTTCGAAACTGTATATCATTCATGGCATACCGACATATATATAGAGGTGACATGCTCGTAGTCTGTGATACCTAATTATGATTCTTCTCTGCACCACAACTCATTTTCATTTAGAAATTCATGTTACACTTCCAACATTCCAGACAGAAAAGGAATCTTCCTGATTCTCGAAAGAATATGAAATTATAAAAAATAAAAAAAAATACTTGTAGCACTATAACCTAAGTAGGATGATCATGGGTTCAGTACATACTACAGATGGGATTGTCAGATGTGTTCGAGAAAAAACGGACAACTTTTTAATTTTTTTTTTATTAGCTCATAAATATTACAGAAAATGACAAACAAGCTTACAATCTACTTTTGGATATCTGTTATTCTTTGGAGCCATCTGTTATTGTCTGCGACTGTGTCAAATCAACTTGTACTACAACTTCATCGATCGCTGTTGGGTTTAATTGTAGAAAAGTGGATAGCATGGTGGGATTTCAGAGATATTTCACAAAATTTCATTAAAACCAGACATTCTTTTGTCTGGTTTACCCAGATTTTCTTGACTGGACAAACATAAAAAAACTCGGACTGTCCTGTCGGAAACAGAACATCTGGCAACCCTAACTGCAGACTGTGTTATTTCTATGCCTAAGGTTATGCAGGGAAGTGATTTGGCCGACAACACACTTAACCACAAGTTTTCCACCCAATGAAGGGTACCTTAGTGGCTGGGTGATCCAATAGAGTTCACCTATGAATTACCTAATTTAAATTTTTCTTTTTATTATTAGAAGTGAGTTGCCATGGACTGCAAATTAGCAATCGATACGATTTTGAATGTTTGGAGTGCCTTCTTCTTCCGATAGAGGTACCCTCGTTCTCTCCTGATTCAAAATCCTTATAGCTTTCACCGATTGTTGAAATTCATTCCTGTTCACGATTTTGTCCTCTGTAAAACTAATTTATTTTTAATCTTTATGACATTCCAGGAACCATTCAAGTTTGTTTGCCTTAGGTTTTATAAAATTCCTGATTTTTAAATTAATTAATATTTAACCTAACATATTATGTAATTTATCTGACACAGCGGGATTTCAACCCATGAATACTCAACTTCATTATGTCCCGTTCTCGGCTTTAAGTTTTAACATTTTGCACGATTACCTATTTACAAAAATATGGAGACCTACAAATTATCAATTACATGTGAAACAGTAAATGTATAACTAGTATATAAGAAGGTATTTTCCCTTTCTATTAATTAACTCCTGCGGTTGGTGCTCAGCGCTACAGAGACGTGATCCATTATTATAGTGCCCGAGTATAATGAACAAGGCGTAACTATGCTCAGAAGGAAGACAACGTTTCCCTCATAGTTAGGTCATAGCTGTCAGAAAGCCAATGACCACCCACAAGTGACACTTTCCTGAATCCAAACATCAAGGAATTTGACTGGTTTCTCTTTATATACAAACCCTGTTAAGATTTATTTAATCCCGTGATATACAAATAATACGGAATTTGACGCGCACGATTAATCAACTGTATGAACATGTTATCACTATATTTGCCGATTATACTTTCATCGTCACTTCCATACGATGCATTCAAACTAAAGGTGCTTTTAGGATTAGTTTTAATTTTATTTATTGGTATGCCAATGTGATTTTATTAACTGTAGTTTTGAGAAAGTGACTAGCGAGAGAATGTTGAACATTTTAAACAGAACAGAAACACAACATAGTCGAATTTAAAAATATACTGTAAGCGTACACCAGAGACCGTTCCTGACGTATTGGAGACGTAAAAGTGTTTCATGTTGTCAAGAGGAGGGCTTTTATTTTTAATAAGAGATAAAAATAAAAGACTTTGTGAAACCAAAAGCTCGATGCCGATACTGACAATCGCTCTCTGCAAACTTCCACCCACGGATTACCACCCAAACACAATGTGATCACCTTTAACGCAATCCACCCACGCATCGTTCTAGTCCTCAGAGGTTTACCAGTCCGCTCAGTGTAGACTAACTGTTTAGAAATTCGTTTCTTGGTAAGCTCAGTAACTCTACTAACCCATCTCAAACCTCGCAATGCTTCAACCATCTTAACAGAGAGTGTACACTCTGCACTCCGAGTTGTGCGATCTGCTGACTGATCTTATCTTTTTTCGGGCCAAATATTCTACGTAATACCTTATTTCCTATGACTTAAGACATTGTTAGTTCTTAAACATTAACGGCTACATTTAACCCATATACGATAGTTTGAGAAACGATAGCTTGAAATTGAACATTAATGTAATTTTTATAAATTTTAAAACAAAAATTATTTTCCCTAAGACTGGCAGTGGCGGATTGAATTATGTAAGTCTGAAAGATCAAGACTCATACGTTTTCCTATTTGTTTTTGTCAACTATAACGTATGTACTAAGGCATTAGCCAGGACATCAAAAAACCCGAGCTTAAAATAGATATCTATAGCTTTTACATAGAGATTAAAAAAAATAATAAAAAACATCCAGAAGAAAAGATCCTGCCACTTATTGAAGTGGTCCAGAACCTTTTGGAGTACCAACTTGTACAATAGGCCCACCCAGGAACAGGTGCCAGGATGACCGCTAACCCCGTTCTGGACGGTTTCTCCCAACATCTCCTCAATGAGCTCACCTCTCACAAATGGTCTGGAGAAAAGCGCTCCATTTACAACAAAGGAACGAGAAACGTGTTTCACCTTAGCTTCGTCCATTCAGATCGATCTTATCCTAAATACATAATTGACATATATTTATGTAACTCCTTAAAAAAGTACCTGGTAGAGACTGTACTGCTTCCATGCCAACAGTTGTGCAGGGAGGTTATTTGGCCGAAATCACGCTCAACCGCAGATTTTCTCTGAACTAGCAGTTCCCAATTAAAAAACAATTTATAGAGGTGAGATGTGATCCCACTGGATTCATCCCTCCCTGTTTAGATTAAAAATTTATCTGTCAAAGTCGGATATCACCAGCGATATACAGACTCAGCCACCCAGCTCCCCAACTTTATCATAGCTTTACATATTTTATAACTCTGAAATCCAGCTTGTTTGTTTTCCAATTTCTTCTCAGGAATGGAATACTTTTTTTCAATCAATCGGACCTGCCTCTGTCTCAATTATAACATTGGCACTGAACTCAGTGACTTGCCCTCTTTTGAGAGCTTCCTTTGATTCAGATACTCTTGTCTTCAATTCCAATTATTTAACCTTTAAAAATATCATAATTCTTTACTCAACTGTGCATGCTGTGCTGCTATGCTGTCTCTTGTCTCCACTTGCCCAAACAATGATCTCAGGGAAAGTTAAGATCTATTGATTTGATTATTTTTTAAATAGTAATAGGGGATGCAATCGCTTGCTATCGCTTAGAATACAAATCCCTCTGTTTTCCAAAGGTTGCTAGTTGATGGACTGGTAGTTGTTTAGTAAATAAAGATCCTTTTACATTTGATAAAAATCACTTTACTTTTATTATAGTATTTATTTATTATTTAGTATGGTGACCATCGTCGTAAAAACAGAATTCTATTTACAACATTACCCTTTTCTTTGTATGTGAGTGATTTCTTCTGCTTCAATGAGGTTCCCGGGATCTTGACTGTCTCCTGTCTTGCCTACAACTCTGCCTTTTTCAGGTACATATTCTGGGACACTTGAGACCCGATGAGGGCTTTCTTTTACATTGTTTCCATTTCAAACACATAAATATTCACTATCTTTATTTAGATTACATTCCAAGACTATTGCGGAAATCCATACACCATTAATCACCTCAAAGATCACATTCCGGGACCCATACATTTCTTTACATAATTGCTTAAAAAATATCCTATCTGTCGTCTAAACTAAGATAAATGCCGTTCCTTATACAAATACCATTACAACAGGTTGTTCAAAGCCGGTTGACCATCCTTGAAAATTGGAAAGTGTCGGCTAGCTTAAGGTGGAAGGATGGCCAGAGAACACCAAGGCCGGAACAGGTACACAAGAGATTGGTCGATTTCAATGTCAACTTGTATCAGATGGCTACCGTTGTTCTGCAGATCTTTAAGCGATCGTTTTTTGATTTAATGGACCTTGGAAACAAATCACTCTACTGGAGGCTACCCTATTCTCTGCAAACAATAGAATTCACTTACAATGATCATTGTCTATTTGACCGAATTCCCCTCTCAACTACTGACAACACATTAACGAAACTTAAACAGTAACAATTTGAATGTTGATAGTTTATTTTAATTTGTTTGTTTTATTATATTACCTGGACTACTAAAGGTAGCGCATGAAAGATTTTGATTCAATACATGGTAGAGTTTGTAATGTTTCTAGCACAAGGGTTCTGCAGGTAAGTGATTTGTCCGCGATCACGCTAAATCTCCGGGATTTTTACCCCAATTAAGGATACGCACTTTATAGAGGATAATACCACTCAGGGTGAACCGGCGTTAGTCGGAATAACTTATATGCCACAGCGGAATTTGAACCAAGGGCCTTTGGCACAGGAACTCAGCGCTCAACCACTGCGTTACTCCGCTTCTAATACTACCTCAGGTCATGAAAATTTAAGAATTTCAAATGTAAGAACGAATCTAACTTGTTTTCTCTCAATTTTTTAATAATTTATCACACATAAATAAGATAAAACAAGACAAAATATTCGACTAAATAATAAACTAAAAATATTTATGAACATTCTGCACGATGATAAATAGATATGTATTGTGTAAACAAATAGAATGTCTGGTACAAAATCTTCCTTCTGTCGAAATTATTAAATTTTAGAGCAACCGAAAGAATCTTCTGACATTTGAACACAACCTGAAAATATAGTCTATAATTATTTAACTTTCACCATTTGAAATAGTTGATCCGATTATGATCTATAGCGGAGCTTGTAACAGAGAATCCGGTCTTTAGCCTTCGAAATTATTGGAACACTAAAAAAAAGTATTCAGCTAATTAAAACACTATTTTACTGTTGAAGAAGATATGTTCGGGAGGTTTAAAACGATCAAAGCACATGTCATCTTACCAAACAGTACCATTTCTACGATAACAAGTACAGGTTTTAAGGGGCCTGAACATCACAGTATAAAACTAAATGATAACTATATAACCAGTTGATTAAATTAAGTAATAAGTAAACTATTAAATAATAGTTAAAAAAATAAAATAAAATATAACATTAAATGCTAATTTTCTGCAAGGAGTGCGCATTCGGGTCAGCAAGGACAAATAGAAGGAAGGAGCTATCACGAAGCATTATTTTAAGATTTAAAAGGGCAAAGTAAAATCTACGCAATAAAGGATATAAGAATTAGTAGGTCTTCGATTATGTATTGACCAAACTTTTGTCGGGTTTGCCTAAGAAAAATTAGCTCAGGAACGTGAGAAATGTTTAAAGATGTTTCTTCTGCATGCGGGTTAAGGAATTCCTCCTGATAAGGCGAAGTACTCAATAATCTACGTCATGGTTATTAATCGAAGTTAAGGTCATTACCTAAACAGTGAAAGGTGAAGTTGAATCGATTTAGAGGCCACAATAAGCTTGAATATTCTTTATATATATTTAAAAAAAAATAAACTATACTGATATGTAATCAAATGATCAAAATATCAATTTATTTAGATTGAGGAGAGCTAAGTGAAAGAACATTTTTGCTACAAAATTTCAATATGAGCAAAATTGAATTTAATTATTTTATATTCTCCTTTTTGATTTGTTGGTTCAACTTTCATCTTTTGAAGACGATCATAATTTAAGCTTTAGAAAAATTAACTAGTAAACTATGTTGAAAAGGGTATTTGAAATATTCTACCAAGCAAGCTTACTGTTATCCAAAAACATAACATAACATATTCTTCTATATCAACCTAAAATATGACAAAGTTTAGCGGATAAGAGGAAACTCTAAAATATATTAAAAAATGTGTGAAGTTGAATTTGAATTGGATAAGTAAAAATATAACTGTCATCAATGAAAAGTCGAAGTTTAAACAGTATAGGCAGTAGACTGAAGAGTTTCTAATGGGATGTAAAAAGAAACAAACTACTTAATATAGTTCTTGGAATGAATTACAGATGTTTAACGAGATAGAAAACAATTAAGATTGTAACAAAAAAAAGAAATCCTTATTTGATAGGCTCGCAAATTAAGCTTGCCTTCTCCGTGAAAAACCTTGTTCTGCTCCTGGGAAGATGTTGAAGATCCTACCAATACTTGAGAATCGCAGAACCATTAGAAAAATAGGCTGTATCTCCCGATGTGCATTACCATTCGTACAGAAGTAGCCCGAAGGCCTTGGGAGGAAGTCAATAATGGACGGGGCTGCAGCGACACAATTCTCACCTTTCTTCTTAACAATAGTTACACAAACACCATTTTTTCCCAACCTCACTATGACAATAGCTGTGCCAAGACATTTTCAAGTACTGAATTAAGTTACAAAACTTAATTTTCACTATTGGAGTGACAGTGCGTGGTGGATATTAAGGAATTCAAAAGAAATTCGGATTTGGTTTAGAAATTCAAGTACTTCTGTAGAACGCCCATCAGATTTTTACAGATCATAAAGTATTCTGTACAGCGTTTTAAAAATATCTTTTGAATATATATATATTAATTTTTGAATGGAACAATGATCAATAAACGATATAATAATTCCTACAAAGTTGTAATTCAATAGTTCAGTATTTAAGATTTTAAGTTTCAAGATATGTATAATCCAAAGTTCGGTTATGTCCGTCTATGCAATCTATCGATTTTCTCAAAGGTTCACTGTTACCATAAGATGATGCTATTGAACTGTACATGATCTTCCATTACTTATGGCAATTATGAAGTTGGAATAAAACCGTAAAGTTTTAAGGAATCAATGAAAATTCTATATTTAAGATGTATTTATCACAAATCCTAATGGATTATTTGGGTATATTTTTGGTTTACTAAGATATTTGGTTGAAGGAAACTTCAATTCGAGTAAATCCTCAAAAATATAAAAAAATTTATTTGGGTAAATAAATAAATAAATTTTCAAAAATTTGCCCAAGCGGTTTTGTCCAACTTATTCCTCTTGGTTCTTGTCTGGCTCTGAAATTTTCGTTGAAGAGAATTCCTCGGCTAAACTAGTGAAAAATGTGAAAACTTAATTCTTTAAAATTTGGAGTTATCCGATTTCGATCCAGAACGTCTCATAAAGTCGGGAATCATAAAGCATAGCGTAATAATAAGCTGATTTTAGTAAAATAAAAAATTAAACAAATGAAGTTTAACTGTTGGTTTTATTCAAACAATAACTGAAAAATTTTTATACGAATTTGTGTATCTTATAAGTTTTATTGAAAATGTATGATAGTATCGAGGAAGAAGCATTCCTCACAATGAGAACAATATTATGATAGTTTTTACAAGTTAATTTTTTTAAAACCCTTAAGCTATCAAAACCCAATGAAAATGAAAAAAAAAACAACAACAGAAAAATGAGCCGTAGAACACTCCTTTAAGTTATTTGTGGAAGTTTAATTGATAAATTAAACAATTAAAAGAAAACAGTTTTATTATAGCTATTGACTGTTGGATTTAGTCATGTAAATAACGCACGTTCGTCACGGGAAATTGTTCGACCTGATTCCCATGAATTCTGCTACACTCTCCAACTCGCTCAATTTACGCTAACTTACTTATTGGGAGAAGAGTAAATATAAAACAGTTCACTAAATCTTAATGCGAAATATTGTAGTAAAACAAATTTTAATTAATACGTAGAATCCACTCGACTATTCGCAATTTTATGACCTAGATTGTCTGATCACCTTTATACAACTTTCGGTTAAACGTATTTTTTTTTTCTATTTTTCCTTCATACGATCGGGGAGTAGGCTAGTTATGCGTGCTGAGCACTGAGTTACTATGCCGAAGTTACCGAGCTCAATTCCAGCTATGGTATATAAAATATTTAATCTGTTGAGAGATTAGATACGGATGGACAATATGGATCGACGGATCAACCCTTTGTGTGTTTACATGTGATCACTTTTCTGGAGCTCACAAATCTTCAATAAAGTAGACCTTAGGGGTAAAAGTAGAATTAGGGGTAAAACCTAACTGTTTTTTTCTTTTAGATTGAGTAATAGCAAATGCTAAAGACCGGATACTCTCTTGTAAGACTCGCTATAGGTCAAGATCGGATCAACTATTTCAAGCAATGAAAGTTAAATTATTATATGCTCTATTTCCAGGCTGTGTTCAAATGTCAGGAGGTTCCTCCAGTCACTCTATGACCATTTATATCGAGAAACATAACTTTTTGTACCAAAAATCTATTTGTTACGCTAGTATCCGTCTATAGGATTCTCATCAAAATTTGCAGTCATATTCAGTTAAATACTTTGTCTTTATTTGTAATAAATGATGAAAATATCAAGGTAAAAACCGTTCAAATTCTGCTTACATCATTAAAAATCCTTAAATTTTCATTACGCTAGGTAGTATTAGGGGTGGAGTTGCTCATTGGTAGAGTTGATTTAGCTCCTGCTGCGGAAGATTAATTATTAAATCTGTTAAGAAACCCGGATGGACGCTGTGGAGGATCTGGAGAACCCATAACAAATTTAATTTAAAAATGTATTTCCTTTTAAATTTTTGAACACTAGTATAATGTTTGGGAGCGGAGTTGTTCAGCACTGAGTTGCCATGCCTAAAATCCTGGTTCAAATCCCGCTCCAGGCAAGACTTTTATTTAGTCTGCTTGCAGCCGAAGATGGATCATATAGGATCTAGAACCCTTCTGGGGCTAACCAAACCTCTATAAAATGTTATAAAAGTAGGGTACCCAAAATAAGGGGGGGGACCAGGTGGTTGAGGGTGACATCGGACAAATCTCCTCCTCGCACAACCATTTTCCAAGAAACAGTATAGATCTACCATGCACTAAACCAAAGACCATTCATGGGCTGTAGCGATACAGTTTTTTTTTCTTTCATACGATCACTCTCCTCCCCTCGAAAAAAATATAAATAAATAAGAAAAAATACCTCTATTGACATCCTTAATTCAAATAGTGTGTCAAAAAATAAAGATTGCCCCAGAATTTATATTTAATAACATTTAAATAAAATTAGAAAAACATATTTGAACAGCAAGAGAGAAGAAATTAATTTAGTTAGCAATAAATTGATCTATCCTTCGTCAAATCTAAAAGAAATAATATTATAAATCCTACTCTGAGAAGGTTTCTAAGCCAATTCAACATTATACTAAAAATCCTGTCTGTGCCACTATAATCCGTGAACGGGTCTGGAGTTCAGTACATGGTAGAGACTGTACTGATTCATGGGCAACGGATCTGTAGGGAGGTGATTTTTCCTAGATCACGCTCATCCACCAGATTTCCCCTCCTTATTTTGGATACCCTATTTTTATAACATTTTATAGAGGTTTGGTGAGCTCCAACAGGGTCCTAGATCCTATATGATCCATCTGCGGCAGCAGACTAATTAGTGTCTGAATTACCTTCGCCACCTGTTCCCTTTTCAAATTTTCCCTCATTTGGACTATTGTTGTACAGTGTATGGGGGTATTCCTGGGGATCTCAAAGCAAAATTAAAGCGGTTGCTTAATTGCTTCGTTCGATTTATCTTTGGGATCCGGAGAGGTGCCCCGGTCACCCGATATCGCGAAGAATTGAAATGTCTCTACCTTTCCTACCGCCTTAAGAACTTCCTTGTATCCTTTCTTTACCAAGTTATCCAATTCCGCCCACCGTCATGTATTTTCGATCTCCTTCAGTTCAAAACCACAGTCCTCTCCTGTAACACCTGTTCTTGGCTCTCTAATCTATATACAGCATCCCACCGATAGCAGCTTTTGACAAAGCTTTCCTTATCCGATCCTCCTCCCTTTGGAACTCAATAGCTTCTTTCATTTGTCGTTCCAATAATCTTCCAATCTTCAAATCCCGTATATTCCATCACCTATTATCCCTACAATTCCCAAAAAATAGTAGGGGATCAGTTTTGAGTTAAAATTCTCTTCATTCGATGAATGAATGATGTTTTTTAAGGAACATTTGCGTGTGTTATTATGTATGTATGTATATATATATATATATATATATATATATATATATATATATATATATATATATATATATATATATATATATATATATATATGAGTGCGTGGAATTTAAACCACGTACATATTTATTAATACGTGTATCATCTAGTTAGATATTAAAAAAAAAAAGACATGATGTGATTAAATGTAAATCTCTGATAGTATTGTTTAATTTTTCTTCATTATTATTATTTTTTTCTTGACATAAATTCGATATATATGTAACCATACTGTTATTTGAGGTAATTCGCATTTTTTTTCATTATTTTTTTTATTATTATTTCTCACATACTAAATTACTTGTAATAATTAATGAAATGCTATTATTTTACACTCTCAGGCATAATAGCTTACAACACTTGTATTGCTTTTCTAAAGGGACAGGTCCTAGGATAAATAAATACATTACTAAATAAAAGTCTTGCCTCCAGCAGGATTCGAACCAGGAATTTCGGCATGGCAACTCAGTGCTTTACCACTAAACCACTCCGCTCCCAAACATTACACTAGTGTAGTATTTTTAAATAAAATTTGTTTTGCTACCAATAACATATTTAATTTGGAACTTATTCGAAACCAGCTACTGAAATTATCGTTCCTGAGTTGAGTAAAGATTAGTCAACGAAATTCCTTCAGTGAAATCTGATGCCAGCATTAATATTAATTAATCATAGAGCTATTTCATAACAGTATCAGTGTAGTGGACTTTATAAGGGGAATTCTAAAAACAATATATAAATAATATTATATACAAACGCAATAAATTCGTGAAATAAATAATACATTGGAAAGAAAAACTAACTTTTGAATAATGTAATGTAATTCGGGTATCTAGTTATCACTAAATTAATTTAATTGTGTATTTTTCTGAAAAGAGGTTTCCGACAATTTACCATTATTCATTTGCAATGTTTAAATGATATTTAAGCATAAATAATATTCGTGCGTAAAGGCGTTATTTGCAATGCTGGTATATGGCAATTATTACAAAATGATCATTTTAACCAGAAGAGCTTTTATTATTAAATTATATTATTAGTTTATTATTATATTATGTTATAGTTTATTAATAAGTTTGAATTTACAAGACCATTATCTTTCCTACTGTTCTCTATGGGTGTTAGACGAGATCCGTAGCTTTAAGGTTAGAACAAATGTCGACTTATGAACGATAAACCGAAACGTAGATAGGAAGATATAGTTTCTGGGTGACATCGGCTATGACCCTTTCGATAAGCTAAGGCTTTTAGTTATTTTTTTCTCATGTTATTCAAGGGAACCCTTTGCTTTCATTCTAAAGATGTTTTTTAGAAAGGAAGACGAAAATTTGATTCGAAAATTGGTTCACTCTTCGAAATAGAATGTGATATATAAAATTATGAAGAACAGCAATGGTCGGAGGCAGCCACTTCACGCTTAGCAGCACTCATGAGATAGTGAAAGAAAAAGAAGAAGAACATTTAATTTTTAATTGGTGTACAAGTGTTTTAATAATTATCTTTTATAAGATAAAATAATTATTCACCACGCCATATCTGGGTAAAGCGTGGGAAATGGAAAACACCTTTCCACTCCTCGCAATCGGCGCTCGCATGCCCAAGGTCGAGATAGTCTCAGTGAGATAAATTGGTCATCGAGTTGAGAGCCATAATGCACCTGGTGAATGGCATTGTGCCCCTCTTGCACCACTGGACCTTCCGGCGTCTTGTTGAAACATACATGTTTATCTAGCCGTAACTATGTTAGCTAAAACTTCTCGCAAAATATAATGCAAAGTTCCCAGGCTTGGTCAACAGTGAGAGGTTACCAATAATGTCTTGCAATGCTTTAGTTGGGAGTGTGAAGTCTAGGTAAGTCATTAATATGATGTATAGAGCGTTTTTAAATTATAATGCAAATAGCGAGCACATTGGTTTCTAAATCTATAAAATAACATATCCGTTTTATTAGACTCCATTTTATTCATAATGGATTTCATTCAATAATTCAAAATTTGGCATTAAGCTTTCGGTAGCAGTTGTTTTTTTTAAATAAAGTTTTATTTGTTTAAACTCAAATGGAACCCTCATTTGCCTCTATTAAAAAATTAGGTTTTTTGAGTTATGACGTTGTTTTTATGAAAGAGCGAAATGGTTTAAAATAAGTTGTTGCATAAAATGTTCGGTTTGAACCACTAGCGAATTTAGTATTTTACACAACGTGAACTTGCAAAGCATGCAAGTGGTTATCACAATTGAATAAATGATACTTCACGTAAAAATCTAGACTGATTTTTACTCCCCAATAAATATTAATTTAGAAAATGTGAGCATCATCTTTTGACTTTCTTTAAAAAGGAAGTATAGGCCTTTCTAATGTTGGTAATTTCGATTTTCTCACTTCCATAGATAGATTCATTCTAACCAACCCCAAATAACTTTAACCTTATGTTGGCTCTAACTGAGCTCCAAACCCAAACGTCAGTACTTATCAGAATTTAAAAAGAACTATTAAAATTCGAGCTCGGTACCTTAATTTTTAAGATTCTCGATGTCCAAATTTTCCAATATCAATCCATAACACTGCTGATCGCTTTCAATTAATTAGTTAATCTTCCGCCAGGCTTTTGTAACTGGGGTTTAGTTTTTCCCTCCTTTAAGGGGCGAATAGCAGGTAGACCTGACTGCCGTCCATAATGGCTCGGCTAAGGGCTATAGTTCGAAGAAGATGCTGGAAGATATCTTATTATTGACAATATTCTCCAGATTCTCGCTATATCTGGAAAAGGGAGCTCGTTAGATGCCTCCACCTGCCAGGCGAGGACAATCCCTTGAGCAATCGGAATGCCACAAGTAGAGCATGCACGTTCTATTGTGTAACATGCACTGGCCCTCTCCGACACTGACTCATTCAGCCTCATCAGGCCGAAATTGTTTTTTTAAAATTTGTTTATTAGTTTAATCACTTAATTATCTCGTAAAATCTTAATATAATAATTTATATGAATTTTTAAAATTAAAAAAATAAAAAGTGTACTACTACAACCCATGAAGGGGTCAGCAAGTAGTAAGCTGCTGAACTGCTTCAAGGAAAACGGTCGTGCAGGAAGGTAATTTATTTTAGATCAGGCTCAACCGCCAGGGTTTTCCTCTAATTTAAGGTGCTTATTTAGCAGAGACTGGGTGAGCCTCAAGGGAGTCGTTATCCTGGATGCTTGGAGATCGACCTCCGTGGAATTACTTGGTTTGTTCACCCTCAGGCACGACTTCGGCTAAGTAATCCCTCAGCATTCCTACCAGTTTACCGATGTCACGGAGCCGTCTCATTATATTTTATATCTTTAGCTTGATTCCATATTGCTCGTCTTGATAATGTGTTTTCTCATGAAGTGAATGATTTCCTAAAGTTATATACAATAATGTTTTAATTTAAATTACAATTTTCTCATTTTATACAATAAAATGATATAACAATACCCCAACACCCTCCTTAAATCCATCAACTCTCTTCCCCAACTAATCTTGAAGAATCTCCCTATTACTTTCAGTTCCTCTGTTAAAAATCTCGGTATCGTTTTCGACCAAACCCTTTCCTGGAAACCCCACATTGTCCAAATTTCCCGTCGATCAATAAGCTCCATAAAGTTATTCCACCGTTCCCGGCATCTTTTAACACCACCTATCCGGAAGCTCCTCATCACTTCTTTCATCATTCCACACTTTGACTATGGCTGTGTGGCTTATGATAGGCTCTCGAACAAACTTGATGAAAGACTGAGACGAATTATGAACAGCGCTCTTCGGTTTGTCTTCGACGCCCCGAGGAAGTCCCATGTGTCCCACCTCTATGATGAGTTGAAGTGGCCCCTTCCTTCTATCCGCAGACTCTATTTCCTAGGTTCTTTCTTATACCAAGCCATCAACTCACAACATCCATCTTATATCTATAATCTCCTAAAGTTCAAATCCTCTATCCAATCCCAGGGCACAAGATCCCGCCTTTCCGACCTTTATTCCCGTTCCCACAGAACCAAAACTTTTGAGCGGTCCTTCCTAGCTCGGTCTACCTCTCTTTGGAACTCATTCCCACCTGATATCCGTTATGCGTCTTCTTTATGCACATTCAAATCCAAACTATTCCTACATCTCCTTAATTCCCAAAAAGATGCTCTCTAATCAATAAAATAAAGGAGCTTTATTCAACATAATAAATTGAGGAAATACTGTAAATATTCCACACTCATTTTATTTATATTATATTTATATTTTTATTTCTAATATGTAAACAATTAATATTTGAATGTTTTATGTATGTATATGTGAAAATATGCCACACTCAATATTATTCGTATTATTAGATGCTGTTATCTACTTTATTATTTTTCCATTAGCCGATTTCTATTTATTGTAATTTTTTCTATTACTTTTTTTTTGTTTTATGTTGGTATATATTTTTTTTCTTTCGCTATAAGAACATATGTTTTAGTTAATATTTAATTGTACCTATATAATGCAGCCGTTTGGCCAGAAATATTTCTATTGATTTTTGTACAATATTGTTATTCTTAAGGGACCTGGTCCCAGAATAAAGTTGTTTTCCTATTCTATTCTATTCTAAAAAAAACTGTGCCACTACAACCCATGAGAATCATGAGTTCAGGACGTGGTAGAGACTGTAGGACAATGGCTGAGTAAGAAGGTGAGAAATTCGAGTCACACTCAACCACAGGTCTTTCCCCTTATTTTGGGTACCCACTTTATATAGGCTTTGTGAGCCCCAGAAGGTCTCCAGATCCCAAAAAATCTATCTGCGGCTATTATGAAATAAATTAACTGGTCAAATAAAGTATCTGGCAAAGCTGGATTTTAACCCAGTATCATTGGCACGGCAACTCATCGCTAAACCATTGAGAAACCCCGATCTTTATTTCTATAAATTTATAATTATGGACTGGTAATGGCGAAATGATGATATTTATAGTACTTTTTCTTGAGATGTTCCGTGCAAATCCTTTTCTTACTGGATTCCATGATTTATCTTCATTATTATCTATATTTTCATCTTATTTTTCTATTTTCGAATATAATGTGTGCAAAATATATAGACTTTACTCCTTTTTGGTTATTTATTTTATTTTTTAATTTATTTTTGTAACTATAATTACTGACAGTTTTATATAATCCATACATCTGTCTACAGACATACTATGCTATACCCCTGTAAACCTCTTTATCCTTTGAGCCATCCTGCCCAGCATGGCTTGAATAGTTTTTGCTTTTTAGAAATATCGAAGTAACAAATCGAAACCTACATCGAAAACTTACTAGAGCCCATCCTGACTATTGAAGGTTATTTTTAAGATGCTTAATTATGTAAAGGTGGATCCTTTCACTCCGACCTCAGCATACCGATCGTCCCAGACCTCCTGAATCCAAGGTTCATAAAATTCAATTCAAAGCCTAATGGAGCAATCGAATTCCATCAGCTTTAGTAATCATGATTAATATTGAAAGATTTTAAATATTTGACCTCGAAACTAACTTGGGAAAATAAGAAATATTCCAGAAATCAAAGGAAACAAAGTTCCAACATTTTTTTTTTATAAAGACATATTTTGAGTTGTATCATGTTTGAAGTTGAAGTTTTGTGGGAACAATGACATTGTTAAAATTAAAAAGTTTTTAAAAATTTTCAAACGGTTAGTAAGGGTGACCTTTGGTCTAGTGGTTAGCGTAACAAACTACTTAACCTAACATCGCGGGTTCGTAGCCAGGCAGGTGGCCCTAGGATTTTTCAAAGGGAGTCAAAAATCCTTAGTTATGCCGTCCTTCGGAAGGGTCGTTCCATATACTTGTTATACCTGGATAGACAAAATTTAGAACTCCCACAGTAGCATCGTCCGATTAGCCATAGACGATTAAGAATTTCAATACTACCATTAGAAATTTTGCTTCAAATTTTGATTTTTTTAACTCTCATTGAACTATCAAATACCTTTATTGTAAAATCAGATTTTTTGAGCAATGGCGATCTTTTGAAGGAGCGATGTGTAATAAAACGGATTAATGAACCTTAACTAATAGATTTAATATATTAGTTACATTGTTTACAATAATATAAGAAATATAAATAAGAATAAGAAATAGATACAAAATTATGTTATAAAAAGATATATCATATTTTATTGGGAATGAGAGGGTGAAGAGATATTCTGTACAAGTGAGGGTATAAACGCCAAAACTACAGAAAACTATAATTCGTTAGCGATACCATATAATATGTATATATAGGATATATTATGTGTGAATATAATATGTGTTGGATTTATTATGCATGTTAAAACTAGTAGCATTTTTTTATTAATGATTATTATCATTCCTATCCTGAACCAAATAATAGTTTGATACACAATACTTATTGTTTATTCGTCATAATTTAAATTTCATCAAGAAGTATACCATTGATTCCTACGTAGCAATCGTGAATAAAATAAAACCTAAAGTATGTCCAGCTGTAACCTCCTGTAGGCCTACTAAATCCTCACAACAGTCCTGTGTTGCAAGTAACGTATAATCTACCCCGTGTCCATTTCTAAGTTATAAATACAAGACAAAATGTCTATACAAGTGCTGAGTATGGAATGTGAAAAAAAAAAGCACTTTTCATCTTCGGTCAATAGCGTTTGCTTTAGAATTGATTATTGAAATAAAATTCATATACAATCTTCTGTTAGTAAACACACACAAAAAATCTTATAATGTCACTGGTAAACTTCCTCTGATATTGTGCACTGATTTTGAATGAAACTATAACATTTTTTTCACTCTCATGTTAGTAATGTTTTTTATTTTTGATAGTTTGTGTTTGTATCGACGATATATAAACTGAATGAATATATCCTGAGACAATCTAAAAAACTGTTTGGCTTATATAAAATGAAATGCTGAATTACACAGCTTGTTTGACCCAGCACAAGGCATTAGAACTCATATCGAATTTTCGACATGCCTTTAAATTTTAATAAAATTTACGATTTATCAATAAACACACAAGCTTTAGTTATTTAATCTTTTTAGTAAAGATTTCCTGCCTGGAAGCCTCGATGAAACCTATCACGCTCCTCAATAATCCTTTACAATTTTCATGTATTTTCCGTATTTTTACACATTTCCTTCGATTCTTACAGACAATTTTCCGCATTCTTTCCTCCATCCCTTCTCCCACTTCACTGCCTAATGTCAAACGTGAAAGAGCAACTATATTTATATTTTAAGGATGCAGCAAGAAAAATGAAAGTCACTCGAAAGCATTGCACAATTCCTTGTAAACTTTAAAGAAACAAAATCATTATGTTTCGTAATATGCAGGCAATAGTAAGTGTAAATAAGGAAAATTTGATAATGATCGACGATGTAATGTGGTACCTGATAATCATAAAACTTGTGGAATTGTTACTAACTTAAGTAATCTGTACTCTAAATAATTTATAATTTATCCAAAAAGAATATAATGATACAATTCACAATGTACGACTCAAGAAAGAAGTATCGCGATAGTTACAAGAATATCCTAAATATTATCATTACTGTATTCTAAAAAGTAAATTAAAAAAAAATTAATTGTATATGTATATGCCTGTTAAATGTACTATATATATTATACATATATTCAATATAAATTCAAAGTTATTTTCTCAAGAAACGAAATACGGTTACGTCTTTCTATAATTTTTTTTAAACATGGTTTTAAAAGTTTTTAGTAGTTCTGAATTCTGTTGAATTTATTCCGGTTACAAGACATTCTTGTAAGGCAGGAACTAGTGGATAAAAACAGAACTTCTCCAGTGCTGCAGGATTTAAAATTTTAAAATTTAATTTTTTAGTTAAATTAAAAAAATATTCGTTGAATAATATTAGTTGACCTTATGTAATTATGATGAAGAAAGTGGTCCGGATAGAGCTCAAGAAAATTCTTTTATACAGGGAGGACTTTTTATTGGCAAGCCAACGTTTCGACCCACATTGCAGGTCATCTTCAGGTCTAAATATACAAGATACAAATAAATTAAAATAAAACATGGCACAGAATATAATAGAGTAATGTATTATGCAGTAAGTAATAGAAATAAAATCCAGAGGGGTTTGAATTATGTAATACTGTACTGTTTAAATCTAACAAAGTAACAAATAAAACATTAAAAAAAAATTAGAGCAAAGTAAAAAAATGAAAAATTACCCAAT
This sequence comes from Arma custos, assembly GCA_037127475.1. Lineage (NCBI taxonomy): Eukaryota > Metazoa > Arthropoda > Insecta > Hemiptera > Pentatomidae > Arma > Arma custos. The sequence continues at coordinate 27,232,402 of CM073762.1, forward strand.
TAAGTGTCCAAAAACATAACAAATGAAAAATTGAGAATTAGGACAGAAACCGAACCATTTACTTCCTCAGCAAAATATTCGTTTTTGCTCCTGGATCGCTGTGACAATCAATTCAGTTATTACTATGAAATAATGTTATGAGATGGTGGCTTATTTTTTTATTTATAAGTATAAAATTTTATTTAAAAAAAAATAGTTTTATTTTGATGAGTGAATCTGAGGAAATTATTCTTACCCTCCCGCAAGTCAAGTTTTGGCTTTGCGCTCTTACGTGTGTCTAAGATATGTTATTACAGCCAGAAACAGGCCATTTGTTCATTAAAATTTTATTTCCAATAGTTTGGCCTGTTTTATTTATTCAACTTTCAACTGATATGTAAAAAGCCATAATTGCAAGATTATCACCTACTGAAAATTCTACTTACTTTCGAAAATGATCATAAACCAAACACATTTTGACTGCATTCTTACCTAAAACAAAAATAAATAAATTAAATTTCTATATGACTATTTAATAATGATAATAAAAGTTGAATTATAACGATATTAAAATATCTGCAATTAATCTCATTGCATATTTCACATCTATTGCGTTAAAATTCTCACTCTTAGTGTGAATCGTGCCACAGAAATCTTAATTAAAATATCCTATCTTAACAATGTTTAATTATAATGTATCGATAGATAATTAGTTAGCTAAAAAAAATCTTTGTCGATAATCGCAAAATAAAATACACCCGAAATGTTTGCTATCTCATTGTTAATTTAATTAAAAATCTTTGTTCTCAGCAGACATTGTTATTATCGAATCGGCCTTAGTACAAACATGATTAGAGTTCTAATTAACTTCGAAACACAGGTGTATTGTTTTGGAATGAGGAGTATATTTTTATGGTTATTTAAATTAAATAAAAACAAATAAGAGAAATAAAAAAAAAAACAATGGAAAGGATGAGAATAGATGCTGTTCCATTAAGAACGAACCTGCCACCATTTAGAAGATAATAAGAATGTGGACAATAAAAAGAGAAAAAAAATTATCACGAGATCTCTCCCCTCCTTTATGTGCTTTCTTGCCTTTTTGTTTTATGCAATATCGCTTACAATATCGAAGGCTAACTTCATTCCTGGGCTCTTCTTTTTTGGAAGGGTACGTTGGCAGGGAATCTTGTATATTAATATGCATTATGTTCTCCCTCTACATATGATGACCGTTAATCATCCCATCTTTTCGTTCCTCTAGGTTTTATCTACATCGCCAATCTGTTTATCCATTAATATCATCAGCAATAAAATACGTCATAATGGAATGGTATATTTCTGGGAAGATCGCCATCGTAACTGGCTTGCTTATAATAAAAAAAACTGTACCACTACAACCCATGAACGGGCCGGGGTTCAGTACAGGGTAGAGACTGTACTGTTTCATGGACAACGGTTCTGCACGCTCAACCGCCAGATTTTCCCCGTTATTTTGGGTACCCTATTTTTATAATATTTTATAGAGGCTGGGTGAGTCGCAGGGAGGTCCTAGATCCCATATGATCCATGTCCGACTGGAAACAGACTAAATAAAAGTCTTGCCTGTAGCAGGATTTGAACCAGGCATTTCGGCATGGCAACTCAGTGCTTTACCACTGAGCCACTCCGCTTCCTATAATTAAGTTAAAGTTAATTATCATAAAGATCCGCTGTTTATAATTAAGAATGGAAAAATAAGGCATTCAAAACCTACTGTGCTACGTTAGTATTCAATTACTATGCTACTAATTGGGTTCGCAGCCCTGCAGGTTGTCTTAGGATTTTTCAAAGTTTGCAAAAAATCATTAGTTATGCCATCCTTTGGATGGTACATAAAATGGAGTTCCTAAGCTGGTTCGATGTCAGTTTCTCGCTAATGATTCTACCAGGAGAGTGACAAAATTAAGAGTTCCCATTGTAGCATCGTCCGATTAGCCTTAGAAGCATAAAGTGACGTTTAACAAAACAAACAATAAGACATTGAATTTTGTATAATATAAAAAAAAGAAATACAATGAAAAACCTCATTTCCTTCATTGTGACAAAATTGTTTATAAAGCATATTCTTTAATATTTGTTTTGTAATTAATAATCTTTCGCTTGCGTTCTGAACCAGTAGGAAACAGAAGTGATAAAATATAATGGACCCTGTTGCATTTATTAACTCTCCTGATGCTAATTCAACCTTAATAAAATGGGTACCCATAGAGGAAAAAATATAAGGGTTGAGTGTCATCTAGGCCAAATTACCTTCCTCCATAACCTTTGGCCTAGAAAAGATAAAGTCTCTACCATGTTCCGAACTCGAGATTCTTCATGGGTATTAGTGGAACAAGATTCTTTTTTTTTTATCGGGGATGGTATATACATATTGTTCGTACGATAAATCGACACTGCTGAAAACCTGATTAGGGAGAAATAAAAATTATAAACTCTTATTCTGGATCGAATTATGTTGCGTACATCATGCAATCTTTTTTTTGAATTTCATGAATCGCCAGAGAGTTCTCCAACACGAACATATTATTAGGTAACTTTACGACAAGAGATTACCATAACGCAGTAAAACGAAATTAAACTAAGGTGGTCGACTTGAGTTGTTGACTTGGCGGGGCATTGTCTTGGATGGCTAACTAACCGCGGTAATATGTAAGCACTGTAACCGATTATATAACAGTCACCGTTCCTTCTAATTGCTTAAATGTGACAGCGCCTGTGGTTTCCTACTCCAGTATAAGGAAACCGCCATTTGTTTGCAGAAAGGAAAGTTTCTAGGTAGGAATTGTGGCGATCATCCATTAGCGGGAAATACCACATTTTAGGTCAGTGTGTAAACCGATCGATTTACAACAAAACTATTTTGTCGATTAATATTAGCGATAACGATAGAAGATGTAACGCATGAAAGATGGAGGAAATTTTATGGTGTTAGGAGTTGTGGGTTTTAAAATAGATAACAAAAAACTCTACAAACTAAAACTAATGAAGGATCCTGGGTTCGGTAATGTATAGATACTAAGACAACGGCTGTGCAGGGAGGTGATTTTTCCAAGATCACTCTCAACCTGTAAGGTATTGTTCCAATCAACTGAGGAGTTAGGTCTCCATTCTGAAGGTGACGTAAAATGGCGGTCCCTTGCGTCCGTCGGCTACTTTATTAATCGTTAAAGATTCCTGGATATGGAAAAAATGATGACTCCCACTGTGTCTTTGTCCGATTAGCCATAGCAGCATAAAATGGGGTTAAATGAACAAATAAATCAAACCATCAGAAGAAACAAGGTTAACTAGAAGAAAAAATATTTCTCTTGACATTGACATTCATATTTTTTCTCCTTTTTTTTGCCCAGCCATGATCTGAAGGCAGCTCTCCAACGTTGGCTGCTGCCCCAGATGTTTCTTGCCATGACAGAGCAGATCGGAAATAACGTTTTTTCTCCTCGACTTTCTTCCTCAAAAAGACCTCACAGGCCGGATCAAAACACCACGGCGTAGTCTTCAGGTTATGAAGTGAAACCTTCCGATTTTATTAATTTTGCAACGATCGGACATTTTTCGTCTTGCCACTCACTCTGAAGCTAGCATGAAAGATGTGAAAGTTGAATATTTCTCTTTGTGACCATGTGACCATATAATATTCATTTGCAAGTTTTCTCAGATTAAAAAAACTATTACTAGCGTACTCTAATAGTTTAAATATTAAATGAGCCGTATATTCATGCTAAAAGAAGTATTTATCCTTCCACCAGAAACTTGGTGATGCCAAGGAAAAATATTTTAACTAATGTTTTATTAAATTTCACTTTTTATCAATATTCGATTAACTGCAGTAAAACATTTTTTTTTTCATTTTTTAGGGGAACGATAATAATTTTCCCACTCAGGTTGAGAAATTCGAATTTCTCTATAATCGTTTAACATTTAATTAAATTAAAAAAAAACCTATACCACTACAAATCGTGAACGGGTCTGGGGTTCAGTATATGACCAGGTAGAGAGAGATACTGTACTGTTTCATGGACATTTGATTAAATGCAATTGGAAAATGCGAAAGTAGTTCCTAATGGCCAACATAAATGCGAAAAATTATATTTATCTTGACACTCAAGTAAATTACCATATTATGGATCAACATAAATCGCCAGTTATACACACACACCCTACACATACCTACGACATTACATAATGTTATTTTCTTCAAATAGATCGTGTTGTATGAAACTAATTCATAACCAAACTAAACATCGGTGCATGAACTGTAAATAAATAGAAGATATGTAGGAAAAAGACAAAAATTCAAAAAAGTTTTTTGTTAACACTAAGACTATTATTAAAAGACAATTCAGTTTAATTTCTGTAATTAAAAGTGAGTTAAGAATGATTACTTTTCGGTTCTTTGTAGTCGCCATTTTAATAATTGTGCAATTATTTATTTTTTTGTTTATCATAATTATCGGGGACAAGAAGCGTGTATTAGAAACGATTTTACGATTAAAAAGAGAAGACATCTTGGCCGTTAAAATTAAAATTCTTGGTATCATATTATCGATAAATTGGCAGCCAAAATTTATTATACAATCAACTTAGACCTGACATTTCGGATTCAATAATGAAAAATAAATTAACATAATTTTATTAATTTTTTAATTACATTTTAAAAAGAGTTGATGATAGTGAATAAAATAGTAAATTAATCTCAAAATCTGTTCATTTAACTTAGGTTCATTCATTTGATTATTTTTCGCTTCAATGATTCGGAACAATAGCACCGTTGGAATTATTTACTCATAATTAAAACGTGTGAAGTGGGCCAGCAATTTTGTTAAATATACAAAGAGAAAAGTAAATTAATACGCGTGGTTATGAGAAAATGGAATAATTGTTATAAGGTTAATTGAAACTATCACTTTTAATAATTTTTACGTAAAAAGAACGAAACATACTTTCTATTTTGAGACTAACTTTTATTCTTTATTATGGTGTAGGAAGAAAATAATTTCAACGTGTTTTGTAAAAAAATTCCACGCCGTTTCAGGCTTCTTCAACACTTATTAAACAAACGCTATAAGCTCTCAATAAATTACAACATAATCATATACGAGGATTATGGCAATCATTTGACCCATCTGGACTTATGGAGTAGAGCTTTGAGAATCCACTGAGACATCTAATTCCTCTAGAATCCAATCCTTACAATCATTCGTAAAATCTTCAACCCCTACATTGTTACGAATAAAGTCCTCCATAAGGACCCCAATGTCCCTGCTGATTTGGCCCGAATACGATTTCAGTCCTTCCATGACAAACATTGTTCCCATTTAAACCCAATTCTTTTCAAACCTAGCTACATTTTCAATTCCTGATCATCCTCTGAGGTGTTTGAAAAGAAGATGACCTTGTAACCTAAGTTTAATTTATTATTTGAACCTTAGCAGTGAGCAGTTTCTCTACTTCTCTATTTTAATTAATGCCACTTCAAACAATTATATTTTTTGCGATCTTTTGTCAAACCAACGACCAAAAGGCTAAATATATAAACAGTTTACCATATTTCATCAAAGACCAAATTCCAATAATAAAACCTATTCCTGAAGATAATGTCTATGTGCATTAAACATTATTTCATAACAATAAATTATGTATAAAATATAAAAATAACATTACAAGCATCTATCATTTCATTAAAATTTCATAGACAATTTAATAGGCTTAGAATTATTGCTTTTTACTTTATTTTTCATTAGTATTTTTTCTTTTATATGTAAAATTTCCATAAAGTTAAAATAAATTGTAATCATCATTATAGTCCATATGTTGTTACTAAGTACAGATTAGACTGACTAATTACCAATCGTGACTGACTAATTACCAATTATCAAAAGTGTTAGCATTTTTTAACTTATTCACAAAAAAATGTAAAAATTTAAATAAATGGTAATCGATCATCACATTACATCGATTATTAATTTAATGAACAAAGGGAGATATGAATCGAGTTATGTGTCCCACCCTAAAATAAATTTCTTAACCCTGGCCCAGATCTCATTAACTTCGCCGACTAGGGCAAGATCGAATGACGTCAACTGGGTACAACATTCAAGGAAGTTAACGCTTTTATTGCATATTATTAAGCCAATTCCAACCATGAAATTTAACTAAGGTCCAAAAAGAATTAATATTATTTATGTTAGCAAATAAAGACAACTAACATTGGCTGCGTAATGTAAATTGTTAGTGTAACAGTGGTTTGAGAGTATTGAGTACTGTTTTTTTTCTATTTGAGTTTTTAAAATTAAAATCGGTACGAAGAGCGCGGAGTTGCTATGCTAAAAGTCCTGGCTGGGAAAAATAAATTATTTAATCTGTAATAATAACAGTAATAGCAGAGGTTTAAATTTAAATTTAATTAGGGGGAAAAACCTGGTGGTTAAGAGCGATATCGGGCATTCTTACTCTCTGTACAACCGTTGTCTTAGAAACAGTACAATCTTTACCATGTATTGAATTCATGCTTTTTTTTGTTGATATTTTTTATTATCTGGGTTAAGCTAAATTAATTTATTGAACTTATTCAATGAATTAAAGTATAAATTTAAAATTCTGAGTTATAATGCACAATGATGAACTTCCTTGAAAGGTTTCAGTACAGTCATTTATTTCGATCAAGTACAGATCTCAACTTCTTCTGAGTCATGCCTCGCTGTTGTCTTACTGATGGAATGTTAATTATTTGCCATGACACAGTCATCTTAGGACTGGTATTTTATTTCCTGCCTTGTAACCATATGTTTGAGCACGGAAAGGTAACACAGGTAATGAGTCAGACATATCTTTTGATAGGAAGGCCCTGGACGAAGCGATGCGATATTGAACTTGCCAGAGGATTAGAGAGATATTAATTGTTTAATTAATAACGCCACTTTATGCTATGGCTAATCTGACGATGCTACATAGGCAGTCCTAAATTTTGCCAATACAGGTACAGGTTAGGATAGGGATCTTTGACGAGCACCTGACATCGTATAGGCTGGGGACCGATATTTTACGTCCTCATCCGAAGGAGAGCATAACTTAAGATTATTTACTCCCTTTTAAAAATCCCAAGGCCACAACAGGTTGCGAACCCGTGATCTTGGGCATAAAAAGTTGTTATGCTGACCACTACACTACCGGTAACTTGGGATCAGAGAGAGATATCCCATACTTCACAAAAATGAAAAAAAACAGAAGTTGTAACTCCTCCTAAACTATAATTTTGTCTGTGTAATAAAGTATACACCCTGGATCCTACACTTCCTTTTAGTTGTTAATTTTTCGTTTTAATTATTATACAAATCAAGTTTAAAATATATTTCATATGTATTGATTAATAAATTCATCAGTAGGGAAAAGAAAGCCTAGGAACTCAAGAATGACTAGAATATAAAAGGGCCCTCCAGTTACTACACCTATTAAACTATGCTGCGCACACTTATGCTTGTAACGGTACATTGTTATAAAGTAGTGTCAGTCACAAAGGAAACGTGATGAACCTTGTTTTCAAAATTATTTTACAAAAAATATAACGATAAGAATAATAAATTAAAATAATAAGAATAGTAACAAAAAAGGAAACCGACGTACCTACCCACATTGCAGGTTTTCTTACCCCTAGCCATTTTCTTCTCCACATTTATTTGGTTAACTAATAACTATTCACATATCAATTGTTTAGTTGTATATGGGTTCAGTCCCAAATATCTGATCTGAATAGATACAAGTCGTATGTCTCCATTTTTAACCTCTTACGTGAATACCAGTCATTGGAGATAGAACTACCCCTCTCTTTGTTCTAGTAAGGAGGCTATATTTTATCTCCAAAACAGTTTTATTAGTACTTTATAAACAATTAAAAACGGTTGTTCATCTCACCATGTCTGTACCCCTCCCCCCCAGGAAGGCAATTTAAAAATTCCTATATGATCTGGAATTTATGTTTCAATTCACTCACTGATTTAGTCAGTTAATACAAGAGGATTCTACAAGAGATAAGCCTCATTAATTTTTATTGCAATAAAAAGAAATGAAAACAGTGTTGTTGTTGTTTGTTCATTTAACGTCACTTTATGCTGCTATGGCTAATCGGACGCTGCTACAGTGGGATTTTTAACGAGTACCTGACATCGTACAGGCTCGGGACTCCCATTTAATGTCCCTTCTGAAGGACGGCGTAACCAAGGATTTTTACTCCCTTATAAAATCCTATGGCCACCTGCGGGGTGCATTATAAAAACAGTGGTGAAGCCAGAATGCCTCTATTCAAGTGAATGCTCTTGTGAACTCGACCATATGTTAGAAACTAGAAATATTGGAGAGAAAAATTGTGAGGAAATTTTTGGTCTGCTAAGAAGCACAGAAACCTGGAAATTACGAAGCAATGTTGAGATATATCAGAACATAGAAAAAATAACAGAAACAATAAAGAAAAGGAGGCTGATGTTTTTTGGGCATTTATACAGAATGGATGACAACAGGTTATCTCTGTGAAAATAAATTAACTACAGGCGGATTCGGGAAATCAAAAAAGATTTGGAAATACACAACATAAAAGCTGAGGGAGCTAAGCTGGGGAAAGATAGTGTTAAACTTGGGATTCCAAGGTACAAACACTAAAAGAACGGGCACAAAGTGGTCGGAAGATAAAAAAAAAGAGACATGGTGAAAGGATGAATGAGTATTGGAGGAAAAGAAAGCAGCAAATGAGAAGGAATTGAAATTGGCACGTGGCCAAAACGAAGGGGAAATAAGAAATAAAATAGAAGTTGTATATGCAGACGTTTCCCTTCATTTCCTTACTGAAGATGTGAGGAGGCTTAAATTGGAAGTTAGCAGTCAGCTTCAGTACTTCGTATCTTCGGGACAGTGCTGCACTACAGTGGAAGTGCTTATGGAGAAACTGCACTGAGTATATTACCATTTCACTCTCTCACTTCAAAAAACAGTTCAGTTTTGAAGTAACTCTTTCGCTACACTCTTTTTTCTCGATGGGAAATGCTGAAGGTGTTTGCTCCCATACTCTTTTTCATTAATGAACGAATTGAAGTAATTAAAAAAAGTAAAAATATTGAAAATTCCACTCCCTTCTTCATTCTCCCTAACCCATTCCTCATTTTAACTTACCAACTCATTTTTAAACTAAAATTAAAGTTAGTGCTGACTGGCACTACGCAAAAAATGAAGGAACTAATGAAACCAAAAAGTAAGTATGGATTTTCGCATCTCGAAATTATGAACTTCATTGAGAATTCAGGAAGTGAAATTTGCGATCTCCATACTAGAAGTTCCTCTTGTTTTAAATAAAAATTCATTTTTTCCAATTCGCTAGTTCTAAAAGCAAGAAATTGTTGACAGTTTGGTTGGTATTAGTGTTTATTTGATTTAGTAATACATTGTAATAAATGCTTATAAAAACATTATTTAATGATTTGTAACAGATTATTTTCTTGTAATTTCATTCTTGTAACCATATACCACAAACTATCTAGAGAAACCGCATTATCATCTGAAACGCGTGGTTTTTAAGTTATATTTAAAGATTTCGCATTAAATGCTATTTTTTTTATTGTAATAATATGAAATAAACTGTCAACGCGAAGATAAGACACATGCTATAGGAATAAGACATAAGACAGGAATAAGCAGATTAAGGTTCAACGGACATATGATGAGGATGCTTCCGAAGAGATAAAGTAGATAAATCGTCTATAGAATGAGATGGTACAAGAGTGCTGAGGGTACATCAAGCAGGACAGAAAATAACAGACCAAGACTGTTTCGATAGGGATGACTATGGGATAACTGTGCCGTTGAATTAATTCGGATGAATTAATTTTTTGTTCTTAATTGCACAATGCTCAGATGCTTAAGCTGATGAGCTGGTTATCTTAAAGAGGATCGAGGAGTGTACACAGCGGAGATTACAACAACGTCCACAACCGTTGCAGGTGTACAAAGGATATTCTTTACGCTCAGGGGCCTGGAACAGATCCTTATTAAGGACCTTATCAGTTCTCATGCTGTCAACTCAGTATTAAGTTCACAAAACTCTGTTGTATCTTTTTGATAGTTGAGTGTGTTAGTCACTCTGTTAAATACGTATATCTCTATTATACAAAAAAAATAGTTTCCGAGGTGGAATAAATTTGTAAATAAAACTGGTCGTAAAAAGTTTAATTTGATTGAAGAAGTGATTGAATCATGTATTGTGATATAAATAATTGTGTATAAGCGATATCATGGATTATTTTTGACAGGCCTTACATAGATCATTTCCACAAGACTGATTAGTCTAAAGACAATAATTCTACAATTAACGAGCTTATATTATTATTTATTATGTGAATTGGATAGTTATTAGATTAGTACACAGGGGAGAAGACATTAGCTTGGCAATACCAGCCAAAACAAGTTATATGAGTAATTGATGCATGAGTGGAATCAACATTGTTGTTTAACTTTCACGGGTTATTTCGAATTGAATAATTAATAGAGAAAATGACTACTAGCTATCATTGACTCCATTTAATGTCTGTATAAATAACGCGGGGAAAAATCAGACATACAGTGCGATACGTTAATGTAATATAAGTAATAAACAAATTATAAGTTTTAATTTTTATTTTTCCGATCACATTTATATTTTTTAATCAAATCCTTCAGTATCACTTGGAAATAAATGTATCTTATAAAAGTCTCTTACTTTCTACAACTTAATTGAGAGGAAGGCGAAACCGCCTACGTTTTTTACTACACCTGCAAGAGGATCTGAAAGTGAAAAATAGCACTTTTTTTCAGAAAGCGAATGGTTTTCAAGAGCTTGCCAGGAATGTGCATGGGCCTTTTTCTTTATGTGGGTCATCAATAACTTAGATAGAACTTAAGAAGTTATAGAAGAACTTAGCTAAGTTCTTCGGGGCACGGAAAAACTTCTCACATTTCATATTGCTTATAATTCGATGAGGTTCTATTGGTAGCTATTGTTTAATGTTCAATAATCGTGAATATATCGTTAAGCTGAAGATTTTTTGTCGGAGTAGTGGATTCTACTTCTGGCAGAATTGAATGTAATTCACATTATTTAAAAACTGATAAAGGATAGCTACTTCCTTAAAATAATAAATGGTCAGCATATATAACTCCAAAATTTTTACAAAAAGTTAATTAATTGATTGAAGCAGAGGCATTGAAAACAGCCTACAGGCTAGTGAAAATAGGAGGAGTTAAGAAGCCCACAAATGATTTCAGAAACAGAAGTGTCTTTGACACGATTGAGCGAAATGCAGAGTTAAAAAAGCATTCAGTATCACTTATAAAGTTTATAATGCTGAATAAATATAAACTTTGACAAAAGATTCCGCGTTAACACGCAGGGGATTTTCAAAAGCAAGAATGACTGCTTAAACACACCCAATGGTCTAAATGTGTACACTGATGGATCCAAGAGGGAGCACAGTGCTCGAGATTCTGGTTTAGGGGATGCCGGAGCAAAGGTAATTACTTAGATCTGGGCACGAAACCAACTGTATTCAAAGCGGAAATATGGGCAATACTTGCAGGTGCCTTCGCAACGAAGGACCACAAGAATAAGGTAATTAATTTTCTTACAGACAGTCAGGCAGCATGTAATGTATTACAAAATACAGTAACAAAATCCATACCAGTGGAGGAATGCAGTATAAGACTTGATGAATTAGCTGTACATAACAGAGTTAACATATTTTGGATACCTGGACACAGTAATATACCAGGTAATGAAAGTGCCGACAAATTGGCTAAGAAAGGAGTAGGAATTGCTCCAATAGGACCAGAACCATGGTGCGGGGTTCCCCTTCCCCTGGCTAAGGATACAATCAACAAACTAGCCAAGAGGAAGATAGAATCGCGTTGGGATAGAGCCAAGATAAGGCATACTAAACTTTTTATAAAGGATCCCAATGACAATCTTTCTGAGAAAATCAAGAAAGAGGCCGCTCATATGTCGAGAACCGACCTTCAAAGTATGGTTGAAGCCATCACTGAGCGCTGCAAACTCAGGAAACACATGCATCGCTTGGGCATTGAACAAGAACCTCGGTGCAGATGGTGCACGGAGGAGGATGAAACCCTCTGGCACGTTCTCTTTGAATGTAAAGCATTATGGCGAAGGAGGACATATGACCTGGCTCTGGAGGACACAAGGAACTTCAAGAACTGAGATTCAAAGACTATCTAAAATTTCTCAGAAGTCTAGACCTAGGTTAGGGATTTTTAGGATTCGAGCGCAATGGGCCTCTTTAGGCCGAAGTGCATGGTAACAAATAAGAGTCATACACAAATAATAATACAAAAAATTTATTTTTGGTAGTGGAAGAGTCACACATAATATAATATAACAATTACTTACTCGTTCAATTGTTTTCTAAATTAACAAAAAAAACAGAAAGCGCAAAGAATCAGAACCAAAATCATTTGTTCAAAAATCAAAATAAAATGAACGATAATTTCTTTATCAATATGGACAAACGAGCCTTCCAATTTAAAAATGGAAATAGATAAAACATTTTGAAACAAATAGAATGGAATAGGAAAAATATCAAAAAAATACAGCCTAAGTCTCTAAAACACTGGAAAAAAGCTAATCAGTCAAAGTTTCACCAAATAAGCCTTCATCACAACATACACTAAATGAATATTTCAGAGACTTAAAGTTTTGCTTTTTGTCGATTTTTCCTATTGCAATATTAATGTAATATATTTTGCTCATTTTCATTGGTTGAATAATAAATACGAATAATTGTAACAAATAATTTGTTTACACATGGTGAGTGATTTTATGTTGCCTAGTGAATAACTACTTTCTTCTAGGACTTCAATATTAAAAATTAATTAAACTTTTGTTTTTTAACCAACTTCCAGTAAATATAAATAAATAAAATATATAAAATATCTAGATTTTTGTATTATTGATGCATAGAGACACTTCAAAATGTCCCTATCAATCAATCAAATTTAAATCTTTATCTTTATTTCTCACTAGCCTAAATGAACCTTCAAGAAATAATTAATTTTAATAGATTTAATAAGTAGATAAAACTAATCGATAATTTGCTATTGTTTGTCCACTTTATCACAAAATTGACCTAGAAAATGCAACTTGGTTCACACAGAAAGCATGTGAAAATAATTAATTTAGATTATGAGAGTATTGTTGGTAAAAGAAAGTAAGAAAATTGAGAGAAATAGATTAATTGTTCTAATTTTTCCCCAACCATAAATACATAAAAATACTCAGCTATCCAATAGCATTGTTGAGTATTATAATACAATATAGTATTATAAATTAAGTAAAGAACGGTAATATTCATTCCAAAAGAACCAACGAACCTAATTTCGAATGTAAGGAAACCAGTCTTGCGAGTTTTGTCGGTTTTCATGTTCTGTTGGACAGTCCCACACCGGCAAGTAAAATATTGAGGAAAATAAAATATTTGGCCCTGTGCCAGAGAAGATACTAACAGTTTGAAATATGCAGTGAATTCCTGAAACAGAGAATGTGGGTTTTTGTGTTGTGTTTCTCAGGAGATATGGCCAGAAGTTAACAGATTATATCGACCGCAACTTGAAGATAAGAAAAGTTAACCTTGCCATTATGTGATTAGCTCGGCTTACCAAGCATATACATATAAACATAACCATTCATTACATTTTAGAAACTCTGAGCCAACGAAAAAAAAACTACCAACGATTGTGTGGGGAAGTGATTTGGCTGAGGTAACTCTAATAAATAACCTGTCAGGATATCCATGATAGTGAGCGCTGGAGGATCTCCAGATTTACAACACATAATTTATAACGAATTTGGAAAAATGTATGATGTAGAATTATTATAATAAAATTGTGTTACAACTGTGTTACAAAGTAAAAATAAAAATTGAATATTTTTCCATGAAATTCTCTAAAAAACATATTCTGTCCTAATCAAAAACAACTAGGACACTCATTCATGTACACAGATGCATATGTTTTCTCTAGTTTAATCGAGGAATTTTGTCTGACACTTTATTACCTTATTTCTCACCGTTTTAGTCAGGTTCTGAACCTCATTTTCGAGAACATAAATCATTACTTGGCTAAACTATTGAAAAAGTCAATTTTTGAAATTGGAGTTATCCGTATTTGATCCTGAGCACCTCATATGTAGTAAACGTACATATGTAATAATCATGCCTCACACATAAATATTCTTAATTAGGGTAGAATATTAATAAACTTTATAACAATAAACTATTAAGTGGGAAGGGGTAGCTTAGAGGGTAGAGCTCTGAGTTACCAAAGGTTCCAGGTTCATATCCGGCTGACAAAAAAAAATTTAATTAGTTTGCAGCCGTTGGTAGTCTTAATTGCGATACAAAAACCTGTCGGTTGAGCATGATCTCGGATAAAGCATTTCCCTGCACAACCGTTGTCCTTGGAACAGTACAGTCTGTTCCATTAGTTAAACCCGAGACCCTTCATGGATTGTAGCTTTTTTTTATAATAAACTCCGGTTCATTGGTGTCTAACAGGGGGAAATGCATTTAGATTCCGATTTATTAACTTAGATTTATTAACATACTCAACCAAACGGTATGGCTCAATTCTCGAGTCATGTAGAAAATAAGAAGGAAACATCATCGATCATTGGTTTACCAAAAGCTTACTTGCCTTGTGATACTTTTTTCCAAGAATGTTAATGCAAGCGTTATTACCGAACTTGGGTGGGAGTATTACTGTCTTCATGTTCTTGGATCCATCCGGTAAGCTTAATTCGAGGGACTTACGTAATGGAAAGTCTATCGAGGTGCTATTGACAGAAGAGAACTAGGGCATCGAGCGTTCTTTGGTTACGGGTCTGTCAAGAGGACCTCAGGCGCAAGAATGGACACAGCTCGGACTTTTGTAAGATATCCTCGGTTAAATACTTGGAAGGAGAAACCTCGCATTCTCCGACCCGTTTGAGGCCTCTTACATAAAATGGACCAACCAGCAGGTCGTTGGACAATCACTGTGTTCGTTCTACGGTTTACACTTCATCACCTGCGCCCGTTTTCGATAATTTCTACGAAAATGTATGAAGTAATTATTATTATTTATTCGAGAAAATAAATCTGCCTTCTTTATTATAAATTTTAAAGTTGTAATTTTTTTGGAATTCAGTGATGCCACACACCTCCCCTACTAGGAGCTCTAACAACAAGAAATCTCAACAAATTATGAAATGAAAAAACAAAACAATCATAAAGCATCTGAGAATGGTTATACTTCAAAGAAACTGATAAGAAAAACAGGTAGAACCCATAAAAAATAAAATCGCAAACACAGAAATGGCACACCACACTACAATATTGCTAAAGTAAGTAGGTCGAAACGTTGGCACACAATGATAAGTATGCACTTATTGTGGTGTTTTAATTGACTGCACCACCAACTATCTCTATCCTTACATTAGAAGTTCCACTCAACTAATTTCTTCTCTAATATTGCTAAAGGTTTTTCATATTACATAATTGATCGCATCTAAAAGATCGTTTATTGTAGAACAGATTTATCATTCATTAACTTTAATTATTTGTAAAATTTAGTAATATATTATTATTAATATTATTTATTTATAATATTATATATTTATATTATTATAGTATTTAATTATTTTATGATAAGATTATTATTTGTCCATTAGTATCCTTTATGTCCCACAAGGCCCACGAATGATTGTTACCAGATTAAATGATTCATCTGCCACAACCGGATTTGACCCCAGAACCTAGAGCTAGAGCGACTCAGCGTTCTAAAAGTGGCCTACTGCGTTCCATTCAACCCATTATAGGTATAGGTATATATATATATATATATATATATATATATATATATATATATTCAATACTTGTTTAAGAGAAAGCACATAGAGCGATATCATGAACTGGGAGAAAGGAGATTACATGGAGCCATGATATATCATGAAGTCTAAAGTTAAATACCAATCCCAGGGGAAGTGGAAGACATAGGAAGATACATTTTATCCCAAGACAGCCAGTCGAGTGCGTGCTTCGAGAAGCAACCATAGATTTTCTTCACTAACGGTCCATCCATTGTTCCTCGAACACCCGATATGGTATTCAACGTCCATACCGTTGCCCATTTCCTGGCCTTCTACTTCCGCAGGAACTGTCTCGTCGCCGCAGTCTTAGCGATGAGGACTGCCTAGAAGAATTAATAGAAAACCAATAACTTGTAAGTGAAACTATGCGCAGTCCTTTCACTTTGAACGATAAGTGTATATTTTCTCTATTGAAAAAAAAAATAAAGAAGCTACATCATACGTTCTTGCTCGATACTTTCTTATTCAAGATTTATATTTTATTAAAAAAAAAAGACCGTGCTAACATGCAAGGGCGGAGTAAGGATTTTTTCTGGGGGGCACAACGCCCAAACGAGAAAAAAAATCCACAAAAATTTAGAAATAAACTTGTAGTATCTATTGAAAGATTTCAAAGGTTTATTAAAATATCTAAACAATAGTTTAACTCTTTCTGTTATGTTCTTTCTGTTATTTTAACAACAGATTTGCCTATAATTATGTACTATGATGGATTCTCCACAGTACACAAAAAACTGTCTGGGGGACAAGTGCCTCCGTGCCCTCCTCGATCCGCCCTTGCTAACATGTTACCATATACTTGAACTATTAATTATATCTAGATACCGGATTTCGGTTCAGTAACAAAATAAACGATAACAACCTAAATTATGTATAATTGGATGCTTAACACCAAATCTTTGTTTAATCTGTTATTATTATAAATGTTTTCTGAAAAAAAAAAAATTGAAAGCCTCATGTATGCTTAATAGATAAGTTGCTAATGTTTTTGTAGACATCAGCTGACTTCTTCTTTTTTTTTTTATCACAGTAATAGTGAACGTTTTTCTCGACCTCCTTCTGGTCTACAGGTACCTCGATTTATTAAACAATAAATTGTTATTAAAAGTGTTTAAGTTTCCATTAGTCTAGCATTGGTTAATAATTGTAAAAAAGAAGTTAAGTGTGGAATTGGGTTTTTCTGAAAATTAAACGTTTCCAGATTAAAACTAGTTTCGTTTGTAGTCAATAAAATAAGTAGAAAATGCAACAAAAAAAAATGTTTGTATTGATCATGAGGTCAACTGTCACATCTTAAAATATTTCCGGAGACTTCCAAGACATCCAATCTTGATGTATCTAACAGTTACATTAAATGTAGAAAATCTTTGTACTGCATTTGTAATATAGTTTTTGTATACCGATTTACAATTCTAATAAATGAATATTATGACCCAGAAAATTAATTCTGAAACTTTGCGATATAAAAATGACTCTTGAAAATCCTAACTCACATTTTTTCATTTTGTAAAAAGGCGCTTAAGTGAGTGATGAAGTAATTTAGACATTTATCATTTATCGTATGTAGAATAAAATATGTATAAACAAGTGATGTATTTTCGCACCAAGATCCACAAAAAAAGAGTTTAAAACGAAGTCGTTAAAATGGATCATCATGATTTTTTTAAATCTCTTCATAATGCATTCCCTTTTCAATTCGTCATGGACGTGATGCATCGATAACTAGTAGAGATAAGGGACATATCAAGACTGTATAAATAAAAAGAGTAAAGACAATGGAAAATATTTGTTGAATGGAATGTCGCTAGACAGCCAACAGACCTTGTTCATATCAGAATTACCCGTTTGGTTTCCTCGACAACGAAACAAGATTTACACCCGGACTCTGGAAGCCTGACCTCCGATCTTCGGCCTTCAACTTTGACGGACGCTGAAGATACCATTAGTTCGTGATGAAACAAGCGCTATGATCCGTCCACGTTCATCGTCTCAAGGACGAGGATTCGAAAGTTGTATAGCCTCTCGGGATGTTCCGACTCATCGTACAACATTTATTAATATGAATTTTGTTAAAGTACTAGGATTGAATGCAGTAGCCTGTGGTCATTGGTTTTTGAAAAGGAATGAGGAAAACCATCAGGGAGTGAGATTCAATTTGGAAAACGTTAATGTAAAAATACTAGCATTCCACTACAGCCTTAGGTACAGTGCATAGTTGAGACTATCTGTTCCTATGACAACGGTTGTGCATGGAAGTGCTTTATTCGAGATCACCATCAACTGGCAGGGTTTAATCCCAATTACGCGTACCAGGATACAACCACGGCTGTAAACTAATTAAAGAATTTATCTATTCCGGCTGGATTTGAACCTAGAACCTTCCGCATAGCAACTCAGCGCTGCACACTCTAAGCTACTCCTATCACGTTTATAATTTATAATAATAATCATGTTTATTATCATTATAGATCCTAGATCACGCTCATCCAGGTTTTCCCCCAAACACGGGTACCAACTTTACAGAAGATGAACGAATCCCGGCATTGTCATCAGATCCCACAGGTTCTAACCACGGCTGTTAAGGTATTAAATACGGACAAGGATTATATTAATGGATTAAGAGGGAAAACGGTTTCCAAATATTTAATTATGTTGATTAAGATTATAAAGAAAATCCATTACTAACACTTCTTTCTTTCAATGGGTTGTAAAACCGCGAATAATATTTTTTTATTTAAATGCATTTACTTTCATATTTGCAATAAATGAAACTACATCTATAACAGCAACGATTTTCCCATCTTATGTTTCTCAATGCGGGTCACTTTCTAATATGCTTTCGCTTTTATTATCCAGTCTTAGGGAAATGTAAAAATATGACGAATCAAGAAAAAAATATTCAAAGCATTACTGCATTTGATAAGCAAGATAAAAAAAAATAAAAAAATAAGTCAGTGTTTCATAGCCAGAGAGGACCCACCCCCCAGTCACCCCCCAGAGAAGACCTACAGCGTAGGTGGAAACGTTGGCTATCAATAAAGATTTTCTCAAATTACTTGAGAATTTCATTCCGTGACCTCTACTCGGACCAATTTCTTCAACATAAAAAAAAATCATTCGAAGAATATAATGAAAAAGTACTAATATTCATGAGTTCAGAAATCTCTAGAAATATCTTGTTCATAACTTGTAATCAACAAAATTAAGGGTGTATTTAATCCAGGAAAATGTTCACGTTCCACTAAAATAAAAATAAAACACAATATGCTATGGTATCAAATCTTTATCTTTGGCTTTGATAGTCCATAATTATTCTTATGATCCACATGTACAATAATAATTATATTAGCTCTGCTGATGAAGAGAGAAGCATATGAAATACATACGCATCGAACAATTTCTAAAAACAGTTCGGGAAGGGTATAAGATGTGAATACAAGTCACAAAGTTAAAAAGAGGTTACCTTTTTTAAGCACAATGCTTGCTTGGTTTCCGACTCATAGTTGGAATACTGTAAGTTATATACATTTTTAAATTGTTACTATCTACAAATAAGTCCAAATTTTCTACTTGGCATTCGAGAAATCAACGAGTCATAAGCATTTATCAACTCCATGTAATTATAGTCTCATTGAGAAACATTGTGCAACTACTTGCAACATGATCCCATTTTGAAGGGAAAGGAATCATTGCAATTTTATTATTTGATTTTAAATTGTCGCTATTGAATGTGCCTTATACATTCAAAATTACCAAAACAATACCCTATCCGTATCCTTACTACGTTTAAAATGTATTATCCGAAAAATTATTTCTGTTTAAGCTTATATTTTCGATTCAAAAAAGCTCTCAAAATGCCTCGCATTGAAGCTGCCTTATATCCCTCTCTAAATGTTAATAACTAAGTACTTTTCAGATAATCGATATATTACCACAATATATATATATATATATATCACATATATCGTTTAATTAATTAAGAAATTCTTTTTTCTTTGCCAACGTTTTGACCCATATTGCAGGTCTTCTTCAAGGCTAAATATACAAGATACAAATAAATTAAAATAATACATGGCACGGAATAACACTATATGTATTATATTGATAAAATAATGTAGTAAGTAATATAAATAAAAACCAGATGGGATTAAATTATAATGACAAAGAGGTACTATATATTAACAATATACTGTATTAACAATATTAACAATATATTTGTACTGTTTAAATTCAGCAAAGTAACAAATGCAAAATTATAATTAAAGCAAACTAAAAAAATGAAAAATTATCCAATAAAGTGTCAAAAAATCTAGATAGATTTTTTTATAGATATAAATATAATAATCATGAATCTATCTATCAATATAATACATATAGTGTTATTCCGTGGCATGTATTATTTTAATTTATTTGTATCTTGTATAATTAGGCCTGAAGAAGATCTGCAATGTTGGTCGAAACGTTGGCTTCCAAATAAACAGTTCTCTCTATGTAAAAGAATTTCTTTGACCTATACCCGGACCATTTTCTTCCTCATAGAATATTTCTCGTTTCTTTAAACTGTGGTGATGAAACTTTAGTTTTATTTTTAACATAAAACAAACCTAATTATTTAACTTTGTGCAAAATATTCAATATCTCAAAACAATACTAAGTGAGTACCCTTATTTTAATAGGCTTCTTAGGAGTAATATTAAACTGAACTTCTATATCTATAATGAAAACAGGGTACCTCTATTGAAACATTAAGTACCCACTAGTACTATAAAATGTACAGTTGTAAACAATAGGACAATACAGTTGTACAATAGGAGTTGGTCTACCGTTAGCCGGACAGGGAGCATTCCCCTCATGTATGGGATTCACTGTACATATTTAAGATTAAAAACAATGTTTGAATTAAACTTAATATAAAAATAAATAGGATTAAGAAATTAAAACACATATTATCGTGAAAGTATTCCTCTCTTTCTGTGGTAAGAAACCTAATTTAATCATTATAATCGAAAGTAAAAGTCGTATATAAAAAGATGGTAAATTCCTTTTCGACTATTAACAGTCACGCTCACCACTAAACGTTTCGAAAATAAATAGGTGAATGTTTTTTTGACTCGTCCACGAGAGGATCAATAAATGAATAGGACTCAGAAACCAGACGAGATTAATCTAAATCGAACCGAATTTTTTATAACTAGCATTGTTAGAAGTGCCTCCAAATAAAAAAATAAATAAATAATAATAAACCATTGAAAATGAGCTGTAACCTCATGTTCCGAAAATATGTTAGGAGATGTTATGAGAAAAAGTAGAATGTCATTCTATAGTCACCTTTTAAGAATGACACCCACAAGACTGGCGAACCGTATTTTTACATATTTAAAGGAAAAGGAGACCAAACGACCTTCGAACCAGGTAGGAAGAGGTGATGATAGATTTTCAGGAGATGGAAAGCAATCGTCTCAGGATGAAACTAGATACCAATGTGGGTTTTCAAGAAAAGCCCATGCTGAGGACAGGAAAGAGATGGACAGAAGAAAGAAGGAAGCAGCACCAGCGACGAATGAGGGAGTACTGGGCCAATTACAAAAAGAAAAAACAAACAGTTGAAATGGCGTGGTCCTTAGTAGAACAATACGGAAAATATGATTTTACAGTACAATGAAAATATACTGATTCAAAACATTTTTTACCTCCAGCTGGTATAGAAACATGAGTTTTTGACTCAATTAATTAAGACTAAAGTACGTCTTTTCTTCCTGTGCATTAGAAATTGAGTAAAAAAATTAACTTTATTCCCTAGGGTGCGAGGCAGCTTGTCAATCCCGGTTGCTGTGGGTTAAGGTCTCAGGTTCAAATCCTGCTATGGTTGATAAATTATTTAATCTGTCATGGTCCTTGTAGGATCTGGAGACCATCCCGGAGCTCACCCAGCCTCTATATAGTGGATACCCAAAACACGGTAAGAAACATGGCGGTTGTTATCTCGGACAGATCATCTCCCTGCATAACAGTTGTCATAGAAGAAGGACAGTCTCCACCGTCGATGTAATCCCAGTATCTTCAGGGATTGTAGTGGTAAAAATGTTTTTTGACTATTGTTATAACCTATCCTCCAAGTTAATATATAGAAGGAATATTAACAACAGGATATTAATCCTATAAACGCCACTTTAGACATACCACAGATTAAATAAAAGATCATTAATAGTTTTATGGAACTAAAAATATTTATTAGCAATTATTGAATAATTCTCTAACTTTTAGGTATTTGAGTTCTATATTCTTCTTATGGATTACATAATCCCAAAAGATGACTGAAGTTTAGAAGGTTACGAGACGACTATCTAAATTGGCATATTAAGATGAAATAGATATGCGAAATCGTTGGCCGAATAGTTATCTATATTGACTCTAATGACTATTACAGCGTAATATTGATGTTGAGAAGAAATGAGAGCGAAATCGTTAAGACGGAATCGACTGGACCGGTTTCTCATCAGTGGACTCCTTTTTAGCGTTCCAACATGTCACAAGAAGACCACTGGTGACCCAATAGCTGCTCGCAGCCCGTGTCCTTTAGCTTACGAGCAACTGGATCGGATAAAATGGACTCACTTGGCACGTTCTTTCGACATTTCTGGAATGGTGTTTCGTTTCTAAAAGCCTGCTCCTTTAGTAGCTAATAACTGCACAACCACATGTCCAACCATTTTTAACCCCACTAATAATTAGGATTGTCATAAATTCAATCTACAGTTTCTGGCTGCAAGTTAACAGGTTCCATTCTATAGATCTATGAGCATATATTGGATCTTAAATAGGTAGTCTGTACTACTGCTTCAGCCTCCAAAACATAAATCATTATATTATTATCTTATGATATAACACGGAACTATGACACTCAAGAACTAAGTTGTTATTGATCTGTCATATAGAAAACTAATGTGAAATAATTTAAACTAAAAAAAAAACATGAAGTTTAGTTAATTTTAAACTTAATTTAAAATCTTAAACTTAGTTAAATTTAAACTTTAAATTTTTTGTATCGGAACAAAATTGTAGTGAGTCGAAACTCATGTAAAATGCTAATAAAAATGTAATAATAGAGTAAAACAGCAATCCATATAAAGGTAATAAATACTGTTCCCAAAAGCATTTGTAAGGCAATCGAGTCGTAAAAACAAAGAAATGGATAATGATACCAACTTACTACGTATCTCGTTGAAACCTCAAGGCTTTGACGAGGTCGAAGAGAACGGTGACAGAAGTATCGACAAGGAAGTGTTATGAATTCAGAAAAGGAGGGGAATGGGCCAGAAGAATGTTACGGGTAGGTTCACAGATATTTAAGTGATTCGAGGCTTCATACTAAAGAATGCCAAGAATTAGCATTTAAATGGGATTCAATGGAAGGATATTCCGAGAATATTGTGAAAGAGAAAAAAAAGTATACTCTTGTATCAACAATTAAAGCAGTTGAAATGCTTACGTTCCATTCAAAATAAGTACGAAGCCGTTTAAGAAGAGACCTATGCTTTTAAATATAAGGAAGATGTATGAAAATTACAACCACTTTTAACTCGACGGAAAGTAGTGGGTTGTAAATTACAATAGCAATAAGCGCACTGGGAAGCGTGACAGAACAATAAGATGAACATTTAGGTCACGATATTACGAAGAAGCTCTGAAGAATACAAAAGGTGAACACAACAGAAGTAACATCCTTCCGACCATCAAAAGAGAAACAAAACATCATTCATGAAGCTTTATGTCTCATCTCTCTTCAAGAGGGGATGGCTTCCTGCATGAATGCCAAGAACCCTCAACTTCTTCCTTATCGCATCGTGGTAGAATGCAGCGGTAGGCGACCTTTGAAGACTGACTGTAAACCAGGACCACAAGCTATATCTACAAAAATGGTTCTTTCAAGGACAACATGGGTTCACAGGAAATTTAAATTAAAAAGTAAAAGAAGTACAAGCAGGTGAGGTAAACGAAGTACTTGACTAAAAGTATGACTGTCTTTAGTAACTTAAGCTATCGATTCGTTCATGCTGGAATATAGAAGTGGGATTAACTGAGGGCAGAGAGCGGAGTGGCTCAGTGGTAGAAATAGCCGCTGCTGGCAGATTTTATTTATCTATTAGCAGCCGGAGATGTATCCTAGGGAATCTAGGACCCTCATAGGGCTCACCAAACCTCTATACAAAATACGTATCCAAAATAGCAGAGAAATCTGAGGTTTGAAAGTGATGTAGGACAAATCACCTCCCTAAAGAACCACTCTGCACCACATGGGTTCTACAGCTATTAAAAAAAATAGGTTAAGAAAAAACAATAAATAAATAAATAAATAATTCAATTATTTTTTTAAAATTTAAGTTACTCGTATATCCAAAATTTCAAATGCCTAACTTCAAAACTGACGGACTCTATACAATATTTGAACCCCTATTACATTAAAGGGGAAACCCTTGGGGTGGAATTATCCAAATTTCTTTCTTAAACTATACAAAGAACCTATCTAAAAATTTCAATATGCTAAGTTCCTAATTTGCCTTTAATTATGTACTATAACGGGGGGGCACATGCCCCCGTGCCCCCACATAAATCTTCCCTTGCTGTAGCCAATGATGTATAACCTATTTTACTTAATAAGTTTCATCCAAATCCGTTCAGTAGTTTTTGCGTGAATGAGTAACAAACATAAATACAAACATTCGCTTTTATAATTAGTAGGATATCAAAACAAATAGTTTCACTCATGTTCTTTCTGTTATTTTAACAACTATTATCATGTGATTTGCATTTAAATATGTACTATAATGGATTCTCCACGGTACCTAAAAAACTGTCGGGGAGGGTACGTGCCCCCGTGCGTCCCCCCCCCCCTAAATCCGCTCTTGCTATAGCCTATGTGTTATTCTGATGTATAAACTATATTACTGTAATGTTTCATCCAAATCCCCTCCGTAGTTTTGGTGTGAAAGAGAGACAAACATACAAACTTTCACATTTATAATATTAGTAAGATTTGCTATCTGTGATATAATACAAGCAAATAATTGTGCTTTCCACAACAGATGTATGGTCACCTGGGGTCTAGTGGTTAGCGTAACAAACTGCTAAGCCCAAAATCGCCCCTCCCCCCGTGCAAGTTCCCAAGTTCGTAGCCCGGCAGGTGGCCCTAGGATTTTTTTAAGGGAGTAAAAAATCCTTAGTTACGCCGTCCTTCGGAAGGGACGACGTTAAACGGGGATCCCGAGCCTGTACGATGTCAGGCACTCGTTAAAAATCCCTATCCTAATTAAACTTGGATAGGCAAAATTTAGAGCTCCCACTGTAGCATCGTCCGATTAGCCATAGCAGCATAAAATGACGTTAAATGAACTAACAACTAACATAACAGATGCAAACAAAACTTGAAAGTATTTGTTACAAATACGACGAATATTAAAATTTTGAGCTCTATTTTTAACCCATGACAAAAACTATCAGCCCAGGAGGAAAGTAATTATGCAGACCATGTTACGTCACTATCACTAACTTTCAGTGCTATTTCTACTCAAAGACTGTGTATTCAAAGTGCTTGAGAGCCTCCGGATATAGAATTAACCGGAGAAACTAATTAACAGAGAGGCTAGTCCTTGATGGAGGGTTGTCTTCGGGGGAAGAAGACCGTGCGAACTCGGAAGCCGCTCTCGAGCGGAAACAATCTTACCAACTTAACGGATTGTGCAATTGTCTCGCACGTGCTGTGTTTACCTACCGCTGTGAAAGCTCAAACGGATTACCGAATAGCATCGTCCCAATTGGACTTAACGAGCAAAAAGGTCATGAGATTTGTTGGAATGTCGAATTAAGCACACAGGAAGCACATCTCAGTGCCCAAGCGCTAAACAATGAACCAACAACCGACTTACAACAAATCTGTTCTCACTAACAGGGATTCGGATCTCGCCTTTTCCGATTTTTACGAGATCGTCCTAGATGCCTTCTGTTATGTGGATCGTAATTATTTCCTAGGGTCCAGCATTTGTCATTCTATTAACGTATTGTTTCCACCTACCTTTATTTTGAGTTAACCGCTTTTGATACTGAACGCCTCGTATATTCAATTCGTTCAGTGTATCTTCTATTCTTATTAGGTATCTCATTGTACAACCATTAACTCCTCTCAGTAATCTCATCTCTGCTGCCTCACTCTAAGCTTTCGTTCCCATACATTAGTGTAGGTGTCACTCTGATCTTGTAGTTTGATTATTGTATCTTTTCATGTATTGTAATATTTAGGTACTGTTCCACAAACTGTCTGAAATTAGGGTATCATTTTATCTACGACATTGTTGAGAAAGAAAAATCAATCGAAATAACATTCAACCCCGTATACTTGAGTACTCAGCTGTCAGGAGTTAACATGGAATGCATTTCTCTTTCTTTGGCGTAACCTGACGGCGAATGCTTTCCTCACAAGGTTCTCTCTTAAGTTGCTTGCTTATAAGTTTCTAAATTAATCTTGGACAGTATCAAGTCTATCTGGACAAGATGCCTACTTAATTAGCGAATCAAAAGTACAAACCAAACTGGTTTCTCACCGCTCGTTCAGTAATCATCATATTAAAAAACAAAGTTATATGAACCTTAACTTATATTGTAATAAAAATGGGATAGTTTAAGCAATAAAATTACATTAATTTGAATTAATTTATTTTTTACAGTAGTGAAACCTTTGTATGACATTTAACCGCGATATGCAGTGAAAGTTGGGACCAGCATATACCAAGGTACATGTGATGTGGTCTCGTTCCTTGAAGCAATATTTTATTTTTACAAACATTCAAGACGATCTTCTGGCAGCGGGTTGGCTGATGCTATCAATATCATTTGTAATAGAAAGAAAAAAAAACATGGAGAATCAGATTGAATATGTATTCGTAGATAATGTCCTTCAAGGATCCATCGCCTGATGTGGTTGGTATTAGTGACCATTGCTCACGAAATGGAAGATCAAACTCTAAACTATTAGCGGAAAATTGATTACTATTTTACCACTACAAGACTTGATAATCCGGATAATATGGAAACGAAACGTTATTCTGCTTAGGTCACTGTGTAGTGGCTAGCATAACTACCTTCTATCCCCAATATCGCGGGTTCTCAACCCGGAAGTTGACCCTCTGATTTTCTCAAGGGAATAAAAAATCTTTGTACCGTCCTTCGATGGGGACGTAAAATGACGATCCCAAGCCTGCTTACCTATTCCAATCCTAATTGTACCTGGATAGGCAAAATTTAGGACTTCCAATGTAACATTGTTTTACAGTTAAATGTTACCAGAGACAGGTGGCGTCGCTTACTACATACATATAAGGCTCTGCTAACCATATTTTTTTGTATTAATACTAGTTTATTTTGTTATTATGTTTCTATTATTAATATTTAATTTCGTTGCATTTAAATGTGCACCAGCATACTATATGCCATATTGCATTTTAAAAGGTCTGTCTCTTCATAAAAACACTTGTAACAATTGAAATAATTAACATCTGGAGCTTATTAACTATGGGATCTGATTATGTCTTCAATTAACGCTCTGTAAATTAATCTATTGTACTGCAACAACCAAGGGGAGTGTTCTTTAGTAAATCAACTTGCAGTCATCCATCATCGTCAAGGAGTCTTCAACTTGCTCTATTTTTTTTTTAAGTTTAGATTACGGATGTTAAAAAGGATGAACTAACTTAGTCTAACTAGGTATTTATTATTCGATTTTTTAAATAATTTAAACCAAATATAACAGAAATTGATTCTATTCCTCGACTCTTCCAGATAAAAATCCCTCCCCCCATGGTAAATAATATTCTGAACTATAAAATAATCGGAATACAAAATACTTCATTATTTTTTTGTTGATTCATTTGATGTCACTTTATGCTGCTATGGCTAATCGGATGATGGTACAGCGGAAGCCCTAAATTTTGCCTATCCAGGTATGACTAGGATATGGATCTTAAACCAGTAATGACACCACACAAGGCTCCAGACCGCCACTGTATATCCCTTCGGAAGGACAGCGCAACTAAGGATTTTTCACCCCCTTTATAAAATCCTAAGGCCACCTGCTGAGATGCGGACCCGCGGTCATTGGCATAGTAAGTTTTAATGCTAACCAGTCTACCTCATGTGATTCCACATAAGGTACTAGTATAAATATTAAGTAACAATTATTAAACTTTTATCGTTCAACCATGTCAATAAAGATTATACGTACATGTACTCATATCAGCCCATTCATCATGCTTTACTAATAGCTTCAAGTGTAACTTTTTATCTTAAATTCGTTTCAACGTACACGAGCTTTTAAAAATATTTTTTTCCTCCTGCTAACAACTTTTTATTTATTTTTTTTTGTTTTTGGAGACACGCTGTTCAGCTTTCTCCGTTCTCAAAAAGTCGGAATCTCTATCTTAAGATTAAATTAAAATTGTATCTACAACGTGTAGTGAACAAAAACACCCATTAAACTTTCTTTACTTTCACATTTTATTCTTTCATCCAGAAGTTTTTATTCGTTAATTTTTTTATTTACTAGGTGGAAGTAGGTCCTAACCTGCCATAAACTTATTATTTCGTTCATTGTACTCATTCAAGCGTAACATTTCAAAAGTAGTTTCATAGGATTTACCTCTTTACTAATGCTCATGTCACCTAGTTATGTATGACACAAGTGTGACATAGATATTAGGAAAGTATAGGCATTACTAAAGAAATTATTTTTAAAAGGATGACATTTACAGAGCATATAGAAAAGGAATTATTTTAAATTTTATCTCAACCTAATATAGTTTCAAATCTTTGTCGACATTCTCATAGCATAACAACAAGTTATATTTAACAAATGTCCTTTCTGTAGCAAACAATGCCTTCTATTTCTTGCTAAATTTGGACGTTTTAAAAACAAAAAGCTCAACAGATGGACAAGTTCGCGATTCCGGGAGTTATTTATTTATATAGCAAATCATTAATTTGAAATATCCAAATGATTATAGTTAACACTACTATTACTTACGATATGATATATATAATAATTATAATAATATAATAAATAAAGCCGAGATATTGTGTTCTACGTTCTGAGTCAACGAGATAAACGGTAATGAAAAAATAATTTATGATCAGGAGACTCTTGGGACTCATCCAGCCTCTACGTGGGGGTTATGATATTATTAACCTATATACTTAATAAAATATACAGTAATGTAAAGGCTATTATATGTAATATAAGCTGTTTGTGATTCCAGAAGAAATATATGTCTATAAGATAACCACATCGCGATCTTCCTAATCTTTAAAAAAATGAGGTTCAGTACGTATTAGAGACTGTACAGTTTTATGGAGATGGAGGTGATTTGTCCTAGATCATGCTCAACTCCCAGATTTATCACCCATATTTTGGGTACCCACTTTATGGAGGCAGGATGAGCCCCAGGAGGGCATATTTTATCAACCTAATAAATTTGAGAAAAGCTTTTCCTACTTCATACAGCGGTCATAGTCCCTAAACAAACAACAGATCTATGCAATTAGTGTAAGTAAGGGATAACGCACATTATTGGGAACAATTACCCATCAGGATATCGGGATGAAAAACATAATGACATCAATGGAACATTTTTTTTTATTCGTTGTATCAGGAGTGGAACTGCATCGTGCAGACAGACATTCCTCCCAGATCCGACTTCAACTTAAGGACATCAACTTAAGTTCACTTTCAGACTTGTTCTATATTCTGGTCTCCTTTCAGATTCCTTTCACCTTCTTTTGCCCTAACTAGGTTTAACTATCCAATAATTCAGGGCAGAAAAACAGGAGTTGATTACTCCCATTCAAAGTTAGGAATAAAATCAAGTGGAGATAAAACAGAAAAGGGAATCAAGACTCGTAGTAGTTAATTCTTCTCTTTTTCTGTTGCTGAAGGAATAAAAGCTTTATAGGAATTTTTCCAGGCGGCGACCATGATCTTGAAAGAAGAAGTATTTCAAGCATTTAATATAATGAATTTTAAATACTTAATTAATTACCGGTAATTCTTTTAAGCCGTTTCATTATATACCAATATCAATTAAGAGAAAACCACCATAAAACCTTGAGCCCAAACAAACCCAAAACTGATTTAATCACTGTCATTCAGAGCAAGAAATAAAACCAATTTAATAGAAAAAGGACTGAAAACGCATAGGAATTGATCCTTCTTGTTTGAAGGTTATGAAAGCTTAAGATGGTTTCGCAGACTGATGGAATAATGAACCAAGACCCTTAGTAATTAATTATTCTTCTTTGCCTAATGCTGAAGGTTATGGAAGCTTAATTTGCAATTGATAATTATTTATAGCTGTTATAGACTATAAGCAAAAAAAAAAAACACCACCCAAAACCAAATTAAAAGTTGTCAACACCAATGCAGCTTACTAGACCATTGCTTGCCTCTAGTCTCGTGATAAAATTTAACCTATAGTTTAGTTCTAGTAATTTCGGAAGTGGATTATTAATTTACTTTAGCAAATTAACGTTTCATTAATTAATCAAAGAAGAAGTGTTCTATCAACCGTTTATCTATCCATTTCTATCCAAGTTATTACCAAATAATTATTATGCGGTATCTCAGTGTGCTAATGGTAATAAAAAATAATTAGATGTCAAATATAAGTTATTAAAAAAACTTCTTGATATGATGATCTATTAACTTTCTAATTATTCTAACGTTCATCTTGAACTAAGTGTGTTTTTGTAGTTTTGAAGAGATCAATATCTTTAATTGTTTCTAAACCAAAAGATCAAAGCAATTTTTCACAATGTTGAAAAAAAATTTAAAAAAAAACCATTAATGTAGCAGATGACATTAGAGGCGTCCCGGATCAATATCGGATAACTACTAAATTTCAAACATTGATTTTTTTCACATTGTTCGCTAGTTTATTCAAGAAAATGTTTGTCTAACACGACACATTGCCGCCTTATTTATCACGCTTTTGTTCCGGTACTAAGCCTGAAGTTTCGGGAGCAAAAAAGTGTTTCACTAAACTAGCGAAAAATGTGAATTTTTTTTTAAATTTGGGAGTTATCCTTTATTGAACCAACACGCCTCCGATTTTTTTATAAGTCAAGGACTTAATAAATAATATTTTATTAAATCGAAACATTAGAGTACATTTAGATTCATGCTATGTTAGGACTTCCTTCTTTTTATTCCAAGTTTCTTTTAGATTCCTCTCGAAGATGAAGCGATGACAACACTAGAGTGAGTGAATAAGAAGGAGACTATTTATTATTCAAGAAAAACGTATTTCGAGTCTTCTTATTTCAGCACTTTGCAGAATATCCAGGATGACATCATACATCCTCTATGTTCAATTAAGGTAAAAAAAAAAAAAAAAATCGCAACATATCATGAAAAAATATTTTTCTTATGTGATTCCCTATCCTAAGATGTCGCAGGCACTTCGCTTTTGCAAGAAATAATATCAATGGAATATTGTTATGCGTTTTGTAAACGCTTAGCAGTTATATCACCGATATCCAACAACGATGGGGCAACGCATTGCAAAGTGGCACACTTTTGCACCTGGCAAAAGTTTCTTCGGCATTTATGTCCGTAACCAAAAAATTCGATGGATTCATGACCATTTGCAAAAATGTTAGATTTGGGATATCTCGCTGATGAGGAAGGGTAGAGGGTAAAGAAATCTTCGTCACCTTTGAACTCCATTTTGTAAATAAGTTAAAACGGAAACTGAAAATTGATGAACGAGCCTGAAGACTGAAGAAGCTGCGAGTGGGAAATGAAGGCGACCACTGAAACTGAAAGTGTCCGTTGGAACCAACGTAAATAAATTTACATAAAAGTGAAACTACTTGGGATCCCAAACGAAAATATGCCGCGTAGGAATTTCTTAATTTGCGTCGCCTTGCATAACTTGAGCAGTGGATTGTCTACCCCCGAAGAAAAAACTATTCAGATTAATTGTTTATTTTTTATTTTACTTTCGGATTTGTTCCCCGCCATCAGGAGCCATCCGATTCGCCCTCGACACCTCCCCACTCCGTCCAACTTTCTATCATCTCTTCCTCTTGTATTTAATCACAACCACACCCGACCCTTATGTAATCTGTCAAGTCTTAACAACGTATCCTTACTGGCTACATTTCCTATCCTCAAGGTTATAATTACCTGTGAAGGTCATACCTTTTTTTTTTTATAATAACGCTAAATATTTATTTATAAATTAACGAGAAAAATAAGTACTATCAAATATGCTCTCTCAGATCCTAGAACGAATGCAAACTTAACAAAATATCTCCCAAAATATAGAGAAAAAAAGATTGGAATGTATGGTCATCTCCGAAGGAAGAGTGGCAATTTAATTTTTAATTAGAGTGTTGAAGGGAGGAAACGGCGAGGAAGACCACGAAAAACATAGATGGAAAAAGTTGAGAAAAGTATGCACGGCCATGGTCTGAGGGAAGAAGATATACACGATAGGACAAAAATGAATTAAAGGAAATTGTTGGTTGAAGGAAACCTCATTCTGAGAAAACCCTTAGGAAAAAATATATATTATGCTCTCCCAAATGCCCATAGCAACAGTAACATTCACATTCACTGATATTATGTTTCAATGAGGCGTTCAGGATCGAAGCGGATAACTCCTAATTTTGAAATTGATTTTTTAACATTTTTCGCAGACTCTCTTTACGGATGTGAAACGTGGCTGTTATCGCTTATGGATGAACAACGTCTAAAGGTATTCGAAAATAAGATGTTGCGTGGAATATCCAAAAAAGGATGAGACCACGAGAGAATTTAGGAGATTACACAGCGCGGAATAGCGAATCATGCACCCGGTTAATATTATTCAATTAATAGCGTCCGAAGATTAAGATGGGCTTGTAACGTTGTTGGGCTGAGTAACGAACGAATTACTAAAAGGGTAATAACCGGTGTGTCGACTGGGAAGCGTCTTGGAGGTAGGCATTAGGTGGGAAGATTGCGTTAAGAGTGATCCGGCGTATTTGGATTTGGATCGTCATCCTTGGACAGAGCTTTGTATGGAGAGATTCGTGGTATCGGCATCGAGCCTTAGAGTTCGCTAAGTCTTTTTGTTTATTTATATTTATAGTAAGGGAAGATCATGCAAAAGATGAATGTTTTAACAATAGAAATATCGGAACTAAACACAGAAAAACTCAATGAAGGCTAAAACAAATTTTCAAGTCCTCCACACATTCCATACAGGATAAGTTATTACAGAGAAAGGTAGCGACCTTGCCTTAGAGCACTTGCAGCTTTCTACTGAAGTATTTTAAGAGAGTTTTCTGCACAAGCATTATTTATAAAGAAATATTTGATCTTATATAAGGGTGATTAGTGTATAAATTATTTGATTATACACCAGAAAAGTTCTTCATCTCTCTTCTGTTCTAATCTGAGTTTTTTCTTCTCAAAGTAATTATTTTAGAGTAGCGTGGAACGATAATATACTAGAGAAAAATGCTAATTTTCATAGTTCAATTAGCCCTTTCATACTCCAACTGTCCCGGGGGTGGAAACGAGATTATTAATTACACTGTTCTGCACCAAAATCTGCCCTGGAAAAATAATGTTTTTTCCTTATATTCTTTGTTGTGCTGAACGTGAATCTGATGTCTAAAATTCTTTAACACATACAGTTTTTGTAAAAATCACAATTTTTCAGGAAAATGAGGATTTTGGATGATTTTAGCCTATGGAAAATGACAGATTTTATTATTTTTTTTTATAGAAACCCATGTATTAAGTTAGGTAGAAGAATGCAGGTGATGTTATGACAGTCCACATATTTTATTTTACTTCTATAGTAATCTAATCCCATTTAAATGTCTACTTCTCTGACCAGTAAGGCTCTGATCTGAAGGTAATAGCCATGCTTACAGGTCTTCAAGCAGGTTACACAAAGTACTATTGTTTTATATGTGACAGCAGAGCAAGAAAAAGTCACTATACAGTGGAAGAGTGGCCTTCTCGAGAAAAAAAAATGTGTCCGGCAAGAAAAAAATTGCTTATTGCTTTGATTGACAAATCAAAAACATTTCTACCTACGCTTCATATCAAACTGGGCCTAATGAAAAATGTTTGTTAAAGCAATGGACAAAGACAGGGAAGGATTTTCTCACCTTAAAATTATAATGCAAAAATTAAAGAGGGAATATTTGTTGGTCCACGGATACGATCACATAAAAGACCAGGAGTTCTTAGAAAAATTGACCACTGCAGAAAGAAGAGCATGGGTTTCATTTAAAGAAGTATGCAGCAACTTTTTGGGAAATGTGAGGTCGGACGACTATGAAC
Source organism: Arma custos (assembly GCA_037127475.1). Classification (NCBI taxonomy): domain Eukaryota; kingdom Metazoa; phylum Arthropoda; class Insecta; order Hemiptera; family Pentatomidae; genus Arma; species Arma custos. The sequence continues at coordinate 27,266,742 of CM073762.1, forward strand.
AAATTGTGACTGAACTGTTACAAGTCTTCTTTAACATTCTTGTAAGTACTTGGCTGTAACATGTCCTTAAAAATCCATTTTCTCCATTCCCTTAAACTTTTTTCCCCACAATCTTGGAGCTGTATATGATGAACACGGGGAACGGTTCCATCAGGATATTGCCGAAATGGAAAGGAGGTATAGTGGAAAATGGAATGAAAAAATGCTCGCGGTCTACTGCTGGAGTCAACAGCGAGAAACACTTCAAGAGGACTACAAAAGGAAGAAAACTACACATTAGATAAAAATTCTAATTTAACGGTTTATCCATTAAGCATATTGCATTATCAGAACGCCTTATTTTGTATTTTATACTTTATATAAATAAGTGATTAAATCATGTTAGTAAGTTAAGCGCCTTTTTATTTATGAAAATCTATTTTTTTTAATACATTGATTTCTCTGAAAAACTGTACGTGTTAGAATTTTTCTGATGCTAGATTTGGATTCAACATCATTGACAAAATAGAATGCAGTAATAATTTTTCAAGGGCAAAAAAAATTTTTTTTTTCAGAACATTGTTATTACTTTAAAAAAATATTATTTAGTAATTTACAGAATATGACGTATTTTAAACATTTTCGTATTAAAATTAAACTTAAATATTAATAATCTTAGCGTTCAAAAGATATAAGACTCATTTATACTTAGATTTACTATAGATTTCCAAAGTGCACAACATTACATCACTTTATATTTTACATTACATTATATTAAAGTCCACACGAGTGGACGCGAACAAATATATACAACATAAAAAATAATTCATAAATATTAGGAAATCCCAATGAAAAACGTTGATTTCTGGAAGATCAGTCATGTTATATATATATATATATATATATATATATATATATATATATATATATATATATATATATATATAAGGATATATATATATATATCCTTCTTACTCTTATCTATCATCCGCTACTCATTCATTTAAGCGATATATAAATTAATTATCCGAACATTAGTGAAATGAATGGAACAGTTCGATATTTTCTAAATAAAAAACTGTCAGGACCTAATCGCTACAGCAGCCAGATCAAAACCTCGTTAATTGTCATCAAACATAAAGAAAAAACTACGAGTTTTCTGTCAAAGAGCTATTGAGCTTCTATGTCTGGCAATGGCTATTCTTACCACAAAGGCTCTTACGTGGTTTCCAAGTCTTCAGTGAGCGCTGTTGATACTTATTGCGTAAGACGGATATTTAGTATCCCACAAGCCATGAGAAGAATCACATACTTATATCATTCAAAACAATATCTAGGTCTGTATGTGTGCGCTTCCGGAGCTTCATTTAGAATGATATGATGAAATATATTATTCCTGGAGGTATCGTAGACCACTAGTAGGGAGAGTCGATGAGAACTAGATAAGGTAAAATGGTTCGGTCAGAAAAGTTTGAACTTTACAGATAATTATTAAAGTTTGGCAAATATTAAAGTTTGTGGTCCTCTTCGCTATGGATGTTAAGTGTGCTAGATAATGTTATAGAATAAAATAGAAAAATAATTTTACTACGGGAACAGGTCTCTTAAGAATAACAGAAGTGTGCAGAAATCAATAGAAATATATCTGGCCATACGGCTACATTATTAGAATACTAAAATATTTACATAATAACATGAAATTAAATATGAACTAAAAAGTATGTTCTGATAGAGAATAAAAAAAAAATAATAGCATACGAATTTGTAATAAAAAGAAATTGGCTAATAGAAAAATAAATAAGTAAATAATAACATCTAATTATATAAAAAATAATATCATTATGAGTGAGGAATAATTATAGTAATTCATCAATCAATTGTGTTGAATATAACCATTAATTTTTATTGGTTAAAGAACATCTCTTTGGAAATTTAGGAGATGTAGGAAAAGTTTGGATTCGAATGTGGATATAGAAGATGTATGACGGATATCGGGTGGGAGTGAGTTCCGAAGAGAGGTAGAACGGGCGAAAAAGGAACGCTTAAAAGTTTTGGTTCTGTGGAAACGGATGTAAAGGTCGAAAAGGCGAGATCTTGTGCCCTGGGATTGGATAGAGGATTTGAATTGTAGGAGACTATAGTTACAAGATGGGTGATGTGAGTTGATGGTTTGGTCTAAGAAAGAACCTAGGAAATAGAGTCTACGGAAAGAAGGGAAGAGGCACTTTAACTCATCACAGAGGTGGGACACATGAGACTTCCTCGGGGCGTCGAAGACAAACCGAAGTAATATGCATATTGGTTGTTTGTTCTGTCCTTGCCGAGCCTCAATTTTTGTGAGTTATAAGGTTTCTTATTTGGAATTTTCCATCCATCTCCTAAAATTTATTAATAATTTTGGGAGTATCATACTTAATGTATGACTTAAATGTGGAAGAAAATTTGCATTAGGATGGTTGAGCTATTTATTTGAAAGCCAACGTTTCGAACGACATTCCAGGTTTTCTTCAGGGCTTATGATGGGGTGAAGGATGAAAAACAGAATAAAATGTCACTTTTCAACCCTGTCATATATTCTGTGTAAATGATATATATATATATATATGTAAATCATCGTAAAAACTTAATAAGCAAAATTATTTCATTTCTTTTCTTAAATACGCAATTTATATCTCCATTGGGCCTAAAAGTACTTTACAAATTTATTAAGTAATGTTTTATTTAAAAAAGGTCGGTTGATAGTAAGTGAACCATCCCATATTCATTGCGACTTCTTGCAAGTGCATTTTGTCCCATCCGTTTCCAAAAACTACTTGAAGAGAGGAAGTGGTCCTTACACGACTTAGGATAGGACATAGAAGGCTTGCCTAGCTCACCTAATCACTAAAGAACACCCGCCAACATGCGAGAAGTTCAACGAGAGCTTGTCAATAGCCCTTATCTTCGAGGGCTGTACCTTTTTACAAAAGAGCGATGGATACAATAGGACTACTTGCCAATGTATCCATGATATTAGGAAATTAATATTAAGGTCATCAGCTTTCTAACTAAAGAAGGACTTATTAAGAATATCTGATGCATCTTTTTTTCATATTTTTAAAATAAAAATTGTTACAAAAAATGATCAAACTACTAACGCGTTAATGGACAATCGCCTTTACACCTCAAATTTGGAACAACCCACAATGAACCAAAAACTACTTTGCACCTGTACGCTTAGACATGCAAAAAGAAATGTAACTTCTTCAACATTCATAGACCTTAACTCCACTAAAGAATGCATATCCTTTTATATGGTTAAGGTTATTAAATTATTTTCATAGGCATTTTTTTCCAAGAATCCAAAGGTACATCAAGTGAAATCAGGAATAATTTGTATTAAACTATTACTCTGCTCCTTCCATATTAGGATGCTGAGAAATCAATACAAGAAATCACTTCGGTCGGCACCAATTATAACTTGGATAATTTATCTTATATCCGGAGGTAAATAAATAACCGATATGTCAAACTCAATTTTTTAAAATATCCCAACTTATGTAATAGTGCAAGTACTTTCCCTGTATTCGGAGGGAAAAGTTCCCACAAAAGGTAATTCTGACCGGCCGACGGTTGCCGAAGAATGCATGACTCCATACAGAAACTTGAATATGGAATTGGTCATTCCACACAATAGCCTCATAGGCTCCTTCCTCAATGCTAGGCCCTTGGGTAATCTTCTCAAAGAACTAACTTATGATGATCCTTGCATTGTTCATTGCATAATTGGAAATCCGAACAATTCACAAGAGGTAATTCATCGTAACTCCAGTTTACAGTCATCAATACTACGATGTTAACGCAATTTTAAATTTAACTTCTATTTTTAGTACATTTTATACAATAATAATTTAATCTACCTTAAATGAGATTAAAAATACAATGGTGTAGAGGCATTCTGATTGACTATTATTTTACAATCTAAATTTTCCTTTTCCTGCAGATCGAAGTCAGAAATTACGAAACGACGTCTAATTTACAGGATGCGATGCAATTCAATTGCAAATATACAATTGGATAAAAAAAAAGGTTACGCCTCTAGAGCGAGAATTTCCTATAGACAGATCAAGGAAGCTATAAATGCCTTCCAAGGGAGGTTTCTCCATTCAAATTTCCACGTCAATTTCTAAGGAGAGGTTTTCTAAAGATCACAGATACAATTTGCCAAACGGCATTTGTAGAATATTTCCAAATAAATTATAAATTGTTGAAGATCCACATATGTGGTTGAGGAACCACGGAGTTTTTTTATTACAACCTATTTGTAATAAATACTCGATATTCCCAAGGCCTGTCCACTTTGGATCATCAAAGATGTGTCGAATACTTTTTAATGAGTTTAAATTACTATAATGACATTAATAACCTTTTATATTCCCTCACTTGAAAAAATTAATCAATCAATCATCTATTAGACAAGACAAACAACCAATGTAATATTAATACTTAAGATCGTGGAAATTTCTGTTTATTTATTGACCAAGGCCATTCAAGAAGTGATTGGTCTTAATAATCACCCTCGATGTATCCCCCAGAAATTCTTTCTTTTCTCACCAGGCCCTCAGCATAATTCTTAGCAGAGTGTACTCCTGAGGCAATCATGGTAATTAGTTACTCAGAACTGGCAAACAAAAAAGGAAATTTGCAGAGGAGTAAGTGTTGTAGCATAATGAGTTGGCAAGGCTCTCTCTGTCAGGTAATCATCGACTCAATTCTTAACTTAGAACTTGTATAAGACATTTCCTCTTTTTTATCATCGAACATAATTTTTTTTCTACTTCACGTCAATGCTATACACAAACAATAAACAAAAGGGTAAATAATTAACGCTGAAGTACCACTACAACCCACGAATGCTGCTGGTACCTTGTAGTACAGTACATGTTAGAGACTGTCCTGTTTCTAAAGTAATAGTTGTGAAGGGAGGTGACTTGCCCGAGATCACACTACTGATTTTTTTCCCAATTAATGGTACCCACTTTAATAAAGTCTGGACGATCCCTAGGAGGTTCAGCTCACCCCATGGGGTCTGTCCATGTATACTGCGCAAAAATGAATAGGGATATTGCTAATTTTGTAGTATATACTTACCTAGCATTTATATTATTATATATTTAATAACTTCATTAATATTTATTATAGTATAATTTCTAATAAATATTAATGCTTTTTATAATAAATATAATATTAAAATACTAGGCAAAGTAACTGCAACAAAATTAGTGGTATTCCTATTTAATTTTTCGCAGTTTATATAAACGGATCATATAATCCATCTACAGCCAGATTTGAGCCCATAACCCTAAGAACATCAACTAAGCGCTCATCATACTGAGCTGCTTCGGTCCCATATAATAAATATATATAGCGGGTTCAAATCCCGCTGAGGGCAAGACTTTTATTTAGTCTGTTTATCCCGATGGGTAGACAAAAATAAATTCATTTCAGGCAATCAAACAATATAATTTCAACAACATTTTATTCGTTAAATAATTTTAATCGTTTGCTAAAGTATTTATTGCTAACTTAATTGGTATATGATTCATTTTAAATGACAACTAAAGAAGTCATTATTTCCTTATTTGTTATTTAAATTCAGCAGACAATACCTTACTGATAGATTGGTCATTATGATATATCGGATAAATACAAATAATATTTCTTTTTAAGACCGTGGAAAAATTCAAGATCAAGATTAGTTGCATTTGAACCTTCAAGGTGGTGGGATGTTTCTTGGGTGCATTATTCATGTTTTGTTTTGCTGTTATTCTCTTTCTACCCTGAGGATGCCTGAATGGGCGAAATATTGGACAGATATTTTCTATTTCTGTTTTAGTTTGGAGACTAAGGGCTTTTCGTTGGAATTTTTCCACGGTCTTAACATTTATGTAAGGTCTCTTCTTACATTTCAAATAATATTTCTTTCACCCTGAATAATATGTACAAAAGATTTTTAAAAAACAATTATTATTCTAAAATATTTGATAGCTAAATTATTGTTCAATAACTATATTATTTTAATAATTTTCAATTAAGGATTGTCATTAATTAGTTAAGCTCTCTTGGCATTCTGAAGTTGGTTAATTAAATGTTATACAAGTCATTTGCCGAGCCAACAGCCTATTGAAAAAATTTTGTTTCTTTTTTCGGAGGGATTTTTTTTTTGTTCGAATAACGGTATCAATTCGCTAATCAGTATTATGTAAAAATTACAGGATCCAAATGGAGGGGGCAATGAAATTCTTCGAGAGGGTGCGGTCGTTGCAGTCTTTGTCCTCAAAAGGACGAAGGATAATTTTAAAATAAAAAACAATTTATTTCCTTCAAATTAAATGAAACTTCTTTAAAAAAAAAAAAGTGTGAATTCGAGGCTTAATTTATTGATATAGATATGAAAACGTGAACCAAGAATGATAAAGTTTTCTGGTAACAAAAAGTTTACTGCTCGGCATAAATAAATCAACATTATTGGTTAGTGCCTTGAATATTGAAGAGAGTTATGAAGAAGTGCTATAGAGACATGGTCGTTACTGGATAAAAAATTGTCTATAATCCAGATCGTTCACCCAACTCTTTTTCTCAATTCTTCTATTTGTTAAAAAGAAGATAACCTTTGTGTAACAAAAATTACCTCCTCTTTGTTGGTTGGCTTCCTCAAGATACACTTTTTATATGGTTCCTACGGCTTGAAATTATGTATAATTAAGGGATTTACATGAAATCTATAATATTTCATAATAAATCTGTCACGTTTAAACATTTTTTATTATGAGTATTAAATTAATACGGGAAAGAGAGAGTACATAATATTTAATCGATTTGAAAAGGTGTTTTTTAAATTGCTTTTCATTTCATTTTTATTTCTTCAAAAGTATAAACGTTTTATACACTTTTCACTTCTGTTTTCAATTTAATCCACAATCACTTATAGAAATCCAGTCAAATTAAAGCCATTATTCAGAAATGAGGATTTAATAATATAATAAAGAATTAAAAATTATGAGTTATAGAATTAACCAATTATTTTATATTTTAATTAAGTTTCTGTTAAAGTTTTTCACAATTATGGCCATATGATCACAAACATGGGTTGATCTCTCTAAATATACAATCCATTAAGGCTTAGTTTGATTAATTAATAAAAAAAGATGCCGTTAAATTTTTGTAAATGCATCATTCATCTTTCAGTTGTGTTTATAGTTATCTACAGGCTAGGTGAATAAGTAGTGAAGTCGATTTTTCCAAAATGAGTTTCTTGTACCCGGGGAAGCGGAATCGCGTTATTTATTAAGTGAATAAGTGCCTAAGTCGGGAATTGGCTTGAAAAGGAGTTATTGCTGATATTATAACTCCATATCTAACCAAAAACTACAAGAATGACACCATTCCAATTCCCTCAATAAATAAAATTCAATAAGCTATAGATAACATCTTATTTAACCACTTATTATTGCTGCAGAAATAATACAGATATAAAAAATGCTGTAGCATATGTTTCATTAGAGATTCCAATCAAAAACGTTTTCACGGCAGAATAACTGATCGATTACTGTTGCAATCATGTAAAAAAACAATCCTTGAGGCTGTTATTATTATTTACCTTTGTTTAATTAATTATTATTGTTAACTAATTAAACGATGCATGCTTCATAATCACATAACAGACTAATCAGAAACGATGGCACGCACCAGTGCCGTTCTAATCATCATTGACCATCTCGACTAATGTAAAGGAAAATCTAATCCATATGCAGGGGAGATATAACCTTCACCTTTATCGTTTCTCTCAGCGGTGGCTCGTGGCCGGGAGCCCTCTGAGTTACCTCTGTCTGGCTCCGAGTTAACGCACCATCGCATGTGTGAATCCATAGAGGTATAACTTCCTACATATTATCCAACTCGGTCCCGAGGGAATCTTTAATAAACGAAGAGCAGGGGAGTTGCACAAGGTGATAGGGCGGGAACCCGCCTGTTATGCAACCTCAACATCCACTACACTACCACGTAAGTATGTCTTTCTTTTTTTCGGAGTTGTCTAATGTTATAATGATGGTTGTAAACTCTTACATGCCTCTTCATCAAGGACTACAACCATTAAGAGACGATCATGGTTAAGCTTCCAGGAAGAACTATATACGTTAAAATAAATTAGGAGATTTCATGTCAATAATAAAAGACCTGATAAGGGACTAAATTATTCCTGATAAATATTCAGAGGATAAACAACATCAGTAAACTTTCCATTTTATTCGTTGGTACTCTTCAAAATCACTCCTAAATACTGTGACGTCTTAGTACTCTTTTATTCTGAAAGAACACCATAAAGGCTTCAGAATTTAATTTAACTTCGAAATTTTAATAAAAATCTTAATTTATTAAACTTATAAAGACGTTTCGACAATTGATGTCATTTTCAATCATTGTAATAAGTCTCCTGCATCAATAAACATCATATACAACTTAAAAAAGTTAAGTCAAAAATCTCATAAAATGCATTTTTAATATGTAAAGTTTTTTATTTTCTTGGGGATCCTCTATCCTCCATGGTCAATTGTTAATATAAAAATGCTAAAGTTCGATTAGGCTTGATGTGAAGAGATTAGAAGCTAACTGGGAACAGGTTGCGACTTAAACAGAGCCAAGATCTAAGAGTTGAACCTTCCAATTTAAGTGTAATAAATAATTCTGCATTCTGTGATATATACTTAGCTTTGCTTTTTAGAATTACACTTGGTTTCTCATTTAGAACTAGCACATTCTTCAATGTATAGATCCCATGGCGATTACCATCGTATGAACTTCCTTCAAACAATTCTTAGTCTCAAGACCCCAACTCTTCAATATCCCCCTGTTCAACGTCACTTTATGCTGCTGTATCTAGTCGGACGAAGCTACAGTGGTCCTTGATTTAGCCTCTCCAGGTATAGTAATTACAGTCTACATCCCAAACCTTTTTTAGTTTCAATAGTACTTTCCCAATAGAGATCAGTAATTTATTCTGAATTTTCGACGTGGGATATGTCTGTCCAAAAGCGTCTACAATAGGATTGGGAGTCAATGAACCGGATATTTGGAAATAAATTCAAATTTATTTGCCATGGTCGTTCTTTAATCACAAAAGTCTTACCTACTCATTTTATAATGAGTGTTACGTGAAAGATAAACAACTTATGGACACAGCATCAAATTTTGCGACTTTATCTTTCGGTGGATGGTCCAGTTTCTTTATACCGACTGTAGACGGCAACTAATTCTCTGATTGGTGATAAAAAATTAAACAAAAGTATTATCTTGGTTGTTGTATTTTCTAATTCATTGTGATATTTCCTTCACCATCATTTCCACTGTATGCCCATACATTATTATCCAGACGGATTCCTCCAACTTTAACTTATTCCGGTATAAATGAAGTGATAATGATAATAATCATGAAATTTCAGGTGCTTTCGCTAATGGGAAGGAAGCGGGGTAGCTCAGGGTGTAAAGTGCTGAGTTGCTGTCCACAAGATTCCGGGTTTATATAAGGCTGTGACAGAAACATTATTTCATCTTTTAACAACCAAGAATGGAACCTGCGGATCTTCAGACCCTCCCGTCTCTTAATTGGGGGAATAGAACGGTAGAGCGTGATCTCGGACAAGTAACCTCCCTGCACAACCGTTGTCTTAGAAACAGAACAATCCTCACCATGAACTGAACCGAAGTTCCTTCCTGTAGTGTAGTGATACAGGTTACTATTTTAACCATGTAAACCATCCTTAGGCCAAATTCAAGAATCCAGACATTAATTTTCTTTGATTCTACGATCATTTGTGAAACGATTAAGCATACCACTAGTTTGACTTAGTAGCACATCACAGTATAACGTAATATCATATTTTTATTTTTTTCTAATTAGGAAAAAACGCCAAACCAAATCTGTGAGTACGTTAAGATCTTATGGAATATAAAAAGATTATTTCTTTGAGTTAGACAAAACGACCGAACAAAATATACAACATTCCTTAGAGACAACAAAATCAGAGAATTGTTTTAACAAGCCTTTGTTTAAAGACATAAAAATGTTTTAGATGTTTAAATATATTTCTAAATTCCAGAGTATAAATTATTCGAAGTGTCCAGCTTATTGTGAAACATTCGCCCCAGGGATATTTCGATCCTTGCATTGCGCCATGAGGTGCCATTCAGGCGATATCAATGACCTTTTTGGCATTTCAGGTCTGTCAATGCCTATCGTAGCCGACAGACATTAAAAAATAAAATTTAAGAAAATTAAACAATTTTCTACATAATTAAACAAATAAATTTAAAGTAATATATAATTAATTCTAAAATTAATTAAAATCGATTATCTATCCTGCTTTCTTTTTTTTAATTTTGCGTTTATTGTTCAATAGTCATGTTCGCACTTTTTTTTCCCCACTGATTATAGTATTTTAGTGATAAAATCATAATAGATAAAATCATTATGAAGGTATTAATTTATCAAATATGTATTCCAGTTCAAGATTAAAAAATATTTCCTGATAAAATGTATAAAACAAACACATCTCCACTTTTATTCAGAAAATAATAAGCACTATTTAAAATATCAACTCAAAAGAAATAAGGCTCAGCACAATTATTTTTTTCTTCCTTAAAAATTTATAATTTTCTATATTATGTATAATTTGTCGTAAACCCGTTATTATTTGTCTTCATATTAATTATTTCCAACCTGAACAACAATTTTGAAAAACACAGCCACTGTTTTTCAACACCAAAAATGAGAAATTGTTTTCATCACCTAGTTAAGTAAGGTGATTTGCCTCTCATTAAAAACCGGTGGGTAATTCGAAGAAGTAATTTTTTTATACTGGAATATGGTCAAAATTTAAATAAAAAACTAGAATTTAAGCCATACTAGATAGTTTTTCAGAGTTTTAACTCTCGTTTGATGTCAGTTATCGTAATGTTTTTAAGCTCTTTCATAACTACTTATGAAAACTAATTGATGTGTAATGAGAAAATTATAATTCTAGTTTTTATCTTGTTTTAAGTAATATATAAAAAATTGTTAGAGTTTGCTTGAGATCATTTTCCCGGCCAAGACATGTTCAGCTGCCCGACTAACTTAAAATGGCTAGTAATAATAATAATTATTATTATTAGTACTATACAGATATTAATAATAAGGGAGCTTAGCGATGACGATAGCACCAATCTTCCAACAAACTTACGTCTACTGATAACCACCCAAACACTAATCGGTTAGATCACTCTTAATGAAATCCTCCCATCTACGCCTCGGACGTTTAACAGCCGGTTCAGCGCTAATTATGTTTTCATGAATTGGTACTACTAAGGCCAACTTTACTAGCCCTTCACTTTTATTAACAGAGTGCATATTATGCAATTACGCAATGTAGTCTCCTTAATACACCGGTGGTTTCGGACAAATACTTTTGAATGTCTTATTCAAGGATTCGCTGTTAATCCTTCAATGTTAACGGCTACGTTTCACCCCCAAGAACTGTAGGAAAGATGGTGGCTTGAAAAATCCCAATTTTTAAATTTTAGGACAAAAACGACGAGCTCGGAAATTTCGAGACCAAAAAAAAAAAAAATTGGGTTTATTTCCTCTTAAAGTTTGTTTTATTTAGTTTCCATTTATCTTAAGTTCTAAAATTTCTCGACATATACTTATGCCATCCATATTACTAAATGCGCCGAGTTTTCTGTTATTAACCATATACTTAATGGAGCGGAGTGGCTCAGTGGTAGATCACTGAGTTGTCATGCCGAAAATCCTGGTTCGATTCCCGCTGCAGGCATGACTTTTATTTAGTCTGTGAGCACGCGGAGATGGATCATATAGGATCTAGAATCCTCCTGGGGCTCACCCAGCCTCTTAAATGGGTGCCCAAAAAAGGGAGGAAATCTGGCGGTTGAGCGTGGGTCCAGGACAAATCACTTCCCTGAACAACCGTTGTCCATGAAACAGTACTGTCTCTACCATGTACTGAACCCCAGATCACGGGTTGTAGTGGTACCGGTTTATTAACCATATACTTAGTCTTATCTCTATTTATTTCCAGCCACATTTCATTGGCTGCACACATCAACTCTACTGCACCTAGTTTTATAGTTTCGACGTCCTATCCAAACATAACCATAACGTCGACTTAAACTTACATCTAAAATACTTAAAAAGGTTCCAATAATAATAAAATTAATTGAATCAAATACTTGTTAAGATTGCAGTGGAGACTAGTTTCTCTCTCTCTCTCCTGCGAGTGTTACGGAATCTGAATTGCGTTTAAAAGCCAGCGGGTGCGATGCTTTCTAACCAACTCGCCCTTTACACTTGTTCTAATATCTAACTTTCCCAGCTAGCATCTTCCCCTACCTCCAATTTGATAACGCGTTCACTTTCCTTTACGAAACGCTAGACTGTTATTTATGTTACTTTCAGTCTTTCGAAATAGGTATTTCAGGAAATAAGAGCAAAAGTTGACCGATCCAGTAGTTTTTGCAAAGGAGGAAAAAAATTTCTGTATACGAAATGGAATATTGTCGGGAATAAAACAGGATAGCTGTTTATATAAGGATGTGTTTCCCTTATTCGATTATTTTTAGGATGAGTTAGAGACTGTTCCAAAGTCAGAACTTAATCACAATGTTTTAGTTTAGTGTTTAGTGTTCATTACTTGAGCCCTTACAAAGTTGTCATTTTATATGTTTTTTTCATCAACTAAAAAACTTTGTAGGCCGATCTTACTGGAGTAATATTCCATTAGGTAATTGTTTAATTATTCGTAAGTTTGATTCTAGCATCAAAGGCAGGCTTAATTTTAATAGCTGCCTTCTGTAATTAGTTGAAAAGGTGAAGGGTTACCATTTTGTTCAAGTTTGCGTAGATTAGAGTAACAATATTGTATATGAGATCAGAGAACATAATGTGAAATAATAATAATAAATATTTAATTTAGAGGGAAATTGTACAAATATTATTTGGCATATATTGTATTCGTGATCTTATTTCGAAAACCTCTCCTGATGGATTCACGAGGATGCATATAACATATATATATATATATATATATATATATATATATATATATGTAGATACATAGATAAATAAAACATAACATAACATATAGTCTAAAAGGTATTTTCAGGAAAATGTTTTAGATGCTTCTTTCTTAATGATTGAAAATGACTTCTGGGGTGCTGAATCCATTTTGTTGAAATAAAAATTAAAAAAGAAGTATTTTTCGAAGCTAATTTCTGATTTCTGATAATAAAAACGAAAAAAAACTATCTATCAGTCCTTTATTCAGTTTCATGAATTTGTCAACAATATTCTGGCATATGACGTATGGTATGGAATAATAGGGTTTTATACATATTATGGTATGTACTCTTTTATTAATCATAATGATCATTTTAATGATTAATGACAGTACCTATCGATTCAATTATCAATGCAAAGGAAGCCAACATCTAAATAAAATATAATAATAATATTCACTACATAAATAGTGCCTATATCTAAATCATCATTAATTTGGTTTATATTACTTGGCAGTTTCTCTACTTGTCCTTATCATGCCAATACGTACCATTCCTGCCATTTATTTGCTGTATTGTTATAATACAGATGTAAATTTCAATGAATAAATCAAAGAATAAAACCTTAATTATTTTATGTCGATATTCATTAGATTAGAATTATGATTTGCCCACATATTTTTTTAATATACTATCGTTTAAAGGAAATATTATTTTTTAAATTTCTATTTTGATATAGAGGCACTAGAAAAGTCAATGTCGAAGTAACACGTCGCTGTTAGCATTGACCAACGTGACTTAAGAGTAAGTTTAGGCCCGGACATAGATTACATAAAGCGCTGACAAATATTTATAATTACTAAAAGTATAATATAATTAACATTAAATTGTTTTATTCTAATAATTATACCATCTTTTAATTATAATTATTCCTATGAATATATGTAATATTTATAGCCTAATTCTCCAACAGTATGAAACAGTTATAGCTAAAATATGCCTTGTTGACCATATGAAACTGTCATTATTAAACATTTTTAATCGATAAAATACATTTTGAATAAAGAATTTAATAAAACACCTAAAATTGGAACTAAATAAAAAGTAAATTTCTTTTCAAATGAAATCTACCGATTGCGTGCTTATTGCATCGAATGCCAAGACCAGAGATACCCAGACTTTTTTTCTCGTAGACCACTTTCAAAATTTAGCTGGTTCCGGTGGACACCCTGCAGCTACATTTCTAATATATTCCCAAAACTCGACAAAAAATGTGAAGATTTAGTAATCATAAGGCGGTCTTACTCGACAAAATATGGTTATTTTAATAGAATAGGGTTATCTAATTAATTATTGCAATGAAATAAACAAAATACCGACGGCAAACTGATTCTAATTATTTAAACCAAGCCAACTTAGACCCCCGTCGAGTCTCCCGTGGACCACTTTGGTAACCAAGAGCCTAGACAATGGAACAAATATATTTTAAAGACAGTTATTAATGAAATCATTCATATCTAGAGAGCATATTCGTATTTTATTGCCTTTAACAGTTTTAATGTTTGTCACCTTATTAATGTTGCTGTCGGCGTTTAAACCTTTATTTATATAACTATCTATTAAATTTTAATTATTAATATAAAACCTGTATTGAAATGGGGTGGGGTTTATCACAAAATATATATTGTCTCTTTTTTTTTATTATGCAATAAAATATATTAAATTAAACAACAGAATGTGTTAATTAAGAGTTACTTTGCCAAAGTACTCACGGATCATAATTTCTTAGTTAAATCAGCAATTAAATTAATTGATTAGATTTATTTTTCAATTAGTCAAAAAAAAATATTCTTTTGAAAATTTCGAATTTTCTTTTTACAGAATAAATGCTTACATTTTTTTATCAATATATGCTTGCAAGTATAAATATATGTGTTAATTACTTTTCTTATTTCATTTCATTGAATCAACTTTTAGAAGTTAGACTGAGTGTTATTATAATATCATGAAGTTAGACTGAGTTAGAATATGATTAAGCTTTTAAATATTTCATTAAGCAGTACATTGTATATATTTTTGAATAATGAATACTAAGATATTATATAATAATTATCACATTCTGGAAACATATTGATAGTAGGAAATAGGTCACAGCTGAGACGGTTCACATTGAGCCTGATAGTCAAGAAAAGTACACGACTTTCTCTTTCTGATCCTTCTTTCAAACCGGTGTGTTAACATTCGAAAATAAAAGTTACCTCTAACAATAATATAGTCGGTTGCTGAAGGTATTTATTGAATAATGTACTATAAATAATATTAAACAATAGGAATTCCTGATGATGGGTGGGGCATGTGACTGGAAGGCCATCTTAGTACATCCATCAACTCCAGAGCATTTGCCAAAAGAACGAACGCAAAACAGAACAAGTATAAGATAAGCCACGACTGAACAAAAGATACCAGATGAAGATTGAACAATGAAGTTAAATATTCAAAAGGACCATATTTATTTTGGAAATGCAATACTTGAGTCTCACTACATTTTTCAATTTAATACATTTTAATGTATTAATAAAATAAGAAAAATTGGCATATTGGCGAATGAATAGAGAAAAACACCAGCTCATTTGAAAACCCAAATATATTAATAATTTTAATTATATTAGTTATATATTAATAATTATCATTTTATAGTTTTAAGTGCTGATAAAAAGAACAGGCATTAACAGGTTACGCTCAAGTGAATAAAATAGAAATCTGGTATCTCGTGATGAATGATTTCATTCATAACAGTTTTTAAATTTATTAATTGAATTATTTTCTAGAAAATTCGGAAGTAGTATATTTGAAATAAGTTTTACCTTATATTTTTTCTTATTTATAAATAATCAACTTTATCCCAAATTTTAGATATTGTCCCTGCCATTTCCAACTATCAAATGTGAAAATCGGTACTTTTGAGGAGAATAAAAAAAAAGCAGTTTCAAGGTTCAATAAAAATTAGTGCCTTTAGTCAAACCAATGACATTCGTTTTACATTGTTTTTGTGACTGATAAATGCCTCTATATGAATTTTATATCAATTATCAAACCTAAAGAAACTGCCATAAGTCGAAAACGAAAACTGTTTTTTTCACATTCCATACTTTACAATAGCAGGGACAATATTGTTTGTTAATCTATTCAAAAGTTAATTAAATCTTTGATTTAATAAAATGTATACCAACGTTTAATCTTAATAAATGTAAACTACATAATTTTTTAAAGATAAAATAAAAGCTTATAAAGTGAAATATTATTCTTAAATAATTATTTTTTTAAAATAATAAAATCGAAATAATTCACATATGTAGGTATAGAGACCTCATAGAGACGTGGTGTAGATATCTACATTCTCTATATAAATCAGCATCGTATGTAATAATCCGGCAGTAATTGGCGCTATAAAAAAAATATTAATGGATAAAAAAAAGTACCAAAATAATTAATTAAAATGCCTTCGTACGATCATTATTTGCAGCAAAAAATACATAGGTACTCAATTCATTGCAGTATCGCCAAAGGTTATTAGCAGACTTTAGGTGAAATGTGGTTGCGATACTTTGTATAAAATAGATTACATTATAGAAATATAAATAATCGAGAAAAATCTAAATTAGGAGTTTTCTATTCTCGGTCACTACCTTTCAGAATTTGGTAATTGCATGTTATGAAATATTCAACATTAATTTGCAATATCTGGGTTCAAACCTGCTACATACATGATGATTTCTATATACATTTAAACAATCAATGTCCGAATGAATTTTTATTCCTTGAAGAGTTCAAAGCCCCCAAGTGCTACTTTAGATGGGGTATTCCGCAACAAGCCCTATTCAAGTATCAGTGTCAAAATACAACCGTAAAGGAAAAACATGATAATCAGCAAAACCTTCTGTAATTAAAAAATCCTTCTGACAGCAGTCACTTAAAATTGAAAGAACACAAATTCTGTTAGTTATAAAATTTATGTGATGTGTTTATAATAAATGTTTTCAATAAAAGATGGAACAGAATATTTTTTAAATAATTTAATAAGTTAATTATTATCCGAAGGCATATGAGAAATAAAATCATTAAAATACCATAAAAGCATAAAAACATGACTTGGTTCTACGAATCATATTAAAGCATAGGCTAATATAAATAAATTAACTAATACTAATTTTTTTCTCAATTATAATCAAGATTTTAATGTTATCTTACTTTACCTAACAGTACCTGGTATAAATGTGTAAAACGATAAGTGGAGATTTTATCTGTATTTTATGGCAGCGTTATTTGCTTCATTCAAGTTGTTCAAAACTCTTGAATTAACAGGTGTTGATGACCTTGATATTTTACATCGAAAACTGGTATTGGAAAAAATGTTTACGGCTGACGTCTTAAGAGAATACTTTGTAAAAAAATTAAAAAATACGTACTACTGTTTTCATTTAAAAGTCACAATTGCAAACGTATTGGCCAATACCTAAATAAAAAAATTATATCATTTTCTCAATTCAAAAATCAATGATATAGAATATAGACCTGATATTTTAAAAATTATTTTGCATTTGGATATTTAAACAATTTTGCATTAATGGATCAATAAATAATCTTTACTCGAGGCAATAAACGTGAAGAGAAAGTCCTGACTACAAACACGTTGATCGTGCAGGAAGTCGAACTAAAATAAGAGAATAACTGGCTTCAGTTCAGATTTTCATAAACACATATATGTACGTATACAAATGTTAAAAACTAAAACAAAATATTAGTACACTCGCTATAAATATAAAAATGTTCGTTTGATCAAAATTTCTGTTAAAATTTACAGGTAAATTAGAATGAAAATTCTATTGTTGATATTCATGCGAATAATATTTTCCCTTGCCTTAAAGATTCCGATCTAATTTATTCACCTTACACAAACAACTCGACGCCTACTGTTATATACCATCATTGAAGTCTAAATAGACTTCAATGTCAATGCAACCTTAGAGATTTTTTATTTTATTTTTAATGTCGTAAAAACCTTACCAGAAGGTACTATGTATAATTGATAATACATGTACATTGTATAAATATCAAAATTGAAAAAAATTAATTGGAAGAGTAACACCAATTTTGGATAAGATTAATAATTTTAAAAAGCAAATTACTATTCAATATTTTTTTGTAAATAATTATAAAAAAAACAGAACGGAAATAAAAATGATATCTGTACGGATATATAACATTAATATATATTAAGGCGCCTTTATTAGTACTAATTAGAATTAATAATACAAATACAATCTGTAAATATCTTATAAATTTCATTCATGATGAAATTCATAATTAATCAATTGTCAAGATGTTTGGTTTTTCTAATCATTTGGAAATCATTTACTGGGATGAGTAACACCTATATTGGATAAGCATTACTATGTTGTTTTTTTTTTTAAAAATGAGAAAAATAAATTTTTTTTAAATTAGAACAAAAATAAAAAATTTGTAAGCTTATCCTAACTGATATAGGTTTTTTTTTTAGTTTTTTTCTTAGATTAAAAGAGGCGGCTACTAGTAATGTGTGCGAGTACTTCTAAACATAAAGTCACTATGTGAATATCCTGAAAATGTTATATATGGCGTTCAGGATCAAAAGCGGATAACTCCAACATTTCAAAAAATAATTTTCACCTGTTTAGTCAAGCAATTTCGGGTATCTCTTCCGCAGGTTTAGTGTTGAAAAGCGAATCTAATTATGGGTAATGAGTTGAAAATTCGGTAATCACTTCATCAAGAAATAAAAGTTTCAACTAACATTTCGAAGTATAGTTGAAATATTTTTGTTGAAACGTTCATCATCTAGATGAAATGATTACCGAAAATTGCATATTTCTCATAATTAATATCTTTTTTCCATACTAAAGCTCTTGATAACTTGGATTTGTGAAAAATACTAAAAGGGAAACGAATGATAGTTAATAATTGTTTTGACTCAATTCGTAGCGACGAGCGATTTGTTTCTCATTGTTTCAGTCCGGTTCTGAACCTGAATTTCCCTAGTATAAACCATTGCTTGACTAAACTAGCGAAAAATGAGAAAAAGTAAATTTTTGAAATCTGGAGTTATCCTCTTTAGATCCTGAAGGACTCACATTTTCTAAAGTTAATTTAATACTTAGCTTAATGTTTGATTAACCATTTTCTCAGCTTACCTTAGCGATATAGTAGACTTCTTGTTAAGACTTTTTGCAAGACGATTGACTCAAATGGTTTGGACCGGAGGAAGGCACATAGCAGATCACTTTCCACTTCAAGACTGACGTTAGGACCTACCCTGCTCCCACCTCCCCCACCAGCGTTCTTCAATGGACATTCGGTTCCTGCAAGAAAATCATGATAACCATTTAATTGTAGACTCTAAAAATAAACTTGATAACTGAAAGGCGTAATTTTGTATTTCGCTAATGTCCTTAACATATATTTTATCTAGGCTCAAAATACCGAATCATAAAAATTTATGGACAACAGGAAATAATGCCACATCGAGCAGGAATATTATCTACTCTAGTAGCAGTTATTAATTACACATTGTGTTTAATAAATAAAAAACACTATACCACAGTTATGTAGGTTAGAGCAAACTTACGAAAAATTGGACTTAATAAATATCAAAACAATGCAATGCTCGTCAGCAAGAAACTTGCTCTCCCACAAGTCTCAATAACAATCTAATTCACGGACAGATAAAATAAAATATTTTTGTTTTGAAGAGAAAAGATTTGCCCTGACCGGAATTCGAACCCGTGCCGTCTGCTTCTCCGTACCAGTGCTCTAAGCCACTGAGCTACCAGGGGTCGTATCCAAATCAGACAAATCCGTTCTCTTCACCGATCCTACATCCCCGTGTTCTCGCTATTTTGCGATGTATACACGGGGTAGAATGTTCATTGAAAATTATTTTAATTAAGATCTTGTTGACATACGACAATATATTATATATAATTTATTTTTATTAATTGTTATTTTTATGGCGATTATTTTTAAATATTTTTGTTTTGAAGAGAAAAGATTTGCCCTGGCCGGGATTCGAACCCGAGTTGTCTGACTTGGATACGACCCCTGGTAGCTCAGAGCACAGAGGAGGCTTGGAGCACTGCGTCGGAGAAGCAGACGACTCGGGTTCGAATCCCGGCCAGCACAAATCTTTTCTCTTCAAAACAAAAATAATTACCATAAAAATAACAATATAAAATAAAATACCTTAAAGTACAGAAGGATGACTGACATGTAGCCTACACATAAATAAAAAACCTCAACTTAAAACTAAGAATATCATACTCACCTCAAGGCGATTACAAACACAAACATCTCTCAACTGTAAACTTCAAACTTTATGATACAAAACTTTCAGGTACATAAGCCGATTTCGTCGTAAGTTAGTTACAATACGTTTTTTAAACATCACATACTATAAACTATTTCGCGATAACTTATATATAAATACTTGTTGACTTGTTGAAAAACTACAAATCCAAGATAAAATTTGTATAAAACTAAAAAGGAAGTTCCTAAGGGTTCTCTTTGCCTTACTGTAAACCGTGAAATCAAGATAGGAAGATATCTAACTGGGTATTACTCACATTCATGGCTGTATGCGTAAATATTTAGCTAGCAAATTCACCGTCTGTCGATTTATTTTTGATAGATACATTAACAAATAAAACAAAACTCTCCCTACCCCCAAGAAAAAAGATTTTGTGGTACCAGCAAATCAGCCTGTGGAAGAGAATAAGCAGAAGCAATGGTCTGTTGAGACATTGGAAGAAGTAAACGAGGAAATCATTGGGTCATAGCTTTTTTATACTACGCTTAGTTTCTCTAGGTAACGGCGGATTACAGAAATAACACTAGCGGGTCGGAGGTGGGTTTAATGAAAGGATGAAAGTGCGCTTCGTGTGCTGAGCAAGGTAACGTAGCAGTCAGTATGTTTATGTTAGATTGAAATAAAAGTATATCAGGGTCCACTGAATATGTTTCCAAATAAAAATGTGCCATGGAGGAAAAATAGATGCCCTTACAAAAATTATGTTACAGAGAAAACGAACACGTCACATTTTCAAGGCCAGAATAAGACCAATATCAATTTTATATTTCAATATATAAATACTTATATGTCCAGGGCCGGGACTCGAACCCGTGCATTTTCGAATTTTTGCTCTTAATTTTCTATTTACATAAAACTTGTATCACTGCAACCCATGAAGGGTCCTGGGTTGAGAACACCTTAAAGACTACTGTTTTGTGGATAACAACTGTACAGGTAAGTGGATTGTCCTAGAACACGATCAAAAGTCAAGTCTCTCCCCCCCCCCCCCCAATTTAGGGTACCCACTTTATAACTTTATAGAGGCTGAGCCCCAGGAAGGTCTGTAGGTCCTTCCATGGCTGTTAAAAGATTAAAATATTTATCTACCACAGCCGGATTTGAGCAGGGAACCTTGAGCATAGCAACTGAGCGTTCTACACACTGTGCTCTCTTTAAAGTTTATACAATAAAATTGAAGCATAAATGTCAGTAAATTAAATCAGTAAATGATGTGGACACGCATTGTCAATAAACTAAACAAGCAGACAATATTTAATAGTTTTTATACAATATAAAAAAAAAATACTGAAGCTCAACATTTAATTTTATATTAGCTGTGCTTCAATGAACATAATTTTTTATAATTATTGGTCTGCTGTTTTGATGTTTAAATATTTTTATTTTAAAGAGAAAAGATATGTCCCCGGCCGGAATTCGAACCCGGAACCTCTGTCTCTCCGTGACAGCGCTCCAACCATTTGAGCCACCAGGGTCGCCTGCCGGCAAGGGACAAATCTTTTCTCTTATCCGGTCCCATGTCCCGGTGTTCTCGCAATTGTTTGCGATGTATACAAGAGAACAAATGTTCTTTGAACATTACATTTAATTTTTGAATCTTATTGACTAACATCATATTACTATTTATAATTTTTTATAATTATTGGTCAGTTGTTTTGATTTTGATTTTATATACAGTACTATGATGTAAATCAACAAGATCCAAATATTAATATACTTTTAATATGCAATTGTTCAAAATATATTATATTTTGTATATTGTTAGAATAAAATATTCAAATTATTGTTCTCTTCATTTCATCATATAATTACACAAAACAGTGTTAAGTTTTGACACTTTATTATTCTATTTCAATAAAAATAGTCATGATAATAGTGTTTAATAAAAATTAAACAACTTTATTCTTATTCTAAAAGATTCCTATATGTATTTAAAAAGTCTTAGGGGCCAACAGCCGGGCTGAGAACAAGTACATGGGGGGTATGGTATAGTGGGAATAATTCTTATAGCTCATTATAATTATTAGATTTGGTTGGAAATTTTAATGCTTATATTAATAATCATTGAGTATTGTTAATCATTACTTTTCAAGTGAGTATCTAAATAATAATTTAAATTATATGAATCTTATACATATAATTATGCTGTACAGTGTGGTACCTTCAAAGAATAATTAAGTGTTTTAAATAAATAATCCCTAGGCCATAAAATAACAATCAGGTAGAAACAACAAAAAAATTTTAATAAAGACATCTTTTTAATAATTTACAAATATACATTTTATAATTACTATAAATAAAATATTTACAGCTTAACATATGTACAAAATTAAAAATTAGAAACCTATTAGCATTTCTTGCTCTTCTTCTTCCCCTCCTTCAATGGGTATATCTGCCTTAGCTTTCTTGTGATTGTTATTAGCCGTATCTAAAACAACCATATAAATTATAAGTTATATATTAGTAATTTAATATATAGATATCAATGAAAGGTAACATAAGTAAACTATTCCCATCAAAATACTACAAACGATGAATAATTTAATTAAGAATTGGCAACCATAATTCAAGTCTAGTATTCTCAGTTCCACAAATTTTCATTTTATAAAATCATTGTATATTTAGGTAATGAAAACTGAGTCTAATTAAATATCCATAATGCATAAATTTCATAAACTGAAATCTAATATCGAACAATTTTTCCTACAAAATTCAAAATCTTTGCCTACTCTTGTTAAGGCAAATGGAAGGGACTATTCCTAAAGGTAATCAACTTTTCAGAACAGAGGGAGAAGATCGAAAATCATTTCAATTCGCCTAGTACGAAACGGAACTGCACCACAGCACTAACATGGTTATTAAGGTGGTACCCAACGACTTTGCCAATCATCACATTGCACTGCCTATCATCGGTCTCTCCATTTTCACCCTCAGAAAGAATAGAACACATGGTAATAATATTGATTATTGAAGCTAAATATAATACTGATATGAACCTAGATTATTCCAAGTAAATAAAAATAAATGTTAGTTATAAACAAATTTTATAACAATTATACCAGTGTGAAAATGCTGAGCTGTTCTTTTTCGCAATTCTTCAACACCTTCATCTTCTTTTGCCCATTCCAAAAC
This sequence comes from Arma custos, assembly GCA_037127475.1. NCBI lineage: Eukaryota > Metazoa > Arthropoda > Insecta > Hemiptera > Pentatomidae > Arma > Arma custos. Next base: position 27,290,344 of record CM073762.1, read on the forward strand.
AAGACGTCGACCATACAAGTGGGTACTTTGGCATAATGCCTTCATAGCACGCTAAAATATAAAAATATTTTAAACTATATATTTAAAAATATTACTACTAACTGTAAATAAATCTAGTAAACTGTAAATAAATTTATGATAATAAATGCTGTAACTGACCATATCGATACATCAATGAATGAAAATTAATGACTATTAATTCATAAAAACAAAATTTCAATCTATCAAATGCAAAAAAAATAGTTTGCCTTTTAAAACAACGACAAATATTATATGGTTCTTAAACCACAATACTTACTTTAGCATCTTGTTTGCTTAAATATTCAACAAATCCAAATCCCCTATGAGGTCCAGTACCAACCAGTTTCTTAGGCAAACGAACAAATTTTAGTTCTCCAAAAGTTCTGTAAAATGAAAATAAAATAACATAGTAGTTCTTTATATTCGTTATGATTGAGCCAACATTTAGTATTTATAATTAAGTAATTATAATTTTTAGTATTTATAATTAACAAACCTGAAAAGATCACCAATTTCTTTAACAGTCGCTTGAAAGGGGACATTTCGCACAACGATCTTACTTCCAGTCTGGGTCTGAAGATTGGTCTTTTTTCGTGAAAGTACAGGTTCAGAACTAAAATAGAAATTATTTAAATAGACCAGAAATCTTAAATTAAATATATCATTCACATAGAGAATATGGTGATCACACAGACCTTAAGGTTCGGTTAGAACGTTTTATTTCCAAAGCGTGACCATCTAATTTAGTACCTTGGAGATTTTTCAGTGCTTCGACGACTGAAGATTGCTGGTAGTATTGAACAAAGCCGTAACCCATAGATAATAACTGTCCAGGATTTTGAGCATCCTTTTTCTTTGAAACTTGGGCACTAGCTATTTTTCCACAACCACTAAAATGCTACAATAAAATATACATAAATTAAAATTATAAAAATAAACTTTAAAAAGTACATAAACTGTGATTGTGCATTTGAAAATATTTTATTAACTTCCAAGAAGCCAAATGTTGTTAAATTTTCAAACAGTGGATCAAATAACTGGACAAGATCTGACGGAGAAAAATCACAGTTATTAGGTCAATATCTTTCCAAAATCTTTCATCCACATCCTGATATCATTAACCCAACTCACATTGAATATATAAAAGCAGCGTTAGATGTTCCCTCCAAATGTCCCTTCCACCCAAAGCATTCCATCCTACAGAAATATCCAACATTATTCACAGATTAATGTCCCTTCCCGCAAAGCTACTGGGCACGACCTCATCACAATTCATATCTTAAAACACCTTCCTAAAAAAGCCATTCTATTCCTTACCTTATATATAATGCTGTACTCCGCTCCACATATTTTCCCGTTCTCTGGAAATTATCTATTGTAAAATGATACCCAAACCTAAAAAAATTATTTATTATACCTTGCATGGGTAAAATCCTAAAAAAGAACTCATCCTTAAACGATTGTACTCCATCCTTGATGCAAATCACATAATACTAGATCACCAGTTTGGATTCCGAGCATCCCTCTCAACTATTCAGCAATGTCATCGTGTAGTGGAACTCATCCTAATACTATCCTTACCACGTATGCTGATGATACAAGCGTATTATCAGTCAACACCAATCCAGTTATTACGTCCTAAAACCTCCAAACCCATATCACTGATCTTGAAGAATGGTGTCAAAACTGGAGAATTAAAATAAATTCTCAAAAATTGCATCAAATCACTTTTATCTTATGTCATAAACCAATGACTTCTTGCCCTTCAGTATCCTTTAGTAATATTCCACTGGTGCCCCTAGAACAGATCCGATACTTAAGGTTGCATCTCTACAAACGATTAACCTGGAATCCTCATACAAGACTGAAAACACAAGAAACCGCCTGACGTTTCTGGCTACTTTAACACTTACTAGACAAACGCTCTAAGTTCCCAATTAACTACAACAGACACATCTACATGACCATCATACGACCTATTTGGACTTACGGAGTAGAGTTTTGGGGCTCCACTAAGCGAACTCCTCTCGTATCCAATCCCTATAATCCAAAATCCTTCATAAAATTTCAATGTTCCTTATTTTGTTAAGAATAAAGTCATCCATAATGACCTTAATGTCCCATTTGTTGCTGATTTGGCCCGAACCCGGTATCTATCCTTTCATAACAAACTTTATTCCCACTCAAACCCTCTAGTTTCAAACTAGTAACTTCCTCTTCAATTCCCGATAATCCTCCGAGGCGTCTGAAAAGAAGATGGCCACGTGACCTTCTTAGTTGAACCAGTGGGTAGTTTCTCTACTTGCCATTCTCAGGTCATTATGTATCACTCAGCCTACTTACTTGTTGTATTATAGTAATACAGTTGTAAATATCAATAAATAAATGAATAATAAAATAAATAAATAATAAAAAAAAGAAATAAAAAAAGAAATTCAAACAGAAAAAGTAAACTCTTCTGAAGTCTAAATCAACATCATAAGTGTGTACATAATCATGCACACATATACAAACATACAAATATGTTTAAAGAACTACCTTCTTTAAACTTTCATCAGTTGTTTCAAAATTAAGATTTTTAACAAACAGTGTCGTATTTGGTTCAGGCATTAAATCCTCATCATCATCAGACTCAGCTTTAATAACTTTTACATCTTCCTTCGATTCTTCTTTTATAATTTTATCATCACTACTTTCATCCTCATTGGTCAAATCTTTATTTTCTGTAAAAACAAGCACATGTATTAAAACAAATACAATTTTAATCAACAAAAGAAAAATGTATGTAGCACTTACTTTCTCCAGATTTTTCATTGGACTCTTGGAAAGTATTATCAGGAGCCCATTCTAAGTACAGGGGAAGATGTTTGAACTTGGTGTAGGCAAGCTGTTTAAATGCATTTCGAGCTTCTGAAGGCTCTAAGAATTCAACAATACCTAAACAAATTTGACTGTTTATTACAAGCAATAAGAAAATACAATAAATAAAATTTCTTTCAATAATAATTTCCACAAGCAGCTAACAAAACTTTTATTTTATACTCCAGAAAGGTCCATTATTGTCCATTAGTGTCAAGACTGACTGAAATTATTTGTTATTAGAACAAGATTTCAAATTAGGCCTGGCATACAGATGAAGAAACTAATAATCAAATAAGTTATATCTTGACTTCATTTAAAAAAAAAATGTAAATAAAAAAGGGCATACATTAATGCAGTAAAATGAATAGGATTTAGAACAAAAGCAGTTAAAAAACTTAGTCTGTACAAGTAAATACGATTTCAGAGAAAAAAAATAGATATATAATATTAATCACACATTCAGATGAGTTTAAATGTTCTCTGCTTGATATTATTTCTACTATTATTCTCTAGTAACTGTAGTATATTTAATATAGTAAATTCTAATCCAAGATATATGTATGTATTCCTTGATTTCAAGTTTAGCATTTAATAATAAGTTATATAATTCTAAATTTATATATCATTATAAACAATAATGATGAGTTGTATATAACTGAATCTATCGTTATACAACATAATTTTTATACCTGTAACTCCAGTTGGAGGTAAAACGATTCTTCCCAGTTCTCCATATTTGGTAAAAAGTTTCCTGATCTCACCAGCTGTTGTCTTTGCAGGCAAATTTTTTACAAGAATAACCGTTTTAGATCTTTTTTTAACTTCCTAAACATCAGAAAAATTAATAATAAATTTATTTTAGCTTTGGTTATTAATTAACTTAATAATTAACTAACTTACCTGATTGAATGCATCTAGCAACACCCCATTATCCTCCAAAAACTGTCGAGTTTCATTGACCAACTGTGTTTCTCCCAAAGCCAATCTAACAGCCGCATCGTTCCCGGTCAGAACCTAGAATTTATCAGGTAATTCAGAATTTCTGTGTGATTTATAGAACACTAAAATAGATGACATCATTATAAACTATTTTAGAAATATTTAATGTCGTTAAAAATTAATTCGACAGTTTTAAACTATAGAGTTAAATCTCTAATCAACGATGTGATCTTTGTTTGTTATAAATTCTACTGATGATAAGTTATAGCTGGTTCAAAAGTGGAAGAAGATATAATTCTTTAAAAAAAAAATACTGATGACTTCAAGCATAAATTAAGAAGATTAAAGTGACTTTAAAGAGTGCAAATCTTAAAATAGGGTAAAAATTATGTAATATAAAAAATATATCCTACTTCTTCTTTAGTGCAGTTATATTTTTCTGCAATAACTTCAGCAACTGCATTAAGATCTAGAAACAGAGTGTTCCAGTTATGAGAAGATCCTGCAGTTGCTTTAAGCTTCTTTTCCTTTTTTAATTTGTAAGGACCATCAACATCTGATTCTAAAAAAAAAAGAAGTTTAGAACTTATTCTTAAAACAAACTAAAATAACTGAATATAAAAAATAGGTGGAAGTGAACTTGGAGACAAATATTTGATTCATGCTTTAATAAAATATATATCAAACTGTTTTTCCCACAGTATATATAGTGAATTATAATTATGAATAGAATTGGTCAGGGGGTGTTAAAACAATACCTAAAATTATATTATATTGAAGATAGCAGAAGTTATTCTTTAATTTAAATTAAAAAATTTTTTTTGCTTATTTTGTTATCTTCGTCTGCACCCCCTGACCAATTCAATCCATCATTACAATTATCCAGTCAACTATTTTCCACTCAATAATGAATTATAGTTTTAAGAATTTATTTTTACTTATTCAGATGGAACTTTACAGTTAGTTCTACAACCATTCTTAAATTTTTCGCCTAAAAAGGTTTTCAAAATGTTTAAAAAAGCCATACCATTATTTTTAAGCATACAGTTGAATATAATTGTTACTAATGAAATTTCCTTCAGCTTGTTATTAATTCTCCAAATTTATACACAAAATAAAAAATGGATGGAACATTATTGTTTCTTAGAATAGTGCAAAATTTTCAGAGGGTGAAGTCAATGAATTAAACAAAATAAGAATGAAATTTTATTGTGCCTGCGTTTTAACCTGAGATTTGGCCCATCTTCAGGAATGAGAATAAAAGAAACGTTCTTCATTTTTAGAAACATTTCTTTCATTCTTATCCCTGAAGATGGGCTAAATCTTAGGTTGAAACGTAGGCACAATAAAATAAGTCATTCTAATTTTGTGTAATTCATTGACTGCATCCCCTGACCATTTTACACTATTCTTAGAATAATCCACTCAACCATTTCCATTTGATTATTATTTCTTATTGCCAAAAAAGTTTCCAGATAATTAATAAATTCAATTAAAACAATTTGTTTAATAACAGCAAGTTGATAATACCTTTGTTTTCTTCTTTTGCCTTTCCAGGAAGCAAATGTAACATTCTGCCGTGAAAAACGGTCCCATCTAATTTGCAATACGCCGCAACAGCATGTTCAGGCATAAGAAATGTTATAACAGCATATCCTCTAACCTGCCAAGTTCAAAACATCGTATTAATAACATGAATAAAATGAACAAGATTAAAATAAAATCTGAAGAACCGACTAACTTACTTGACGGGAAATCTTGTCCACTGGTACAATTACTTCCGTAACAGGTCCAAAACTTGAAAACAAGGATTCTAGTTCTTCTTCCTTAACTGAATATGGCAAATTTCTAATGAAAATTCTTCCTGATTCAGCAATAGACTCTTCATTTTTCATAGAATCTTCTTGTTGTTTCCATCTAGTTTGGAACAAATTATTGATAAATTAAGTTGAAGTTAAAAGATATAAAATTCTAATTTGTTTCTTGGAAAAAATAAATTATTGAAGGTTTGGAGTAACAATAATTAGCACTACTAATTAAGTTTAATTACTGGAGGGATATTGTTAGCTTAAAATGAAAAGTTAGAAAATAAAAGCCAACATACCAATTAGGCATTTTAGGTTACTCTCAAAACCGAAAGAAGAAAGTCTAAATGTTGGATTAAAGCAAAAACAAGAAGTTCATTAGAGGGGAGAAGATAATTTTTTTTTTCTCTTCATTTTTAATCAATATTTCATATTTTCCAGTTAATGAATAATAATAAAATAGAATAAAATAAAATATAGAATTCATCATGCTGACTGGGTATAATGTTCTATACTATCTAAAATAAACTATTTTAAATAAAATGAATATATTTGGATGGGGATAGAATTAATGAGATGTCCAAAGTTTCAACTGAAAGAAATTCATTGTATATGTCTGCAATCAGATTATAAAGCTATGACAATAGAAAAGGTTATGTCTATTTCAGTTTTATTTAACAAGTGGATGGAGGGTCTTGAGTTCAGTATTTAATTAGGAAGTGATGTATCTCAAATGGTCAGCATTTGAGGATCAACTACGAAGTTTACTAAATGTTAACACCTCCATTCTTCACGTGACTGTTGTTATTTATATTATTATAGGTTAATTTAAGAAATATTCAATATACCTATACAATTAAAATCATTAAATAACATTTTACTTACTTGTCTGGTTTTTTAGCCTTGATTTTATCTTCGACTTCACTGAAAAGTAACTGTTTCCCACCTAAAAAATTCTTAATAATGAAATACTTTCAACATAATAGATAACATATAAATTAAATTATAACTGTAGAGTATTAAGAACTATCATACAATGTAAGAACTTACTCAAGAAGGTTTTGTTTTTAACCATGGCTTGCCTCAATTCCTTTTCAGTTTTAAATCCCACATATGCAACTCCTTTGACATTTCCAATGAACCTAATAGAAGCTGGTACCAAAGGGTTTAAAAGTTCTTTTATGTCTTTCTTTTTTGTTTTAAATGGTAAGTTGCTAATTTTGATATTAAATAACTTGATTTTTGGTTCAGTTTTATCTTCAGTTTTGATGAAGGGAACTTCATCAACAGTAGAGATTCCTTTGGTTTTAAGTTTTAAATACTGTAAGAAGAAAATAAAATCATTACAACAGGCAATATATTTACTGAGTATAAGAGTTGAAATAAGCTGAGGGATTTCAGAGTTAATGAAATAAATGGTAAACAATAACAATGGTTTCAAAAGAGAAACTACTGTGGAAAATAAAAAAACTAAATATAGGGATAAGGTTTCATAATAATAAAATGGTACCATAATAAATATTAAAATTTAGTAAGGTAATTTCTTTATCTGGACCTTCAGTAGAGATTTAGGGCAATGTTTTGCTAACTATGATTATATAATTAACAAAAAATATAATTCCTCAGATTTAGCAAAAAAAAAATAATAATAATAAACTGACCTCTAAATCAGATATAGCAGAAAAAGCAGCCGATTTAGTTTTATCTTCTTCTTCTTCTGCTTCATTTTCTTCTTTCTTTATTTCTATATTATGATTCTGCAAGGAATCATCTTGTTCGGATTCTGGTTCAACATGCTCCTTAATAATTCTTGTTATTAAGTTTTTCTTCCCACAAACTTCAAGATATTCTAAAAAATTTGGATCTTCTAGATGCTGAAAAAAAAAATAGATTATAGGTATATTGATAAAACAATTCAAGTTATTCATTGTTACAATTTGAACAATACTAAGATATATGTAATACTTGATGCATAAAAAATAATTCGTATCCAGTAAACTTCACTGTAGATGGAAGTTTACTTTATTCATCTGAAAGAAGCTATATAATTTTATATCTCAATAAATAGAAACAAACAAAAATATTTCATAAGAAAACAAAATTAACATCAATTACAAAATGTTTAAGTCCTATTTCAAGAAATTAAATAATGTCACTTATCCTTAGAGAAAGTTATATAAAGCTGATCTCGTTATAAGGTGATACACTCACCATGGAAGCTGGTAAAATTTCTTAAATCTAATATCAAAGAAATAAGAAACAAATTAACTAACTAACACTAGTAACTAACAATACAAATAACATATGATCAACATCACAAATTACAAAGGATCAAGACAAGATACAGTGGTGTTACGTCTGCAGTGGGACAACAAAGATTGTGTAAACAAATTAAAGCCACTAAATTATAATGTTTTTAATAATCAAAATTACAAGCTGGCTAGAGATTTGTGAAGATTGACCATTTCTAGAAAGTCAAATATAAAAGACTCCCAAACATCAGGAAATAAGCTACAAGCCGATTTTCAGGGGGACACCAAGCAAAATACCGCCCAGAGCACAATCAAGACACATAAAAAAAAATAATAATGGAAATAGCTCTTAGATACTTAGTGAACATCAAATAGTATAATTGATAGCAAAAGCTTAAAGAAATAATAAATATTAAAATAAAAGATAGCATTTTTAAACTTCTGTTCTAAATGCCTAATAAGAATACATTAACAAAAATATTGACAAACTTTCGAACTGAAAAATAATTATGGCTATTGTCAATAAATCAATTCAATACCTTTTTCAAAGAATCAATAATTTCTGGTTTAATATTCTTTTTCTTTTTTTTAGAAGAAATTTCATTTAGAATATTATTAATACTGTCAAATTGTTTCCCATGAATTTTTTTATATGCTGTGCTGTCTGGTGCATATTTACTCCAGGCTTTAGGTTTATTACTGTCACCTAAAAAGTAAACAAAAACTAGATTGCTGGTAATAAGTTCAATATACATAAAACATTTTCAAAGCTAGGCATCAAGATTATGACATCATAAAACTATTACTACACCCCAGTGTTAGGCAAAAATTACCTGTAGATACTATGAAATGAATAACGGATGAATCATCATTTATTCTTGGCATTCGAATAACGGATAGAAATATAGTATAAGTCAAATAAAATTTATTTGATTAATATTTGACTTAACTATATCCCATAAAAGTTATTGGGTTCAGTACATAGTAGGAAATGTTTGTTTATAGTTGGAAATATTGTTTCTAAGCTCATTGTTGTTCAAGGAAGTAATTGGCAGAAATCATGCTTATCCGCAAAATATTCTCCTAGATTAAGAATACTTTAAAGAAACTGGGTGAGCCTCAGAAGAGCCTCTGGATTCTGAAGGGCCGAGTCACTGCTGTTAACAGAATACCCTCCGTATTGAAATACCCTGCATCACTATAACATCATAGCAATGGTTAAACAAGTCAGTATTTAAGGCATTGCTACTTCGTTAACGAATGAAAATTGATAGTAAAAAGTAATAATTTGCTAAGAATTTTAAACGGCGGGAGCCAGAATATGAACTTTTGATTGTTACATTGGAAACAAATGAAATAAAATAACTGTTATGAATATAAAGAGCTTAGATGCAAACAACATAAATGGCACTCAAGAATAATTGATTAAAGCATTATAAAACTGATACCAACCTAATCCAGCACATGTCTCAACCTGAATTCGATTAGTTCCAATAAAACTTTTATCTAACGATTTGATAGCATTCTCAGCTTCATCCCCAGTTTCATAACCAATAAAAGCAAAATTCCTGAATTTTCCACTAGTAGTGTATTTCAGCTGAATATCTGTAATTCTGCCAAATTCACTGAACTTCTCTTTCAATTTATCAGCAGTTACCTAGAAATTAATTGATTGATTTTTATGAGTATAAACACCAACATCTTGCACATCAGGAAAATATTACGTAATTTAAAGATAAAAATTCAAATTCATAAAGTATTAAACTGAATGTACAAAAAACTATTGACATAGAAATCATTAAAAAGCTATCATAACAAAAATAGATGATCCTCCAGAAAAAATTGGCATGCTAAAAACTCCAATAAAAAAATTAGGTAACATTAAAATAACAAATTTAGATGTAACAGGTAAAAAACATTGTGGTAGTCTCTACTAATACAGGAGGGTTATGAAATATTGGGAATAACCACTTACACAAGTGCTTTACCCTCACTAAAAAATGGCAAAAAGAAATACCTGTTCATCTTTTACTAATAATCAAAATAGTATCTGAAAATAATTTATCAATTATTTTCAAAAATCCTCAATGTAATGAAGTACTTATTTATCTTTTTCATCAGATTAATACATAATGAGTACTTAGAAATCTCATGTAGTACTTGGGGGAGATCTGCATATATATTATATAAAAAACAGATCATATCTTAATTAAGTTTTTATAACTGTACAATTTTGTGGGAACTTACATTTGAGGGCAAATTCTTTACAATAATTCTCGACATGGTGTCCGGTAACTACTAAAAACATAATATGTTTCACAAAGGTTTAACCACAAGTTTAAAACTTGGAACACTTAACAGAAGCACCTAAAAGTGTGATAGGTGTCTAAATATCTTGACAAACAGAACACACGTGATCTTTAATACCTCATTGAAACCTCCTTACAAAAGCTACTGTTATGCAAAGAGGTTTTGTTTATATTTTACAGTTAAATATAAGTATGTTTAAAATTAATTGATTTATTACATGATATTTTTCAAACTCAATTCACAACTTAACTAAAAACACTCTCTCATAAATTTTTTGATCTTTTCAAACACTAAAGTTGATTCGTTTTTGTGAGTTAATCGTTCACGAGCTATACTCGAAAGTGAAAATTTTTTATCTAGCTATTTTTCTGTATCAGTGAGGTCCTCATCTGTCAGAAATGGCTAAATATTTAGGGATTGACAAGTTACAAACTTTTTTTAAAATTATTAAGCAGAATGGTGGAATCAGGGGTTCACTTTACAAATTATACAGGTATATTTTGGATAAGTTGAGTTTAACCATTAATTTATATAAGTTGTTTTAGATTTGTAGTTATGCTGGTTTAGTTTAATCAGTGCTATTAAATCCAACAAATTTCTGTACTTTTTTTATTTTTTATGTTTTAGACAAGATGAGCTTAAGTTGGGAACTCTAGTTGGTGAAGATAAATATGGCAATAAATATTTTGAAAACAATATGTATTTTTATGGTAAGACACTGATGATTATGAGCCCAATAATATTTACAATAATAGTAACATCTATGAATCTTAGTTATTTTACTTGTATAACTAGGGATTACTAGAATCTATCCCTATTACTATTACTATTAAATTATTAGTTGTAATTTTTTGTAAACACCATTTATACCTAGTTTGTACTGTAAGATTATATTTTTCACTTCTCTATCTTGAAGGCCACCTTACTACCTTAATTTTATTTTCACTTTTGTGCTTCTGCCCATTTGACCTTATTCTAACTTTTTCTAAAATATTTTTATTTTTAAAAAGGCGGCCTTGGTGGCTCAAATGGTAGGGCGCTGTCACGGAAAGACAGAGGATCCGGGTTCGAATCCCGGCCGAGGGCCTATCTTTTCTCTTTAAAAATAAAAATATTTAAAAATCAAAAAATAATTTGATCATTTTGGTCCAAAGTGTGTTTCTTTCTTCTCGAGCCATTAGAAATCTTTTACATCCTTGTTTTATTTAGATAAAGATTGTTTTATCTTTACCAATTTTTCTATTATCTATTTTCTTAATCTAGGATTGATTCCGTCCATTAAAATAAGTTTCTGATTAGGAATGGTTTGATAAAGATAATAATAAGGTAGCATATTTGTTAGTCAAATTTTTTTAAACCTAATCATTATGAGATCATTTGATCATAATATTTTTGCTTTCCCCGTTCATTATACAATTCCCAGTTATCGTGGGAGAGTCTCTGTTTCCATGACGTATTTATACTACATTGGAAATTATATAGTACATCAACTGCAGAAAAAAAAATGTATACTAATTATTTTTATTAATGAGAAGTGACAAAAATAAATATATATTTTTTGTGTGTGTTATCCTTTCTGCCTCTTCTTTTGACAGATTCTACCTATCTACAAATATTCTATTGTAAACAAATAAATGTTTTATACTTATGCCTATTTGTAACATGTTTGGTATTTATTTTTGTATTTAGGTTTATGATGCATGCATTCACTCATAATTAGTGTTTAATGTATTTATGAACAGAATTAACTAAAATTAATTTGTTTTCAGGAAGAAATAGGTGGGTGGAATATGCAGATTACTATTATTTAGATTATGATGGTAGTCAAGTACCGGCTGAATGGTTTGGTTGGCTTCATTATAAGACAGATCTACCTCCTAATGAAGTAAGAATTATATATATTTATTTTTTAAACTGCCCCAATAAAATTATAATATTTTACCTATAATCATTAATATCAGTTGTATTAAATATAAAACTAAGCCCGTTTGAATGGAGATAAATCTATCTATTAGAAAGGAATAGAGAATAGTTCAATTTAGGAGAAATCCCGAACTCAATCAAATGTTTTTTTTAAGCACTTTATTTGCAAGGCACTTTATAATATTTAAATCAAAAATACCCAACATCATTTTTATAACTTACTTGGTAATCTAATAAAATAATTAAGTCCATAGCTATAATTCTAAAAATTTACAAAATCTCAGCCAAAATTGAAACAGAAAAAAAAGTTGGAAGAAATATATTATATCACCTTATAACTAAGATACTCCTATTTCAGTCATGTTAAAAAGAAATAAAGTCTTGTTAATTTTATCCTCTGTTTCCTTTTGATCAGTGTTTGTAAAGCTTGAACCATCTCGGTGGACCAGTTGACTCCTCCTCCTATCCATTCTTCTTTTCTCAAAAACTGTCCTGTCTTCACATTCCCATTTGCTTCTGAGCATTGCTCTTTTTCTCATTACTTCCACTCTTGCCTCCTAGAACACTCTGGCTATACATTCACCTTTCATTACAAATAGTATTGATTCAAATGTCAATCATATCATTGGAACATGTCATTTTATAGTATGTCTGTCATCAATACTGGTATAAATAACTAAGACGTTGATAGGTCCATTCATATATGAGAAAAATAACATATTTTTTGTTCTTGCAGGATCCCTCTAGGCCAAAATATGCATGGATGGCTGATCACACAGAAAATTTGTCTGGAACTCCTAAACAGTATGTGCCGTATTCTACCACTAGACCAAAAATAGAAGCATGGAGTCCACCTAAGAAAAATTAATTGATTGTTTTTTAAATGATAGTGTTTTTTAAACAATAAACAATTGTCATGAATTGTAAAATAAATATTTCTGTTTTGTAATTTACTATTCATAAATATTTAAACATTGTTAGAGTCCAATAAATTATTATTTGATCCAAACATGATCAATTTTATTTGTGCTGTACCTTAATATTTTGAAGGAGTAGAATAAAAACATATTCAATCAACAGGTAAATCATTTAATTACAGAACTTTAATGATGAATGTTATTGTAAGTATTCAAATTATTTATTTTATTTTATTTTTTTATTAATTATTATAATTTTAAATATTTTTATTTTACTCCTTCAAAATATTGAAGAGAAAAGACATGTCCAGGGTCGGGATTCAAACCCGGGTCTCCCATGTTTCCGTCATGGTGCTCTACCACTTGAGCTATCCTGGTTTGAACCTCGGTCAGACCAATCCATTCTCTCCTTGAATCCCTGCCCTGGACATATCTTTTCTCTTCAAAATAAAAAAAATATTCAAATTATAAGTTGTATACCAGAGTGGTTTTTATATCTTAAAATATAGCGACTACTACATAGTTCTACAATTGTTGGTGGTGCCTTTGTTGGGTGTGTTTATTCTTAGAAGTTACCTACATTATTATAATTATTCTTATCTAATGCAGCGTTGATAACAATATTATCTAATAATAATATCAAATGTGTGCTTATTTACAAATATAACAAGGTCACATCTACAAATTCATTTGAAGGCTATTTAATACAGAGGCTCCAATCAGTACCAGCGGACGCTTCATTATTATTGGGGAAAGTACAATAACTTTTACTTTACTCAAAAAGGGTGACTAGCTTGATACTATCATTGGAAAAACCCTATATCCTACCAGTAGCACCTTAACAGTGCTATTCTCTTAGAGTCAAATAAACTTTGGGCCAGGGCTCCTGTTTATGACAAGTTAGAAAGAAGAGCGGGGAATTCAAAACCAGCGTTTATATATAGATTAAAAAGTGCCTATTATTGTCTGGAACGAAAGAACTCAACTCTGCTCTAGAAAAAGTAAGGATACCAAGCATATCAAAGATGTGTCAGGTTATGAAGAAGGACTTTGTAATGTTTAATGATACATTTTTATTAACCGTTGTAAGTGAAAATATGCCATAAAAACATATTTATAAATATCATCTTAACAAATATTCTTATTACATTCAAAAGGGTAAGCCCTGCCCCCTTTTCTATGACAGCACGATTTTTGTCTTTATTTATAACAGTTTTTGCTTGGCTTTCTCATTCCTAATGAGCCATCTGCTAGGCATTCGAGTTCGACACATTCTGGAAACTACAGCAGTACTTCCTGATCAAAGGTGGGATTTCCATATTTTAGCTGTTTGCTTGTGATGGACTTCTCATTTCGATCTTAGACAGTACATTGTCCTCAAACTCCATTAGGGATGCAGGAACAAGAAATGTACAGTTCCGGCAATACTTATGATTCTAAATTCTTCTTCTTTGTCTTCCTCTTATACCATATAATTTTTTTTCCAGCGTCGAGGAGCCTCAAGCCAGCGCAACCATTCTTCCCGGTCTCTGCTTAGCCGCTTCATTTCATTTAGGGATCAGCCTCTAATGCTTCCAATTCTCTGGATATATTCCTTATAAGTGATTTTGGGGCGTCCGCTCGGTCTCTTTCCTGTGGGCCGCGTCCCTAATACCTTTATTGGATTCATATCCTTGTTCATGCGGCAGACATCTCCAAACCACTGGAGTTGCCGTCTTTCTAGAGTGGTTTTAAGTTCTGTGACCTCTAGTTACTCTCTAATGCTTTCGATTCTGATGCGATCTCTTCTGGTTCTCCCAACAGATCTGCGAAGGAACCTTATTTCTGCTGCCGTTATGCCACTAGAATGCCTGTCCGGCATTGTCCAACTTTCTCCGCCGTAGGTAAAGAGACATTTATAAATGCATTTTGGTTTTCTTGTTAGTTCGCGGTGGCCGATGATGCTGTTGGTAGTCTGGTAATACACTTGATTTGCTTTAAGAATCTAAATTACCAGATAATATTATAAAAAAAACACTTTCACATTATTTCTTTTTATCCTTATATATACTCGTAGCTATACAAGCATACCCTCTCAACTAGGTGAGGTAAAGAACGCGCTCTGTGACAAAATTTATAATGCTTTCCAAGAAAGTTTCAACACCAACCCTCTGCTAAAGCACCTCCGGTGGTTCAGAAGGTCCTAAAGTGTCTGTTACTTTCATTTTGTTTTTAAAATATTTAATACAAGGCTTTACTACATGTTTAATATAGAATGTGGCTCCCGGCCATAAGACCGATATCTCAGCACGTGCGAAACATGAGACACAGTTCCTGATATGCAGTCATTGTAAATAAATCCTCTATGACTCCTCCAATAAGAGCATCATGGTGCTCTTGTTCACATCGTTTAAGAAGTCCAGATGCACTTTTATATGATTTAAACTGACTATTCTTCTGGTTCATAAAGATTGAAAAAATTAGGTTTTACAAGAATAGCTGTCCTTGAGACATAAGCAGCAGGCTTAGTCTCTAACATTACTGCCATAGATGGTACTGGTACAGACTGGTACAATAATATGCACACTCTTATATCTTACAATCTTATATCTTATGTGCCAATCAATTACTTTGGAAGAGCACCTGTAACCAGTACATACTTATTAAATTGTGAGAAAGTTTCAATCCGTTTAAATACATTAATTTTATACCTGAATATTAACCGTATGCAATAACTGAACGGTTTGTTATTTATTTTATTTGTTAAAGAACGATTAGCTCCAAAAAGCTACTGAAGCGAGTTTTGTTACAACTTATTCTGTATCGGAAGTTTTGCCGGCATTACAAAGAGGTATATCCTGGCAAGAAACCTGTTCTTGTGTATTCATTCAGTTGTATCATATGTTTAGTAATATGTCAACAATCCTGTTTCTGATACTGTGTTGTTTAAATCTGTGAGTCGTGTTTGACATTATGATGTAATTGCGATTTAAAATGAGTTTGAGGCAAAGCCAGCTCAAAAACATATTATTAAGGTTTGTTTTTACTTGTTGTTTTCGAACTATATTGTTCCCTTAGTTGTCACTTTGAACTTTCGAGTTTTTTAACTCTAAAAGCTTGTTATTTCAATACTTTTTAATATTATATCCTTTGTTTGATGACTATTCAGTTCCCAAGTTAATATTAATCGTTTGGCTAAGATACAATTTAGAATTCATTGATCTATTGATTTATACTTTGTTTTTATTTTCCCTGTTTCATATTTTTTAACATTGCCTAAATTAATTGAATTGTAAATATTAAATCAATTTTTAATTAGTTAATTAATTAATCTTATTATATTTTGAAATATTATTTTTCCACAAGTCAATTATTTATTCCCAAAACTAATATTGATATGAGTTTTTGTTATGTTATTAGTTATTAAAAGTCTACAATCATTTTAAATATGAGAAGATTAAACCTTAAAGTTTTTCAAACATAAATATTTTATTGAATTCTTCTAATGAACTATTTGTTAAAGATTTCTAAGACTTAAGTGATATATGTTTATAAACAAGAAACAAAATTTTCAATGGTAGATGTTTTGTCTAAATGTTTTTGAATAATTTATTCTGCTACTAATCGGAAAGTATCTTTGAATGTTTACTTTGTTTAATTCATGTAGATATTATTCTCTGACATTAGTTCGTTATAAATTGTTTTAAGAGATAATTTCTTCATGTTTCTTTAAATATTTTTTCTTTATTCTTATTAATATAAACTGAGTCTGCTAAAGGTCTTGAATTCAAGAACGACTGGGGCCGAAACCTTATGTATTCTGTTATCAATGTTGAATCACCCCCTTGATATCTGAAGGCCCTATGGGGTCTGGGGCTCACCCAACTTCTATAAAGTGAGTACTCTTAATAAGGCATGACTTTAACCAAATCATTCTGTGGACACCATTAGTTCAGAACCACTACAGTCTTTATCAAGTACTAAATACAAGGCCCTTCATGAGTTGGAGTGGCAACGTTGCGTTTTAAAATCTTCTATTATACAAACTCTTGAGTACATTCTCAATTATTTGTTCTTATCTGTCCGATCCCTACTATGAAGGAGTATCAGCATTTTTTAAATTGCTTTTTTTTATTTATTGCAATAAACCTTTTGGAATTGACCCAGAAACTGAGGTTTTACATTTGAAGGTTTTATTATTCAAGTATCAATTAAAATCAATATAAATTAATTAGTATGAAATTGGGCATTGTGGTCCTCTTAGCTTGCCTTTAACAGATATCGTTTACTATCACTTAATCACCTGGGTAGGAGTGTCAAGATTCTATTCTCAAGACCAGGCTAACTGAAGATGGGAATTGAACCCATAACGCTCTGAACACAGCTCTCTGGGACCTTCGTCTTTATATAATACTGGGAACCTCATCATGTCATCAGAATTAATGTATATATATCAAATTTAATTTGATTACTTCACTTATCGATATCCTCTCTGATAATATTTTCAATAGTTAATACATCTGTTTATTAATAGTTTTAGTGTTCATTAGTATCCCACTGTGTTGATTTAAGCATCTCTGGTTTAATATGAGTTTGTAAATATTATTATCAGTATTCTTTATATGAAGGGTTTATAATATTTTCACTTACTAAAGGTAAATTTCCATTAATTGTTTTCCTCTCATTATCCTGTTTTACACTAATGTATTAATAATTATATTTTATTTGTATAGCGTTTCAGGTCAGGGTTATGTAATTCTGTATCCTCATGGATACAGTTGACTTAGAAGAAATGGGACTCATTGATGGTTCTAGTGCTTTTATTTCCGATATTACAGATTCGCAGCCAATTTTATATAGTTCAGATGGGACCATTATCAATTCAGGTAATTTTTGTAATAGTTGATACTGTAAGCCAAGGATCTAAACATTACAACTTGTGGTACAGCATCCATCCGCAATCACGTCTAACATGATCCTCTATAGTTAAAATTTCTAGTGAGTTACAATTTATTCTTTTAACTCACTTTGTAAGTTATTTCTATGGAATATTATTCTGATGATTTTATAAAGAACCGATTTAAAAAATATTTATATAAAAAATGATTCAAGTAATGGAACAGAATAAATTTAATTAATGATAAGACTCAATGCCTTGGACTTAGATGTTTAGTTGTGTGGTTAATGTGGCCCATAGGTTGGAATGCTTGGAGAACTCTGGTATTTGAAATGACAATTTTTAATTAATTGGTATTAATGTATTAGTTTTTCTCAAGTACTGTCTATGACTTGAAACTGGTTTAAGCAAATGATATATTAATATTAAAAATATCAAAAGGGATTCCTTTACTAACATAACAAAATAGTAATTTTTATCTTGAAAATGTTAAATTGTAATAATAATTTTTTTTGTAAATATTTGTTAATTGTCACAATGTATGTTTATGATCACTAAGATATTATGTAGAAAACAATTTTTTTTTGTCTTTACTGATAAAAGAGAGGAAAGATTTTTTTTTTCATGTTTTTAATTTATTTATCTTTTTCAGAATACCTTTCCAATAATGGGAATCGGTTAACATATGTCACTATCCCTAATCTAATGCGAATTGTTCAAGATGGCAATACATCAAATATTGGCTATTTGATAAACAATAATCAGGTAAGATAAGAGTTATGTCGCTCTTTAGTTTACTATTTGTTCTAAGTTTTAATATTACCAAATTGCACTTTTTCAGGTGTTTGTGTTAATGTCAGGCAAAGGCCATTTATTTCTGAGAATAAATAAAAATATAATTAGTATTTTATTAAAATACTATTGAAGCAAATAGGTAGTGCCACCTGAAATATATACTATATGAAATAAAATATTAGGGGCATTAGAAAAAAATACAGTTTTTCAAAAATTACTTTATAAATTATTTATCCCTTAACCTCATTAATAGCTCTGAAGAATACCTGCAAATGTGGGTCGAAATGTTGGCTTTAAAATAAACAGTTCTTCTTTCTAAAGATAATTTTTTCTGACTTCCACCCGAACCATTTTCTTCCTCATATATACAAGGTCAACTAATGGTATTCTACTTATAAATTATTTGTGATAAAGAATTATTACTCACAGCTCTGTAGCTGTTTTTGAAATAAATCTTTTATTAAAATTATATCTTTTAATAAAAATTACTTTTTTAAATAAGAATGAGTCTCCAATAGAAATCAAATTTTACTGTTTGGTGTGTGAATGAAATAAAACTCTAATGCTTTTGATATACAACTTCTTTAAAACTCTATATTCAAGAATTTTATATTTATTATTGGACTTTTACCAGTGGGTAGTTTCTCTACTTACCTTCATCCATGTCATTATGTATCAATTATTATATTTACTTCTATTGTTATTGTACAGTTGTAAATTTCAATAACAAAAGAAAGAAAAAAGGATTTTAGAACCTTCTAATCATAACTTTTTAGATCTTATTATACTATAACAAAGTAATATTCATTTATGCTTGAGTTATATCTTATAACTGACAGGATAAAAAATTGTATTCTAACAATTTTTTAAATTTTCATACAGGAGTTATTTTATTGCTAACTATTGCACTG
Source organism: Arma custos (assembly GCA_037127475.1). Taxonomy (NCBI): domain Eukaryota; kingdom Metazoa; phylum Arthropoda; class Insecta; order Hemiptera; family Pentatomidae; genus Arma; species Arma custos. The sequence goes on from CM073762.1 coordinate 27,309,955, forward strand.
CTAATCATGCCTTTGTGTATATAAAAGCAAAATAATTGTGACATATTCCATGTTAAGAAAGGCCCTAAAACAGGAGAGGGGCAAGGGTTTGGAAATTTTTTTAAGTATAATAACCCATGTATATAAAACTATGTATATTCTTTATTCGTTTAAATATGTGTATATTTATTTTTATAAATAAAATTATAATCTAAATATTGTATTTTCTAGTTTCGCCTTAACCGACCTATTATTTTAAATGAAGAAAATTTTAATGACACAGCAGAATGCTCGACCGATGACAACTCAGTAGAATTTTCGAAAAGTGAAATTACTGATTGTTGGAGCTCAGCTAATGATTCTAGTATACTTCCTACGTAAGCTTAGTTATTTCTTAATAATCAGCTTGGTGTTTTTTTAACAGAAAAAGATTTTCCTTATTAAATGTACTTGCTCTAAAGTAATATTTTGTTTCTTGATTATTATAATTTATTTATATCAAATATTTATGAACTATAATAAAGAATTGGTTAAAATTCAATTTTGTATGGTTATTATAGTAATAATAAATGTATGTTGTGATTTTAACATTAGTTTTTGGATTTCTTTAGTGTTTCTGTGGAAGAAGTTAGCAAAAATAAAAATAGTTATAAGGTGCTAAATGTTGCTGGTTCATCAAAAGGATCCAAATCTTATAGGTATAATGAGGATGTCGATCCACCTGATAAAACGGTTTGTACTTATTAGATTTAATAATAACAGTAATTTAATATTGATTATTAATTTTATTTAACTTATTAATAATTAAAGCCTAATTTGTTTTTATAATCATACTCTCTGTATGCCAACTTTTTTTTATTGTAATTTTAAAGTTAATAATCTTCTAGTATTAGAAAGAATAAGCTTATTTTTATTATATTGCTATAATCTAGCTTCTTTTAATGTATATTATCAACTTAAACAATTAAATTATCATGAAATATTCAATTATAAAAACTGTTTTACAATTATAATAGGAACACTATTTATTTTTTTAGTATTTTCAATTAACAAATTATTTTTTAATCTTCAAGATTTCTTAGAGTTCAAATAACTTTATCGATTCATTTAATTTATTTATAGAAATGATTTATAGCTGATTTATTTTTTTTTAATTGCTAGTTGCTGACCACCAATCAACCAGCCAATCTTTTTTTGTTAGCTTCAGCTTTAGCTTTTCCTTGTTTAAGTTTAAATTTTGTAATTACTGCATGTATTTCATTTTAATTACCAGTGAAAAATACATTCTTTGGGTTTTTTACGCATACTATTTTTATAAATAAATTAAATTTATTTTTATTAAAATTAATGAGAATGTTTCCCATTCTGTCAGCAATTATTTCTCAAATTTGTTTTATCCCAATAAAAATCATGTTAATAGATAGTTAAAAAAATAAATCTATAAATTGACTCTGCTAGCATTAATAAAAACACATATTATTAAACAATACTAATGAAAAATATTCTCTAGTTAGATATTACTGATATTCTAGGAATTATTTCTACAACCCTTGTGAATAAGCGGTTAAGTCTAATTTAATTTTCTCCAAAATGAGTTTCTTGTACTTAAGTAAGCAGAATCGAGTCATTTTCGTAGTAAATTAGGGGCTAAGTAAGGCATTGGCTTGGAAAGGAGTTATATTATTATATACTTATATTACAACTCCATTTCAAGCCAAAAATTATGAGAATGATACGATTCCGGTTATCTGAAAGCAGTTAACTCTCTCTGGACAAAATCCGACATAACCCTTTATCATTAGAGTCTGTAGATTTACTCTACTGACAAATATTACTTAATTATTTTTAGGGTCCATTGTTTTGTGAGCAGTGTGGTCTAGAGTTTGCTTCTTGGAAACTTTTTAGGAAACATAAATTAAAACATCTTCATGACAAACCATACAAATGTAATCTTTGCCAAGAGTCCTTCAATTATGAGGTAATCATTTATTTGTGTGTACCTTTTTTATGATTAAGATGTTTTTCCCAACAATTTTTATCTTTATGGCCCATCCATTATAAATATATTTTAAGTTAATCATATTATGTTATTTTAGTTTGTACCAATGTATTTGATATAATAATTATTGGTTGTATAAAAATTATCACCTTATTTTTTAATGGAAAAATCTGTTCATTTGAAAAGTTTGATTATGTTAGAGATTTAAAATTACAATAATTTTAGGTTCGTGTAAAACATTTTGTTCTATTCTTCTATTTATTCATTTTTGTGATTAATTATTTAATTAAGAATAATTATTACTAAATATTTATTATAATGCATTTCTTTTTTAGAACAATCTCATTCTGCATTCAGCGACACATAATGTTGATAATCCTTTCTGCCCTATTTGCAAAACAAAGTTTAGCAGAATTGCAGGACTCAAGGCCCACATATTGCTTCATGAACAGGAGGAAAGTCTTTTTTGTAATGAATGTGGGGAAGAATTCACAAGTAGTGTAAGTAGTTTTCTTAATAAACCTTTAGTTTTTAAATATTATAAACTATTTAAGTTATACAGTTTTGTTATTATATAATTGAATTTGAATTTGTCCTTATCATTTGTAGCATTCTGGCTTAGCTTTGTTACTTTATTGGGTTCTATATATTTCAATTTTTTTGCATAATAGTAAAGTTTTTAGATTAGTTTGATTTTTGTAAGATTTTCCTGTCCTAAAAAATAAAGATATGTTATGATTTTTGTTATGTTTTTTATAACAGTCTAATGTCTTTGTAATTGGCTAGTTTTGTGAGACACATATGCCTTAAATTATATAATATGTCTCTTCCAAGATGAATAATATGTCTTAATATTTAACTTATTTGTATTATCGCTCAATAACTTATTTCAATACCTTAGTTTCTAAACCATTTCATTGTTTTTACAAGTAAACTCTGTGATTGTTTTTTTCTTTCTGTCTGTTCCTTGGAGATTTTCGAAGGGTCCATTTAGTAGTAGTATAGATCTAATTTAATATTCTTTGTCTTGATTAGATATGTGCAATATATAATTGAATTGTTTCTATGGTTTACAATATTTTTTTTTCTAGGTTTACCTTCAAGAACATATGCAAGAGCATAAGGAACAAAAACTTCCTGGCAACGGAGCAGTCAATAAGAAATGTTTTAAATGCAATAGCTGCAGTGCAAAATTCAATACATATAATGAAAAGAAAGAACACTTTAAGGAATTTCACAAGGTAATTCATATGGATTTATTTCTACTTAAGAAGTAAAACATGAATTGATTTTTATTAAAGTTACGGGTTTTTAAAGACATTTTTTTTATTCTTTTGTTTCCTTACTCTTGTTTGTAAAAATCTAGAAAAACTTTGTTTTTTTACTTTTTTTTCCAATTCATTTTTCTGCAAACTTTTTGTAATTGGCATACTATGTTATGAAAAAATTCCCAATGAATGATTTTTTTCCTTTGATTTTTCTGATGAAAGATTTTTCCCAAGATTTTTTCCTTGGCGATTACGTTGGGTCTTCTCTTTTGAAGATCAAAGAGTTTAATACCTTTGATACTCTTTGAAGGAATGATGGTTGAAGTAATTCATCTGTTGTCAGCATAAAGGTGCTACTTTCTATTTAGAGATTATATTTTACTACGGAACATTATAGAAAACTTCAATTCTCAACCAATAAGCGAAGTATTAAAGTACTCTGTTGAAATTGAGATTTTCCAATTATTCAGTTTGTATTGATATATAACCATTTTACTGTATAAGTTACATCTGTATATTGTGTATTTATTTATTTTCAGACTGTAAGACATCGAAAGTTGAAGAAGCATCCTTACTCCAACAAAAGGAGAAGAGGAAGTTACGCCTGTGAGTTTTGCTCGAAACGCTTTGAAAAACCAAGTCAACTTATACGTCATAAACGTATCCACACTGGAGAGCGACCGTTTAAAGTAATAATTATTAATCATTCACAATGTTTATATATCTGTAGCGTGCATGCACTTAACACGTCTCTTCTATGAACTTTCCATATCTTTGTGTGATACAGCTAGTCACCTTATATTAATAATATGTCCATTTAATAACTACTGAAGAGTTTGTAACTAATTCATTATAGATTAATCAGAACTTATTGATCTGAATTTTTTTATATAAATTGAAATTTATTCAACTAAAAAAAAATGTTATACTCATTATTTTGTACTGAAATTTATATCATTTAGATGTTGCTATCAACTTTTTGAATGCCTAAGATTACAACAATCTGAAATTTAGAATAATGTGATTTAGTAATTTTTACTGATTCACCTATTTGATTATTTCAAGTGACCCTCTTTAGTTCTGAAAATAAGGTATTATATATAAAAATAAATTGTAAAATACAGCCATTGCTTTCGAAGATGACTTTGATAAATAAAGTTCATTCTACCACGTTTGTAATTATTTTCTTTGTTGAATACTTATTATTATTTCTTTAAGGACATATTTTTTAAATATAAAACTATCTCTGACCCAAACATTTCTTTGATACTCACATATTTGTTGAATTTAGCCAGCAAAACTTGTTTTTTTACAGCTGACCGTACTATCATTATGTTTTTGGTCTTCCTATTTCCTACTTTTTAAATGTTTTTTCTGACTATATTGTTTTATTTTTTTCTTTAGTGCGAACTTTGCTCGAGAGCATTCAATCAAAAAGGGTCTCTGCAAATACATATGTTGAAACACACGAGGGAAAGGCCTTATGTTTGCCAGTATTGTCAAGGAACTTTTAGTCAAAAAGGTATAGTTTTCTTTTTTGTTTTGATACATAGTACAACATTAAATAAACTATTAACTTTTGTATTTTTATTTAAAAAATTGGTGCAGTAATGAAAAATTAGCTCTTAATTAAATTGGTTGTTAATTTAAGTGTTAGTTTAACCCTTTAGTTGCTATGGGCGATATATGCCGCCACAAGGGAACATGCCCCCTGTGCTAAAGATGATATATGCTGTCATGCATCACACAAGCCCTTAGTGCTAAAGACGATACATGCTGTCGTACTGCTTTCCTATCTATTTGCTAAAGCCGAGTATAGACGACGTGACCTTGTTTCTTGTTGTCTTGCTATTTTTTTTTTTTTTTTGAAATGGAGAATGGAAACAGAAAGGAGGATGGAAACAATGAAATATGTTAACAGATAGTAGTAAAGGGGCATAATAAAGGATAGAATGCAGATAAAAAGTATGTAGCACAGGCCTGTAGACGGGTAGCTGGCACGCTTAGTGTTATGATAGACGTAAAGCTCTTCACTCGTGGCAGTTAAAGGGTTAAGTTAAATTAGTAAGTTGTTAACACTTATTAGTGACCCAACTACTTCACTCCTCTGAATTATTTTTGATATTTTTCTCTCTTTAAATTTAAATAACTTCGTAATTTATTTCTTCATTTTATTTTGTATGTTTTTTCTTGCATTTCCATATAATTAATACAGTATACCTTACATAATTAATACTATACTAATAATGAAACATTATAAAATTAAATTTTGAAAATTTGAGATTATTTTGCTATGTACTTCTGTGTTATATGGTATAATTTTTTTTTTTTTAATATTTAAAAATATGTACTTCTTTGTTTGTTTATTCATTTAACGTTACTTTTAAACTGTTGTTAATCGGGCGATGCTGCAGCTAGAGCTCTAAATTTTGCCTATCCTGGTAAAATTAGGAAAGAGATCTTTAAAGAGTAACTGACATCACTCAAAAATGGTACCTCCATTTTACATCCCTTTCGAAGGACGTCATTACCAAGGATTTAGTTTTTATTCTATAATTATATGTCATATAATTAAAATATTAGCTTGTTTGTTAACATTTTATTGTATATTTATTAAATTGTGATTTTACATTTCATTTGGTTTTATCAGGTTTATTATTTTACAATTAATATTTAATTATTTTTTTAAAGGAAATCTTCAAGCCCATATAAAGCGATTACACTTTGGTTCTGATGGTGATGAGAGGAATTTCAAATGTAGATTATGCAGTTGTGTTTTCAGGAACTTGGGAAGCCATAACGCTCACTTTACCAAAGCTCACGCACTTTGCACTCAGGTAATTTCTATTTTCAAGTTTAAAAAAAAAAAAAGTATAACTATATTTATCATTATATATATTTGTACTCTGTGAAAAAGTGATTAGCTCAAATTATGGCAAAAATACACTACTAAGTTATTTCGGTTAAGTGGCTGGCTGTATTTCTATATAATGTACATATATATGTTTCTTTGTAATGTATAAAAATCTAAAACAGTCATTGAATTGCACCATTTATTTTTTTGTTATCTGTTGAGTGAGTTTTCAATTGCAATATACTGTTGATTATTAATTTTTAATTTTAGGGTACTTTTGCTAAACATGAAGGTGATAACAAATCTACATCTCCAAAGGAAGATAGTAATAAAGTCAATGTTAATACAGACACATCTTCAGACTCTTCAAATAAGGGTAATAAATTTATGTTATTATTATTTTTCTTCTTGATGATGGTTTCTATTATTAGTAGTAATATAACAAGTAGTTGTCTCGAATGTAGCTTTTAACTCTGATATACTAGTTACTGAGCTTGTATAGATGTAGACTGACAAATATATTCTTCTGATTTTATGTTCTAATTTATATCATAAAAATATACTGTTTTCTTAATTTTTGTTTAATGTTATAACAGAGAATGAAGTCAGTACAAGTGGTGAAGCAAAGGTATTTATTACGGTAACTAACGTGTCAGAAGATGAAAGTATTAAAGAAGTTAATGCAGATGAAAGAATAATTATTAATCAATTATACAGTTGCAATCAATGTTCTAAACAATTCAAAAGGTCCTCAGATTTGAATAGGCATATTAGAATACATAACAAACCGAAACCATTAAAGGTATGTATTATTTTTATTAAAACATAACTTTAAATGCAGTATCATTCGATTATCCAAAGCAGCATAAAGTGACTTTAAATATAGAATCAACCAACAAATATCTTTATATCCATATTATTGAGCCCAAACAATGTGTAAAAATTGACCAAAACAAAATTTTTGTTTTTATGACAAAAACTTCACTTCTATCTCTAAGAGAAATTATTGATGTATCTTTTCTCAGAGCGAATTGAATTCGCATGAATAAAAATTAAGTCACAGATTAAATATATTTTCATGGTCTTCAACAATTTTATGGATGTTATGCTATAAATACATATGAACAAAATTGTATTTTGTATGTTTATTTTTAAATTAAATAAAAGTTTTGTAACTCCATTGCTATTGAAACAAATGCTTAATATTCAAATATATTGATGATTTTTCTATTGTTTTGTTTTAGCAGAAAAGTAGTCCAAAACTTATTGCTTGGAATTCTGACCGTGCAAGTCCCGTGAAGTTTCAGAAAGTAATAAACAGGTATTGTATACTGTTACATTTAGAGCTTAGATTTTTTATTTATTTGTTTGTTTATACTTTGAAAAAAGGATTTAAAAGTTTATAACATAAAAAAATAAATAAAAAATAGAAATACTTGGTCCAGAATTTAACATACCTCAAAAGGTTATATCTTTCAAAATTTGGGAGGTAGTTAAAAAATTTTATTTTATTACAAAGGGCAGGACAGAAATGCTGTCAAAATCAAACAATTATTATAGCAGGATTTAGTTTAGTAGAGCTTTGGAAAAAAATTAGAACTTCTAAGAGAGAGAGGGAAAGAATATGAGATAAATTACAATTAGACCAGGAGAGGCTGTCTCGTGGACACTTGGGCAAGATAATGTAGATATGAATAAAAACATTTAATTGAATTTAGTTAATAAATTTAATTACAACTAAAATAAAATTTAAAGAAATAATGAATAGAAAACTTCAATATATTTCTCATTAATAAACCCAATTTAGATTCATGTATCAGAGACATAAAGGTGAAGTAAAAATAATATTTTTTTTAAAAATAAAACATCAAATCTATATACTCTCTTAAATTGCCACAAACAATATTTTTAATCTTTATTATTTATGGTTTTATAAGCTGAGCTATATAGTAAGTTCAACTTGAACAACAAAATTTTATTTAAATAGAACTATGAAAGCTTAATTGATACTCACTTGAAGTCTTTTGATTAAAATTTAGCTTATTTTTATATTATGAACTTGTTTTCAAACAAAGTTTTCTTAATATTCATTGAAAAAGAAAGGGAGCGGAGTGGCTCAGTAGTAGAGCACTGAGTTGCCATGCCAGAAATCCTGGTTCAAATCCAGCTGCAAGGCAGTACTTTTATTTAGTCTGTTTGCAGCGGGAGATGGATCATATGGGATCTAGGACTCTCCTGGGGCCCCACCCAGCCTCTATAAAATATTATAAAAATAGGGTACCCAAAGTAAGGGGGAAAAATCTGGCGGTTGAGCGTGACCTAGGACAAGTCACCTCCCTGCACGACCGTTGTCCATGAAACAGTACAGTCTCTATCTTGTACTGAACCCCTTCATGGGTTGTAGTGGTACCGGTTTTTTTTTTTTTTTAAAAAGATACTTAATTGTTCAGATTTCAATTAAATGGAAACTATCAGTTTCTTACTGCTGATTTTACTGTTTTTTGTCTATATTTATTTATATTTTAAAATGGTAGTTAATTATTCTATTTAGTTTATAATTTCTACATTTAATATGTTCTTATGTTGTTAAGTTGGTTGGATTTATTTACGTATCTTTTAATTTGATAACCCAAACTCACCATTATTCTTAATTCTAAATATGTGTTCAGGATCAAGATCGGATAACTCAGAAATTTCGAATATATGTATATATTCCAAAACTAAAGGTTCAGAAGTGGATTAGAGAAATAAGGCGGCAAATTTTTCTTAAAACATTACTTTGGTAGACTAATAAAAAATATAAAAAAGTCAGTTTTTGAAATTTCAGAGTTATCCGCTATTGATCTTGAACACTTCATCCGATTGTTTTAAACCAATTTTATTGTCACCTTTTTTACTTTTTTTTTTGGTAGAAAACTTTTAGAAAGCAGGGGGTTATCGTTAGGAGAAGATCTAAATGCAATTGAAGTTGAAGATGAAATTGAAGCGGCTCCGATGGAAATATCTCAAGTGCAAGTAAAAGAAACAGCAACTCCCTCTTTCGTTTGCCTCGATCCGATAGATGTTGAATCATTTAACGGAACAGTTCTACTCACTGCAAATGGTATTTATTTAATGATCTTTTAGTTTGAATTGTTAAAAATTTTAAATTGTAATGTCGAGGGAGATCCAGTAACCTGGGCTCCTCCTCTCCTTACTTTAAAAATCCAATAAATATTTATTGAAAATATAACTAATTGAACAAGGCATACTTTTTCCCTCTAATGAATTATGCTTGAAAATTTGAAATGTTTTTAACACCTTATCATTAAAAATTGTCAAATAAAAGACATGTAAGACGACCAGTCTTATTGAAAGTTCCCAACTGTCATTATTTATTACTTTCATACATTAATTAATTACACCAAAAGAAGTTTAACTTCAAAAATAATTATTATTTGCTAATATGTTGGGCCAATATGGCAACTTTTGTACCAACTTATTGAGAAGCATTAATGAAATATCACCAAATTGTTAACTAGAACAATTTATAAACATAATCTCTTAAAAATTATGTATATTTTAATTATTTTATTTTATTTTTTTACTAATTGCTATAATTTTTAAATATTTTAATTCAATTATTTATACAATCAATTATACAATTTTAATTACAGGTAGTATTGTAGACATTAGCAGTGAACTTGAAGATGAAGAAAAAAATGAAAACAGTGGAAACGCATGGAAATGCTCTGACTGCGATCAATATTTTGGGAAACTTTATCTATTAAAATCACATCGTCGCAAAAAACATGGTGACATTCCATACAAATGCAATCTCTGCCCTTGGTAAGAATTCATATTATATTAAAATTAATGTGTTATGATGTTATCATATGAACAAGGCAGGCTGCAGCATATAAAATTTGGTGTGCAGAGAGCTTGCCTGGTTAGCGCTTATATTCTTTGTAAGGTGGGTTTTTTTTTTGGAATAGATTGTTGAGCAAAATAATTCTTATGAAGATGTAACTAATACATCCCTCTTTAAAAAAATCTGTAATGTTTAAATTTGTAAAACTATTTGTTTTTACAAGAGTGTGAAATAGTCAGTCAGTTTGACTTATTTTATTTGTGCCAATGTTCTATACTTGTTTTTACAAAGTAAACAAAGTATTGCAACCTTGAAAATATCCAATTTTCAGATCTTGACAAAATGTCTATTTTGTCTAGATTTGCTAAGCTAGCTGTATTATGTCCATTTTTACATATGTTCTTATCTTACATAACTCCAAACAGTTTGCCAGGGAATTTTCAAATTTTGTATTTGGGATTGTTGAACATTTAGTTGTGCCAAACAATTTTGGTTACTACATGATCCCTGCGAAGATACTATTATGAAGGTCATAATAGATTTTCAAAATAGAAGATTTTATTAAATTTGACTATCCTATCAAATTTTACTATGTTAAGATAATAATTTACTGCTGGCTGTAAAAGTTTACAAAAGTTATGCTTTAGAGAACCTGATTTTTGGCAAACCAATTGACTATTCTTATTATTCAATTCGGTTTTTAATATTTCTTAATAAAGTACTTAAGTTAAATAAACAAATTACCCTAGGTTTATTACTTTATTAACATCTTATGGATGTTTTAGTTTATTATTATTATGTTTCTTAATAACTAAGGAAGTCATTTTTGTTTTTCTTTTTAAAGCTCATTCACCAGATCGGCTCTCTTGAAAAAACACTTGAGGATTCATTCAACTGCTGGTAAATATACATGTAAAGATTGTGATAAAGTTTTCACTTCTGAATCTGCTCTCAAAGTGCATAGTGTCAATCACTTGCCTGGCTTTCCTTGGGCTTGTCCAGTTTGTGGTGCTGCCTTCAAATCGTATATATCTTGTAGGAGACATATTGTAATTCATCCTAAAATTGGTTCTGTAAGTAAGATAATTTTTATTCTATTTACTAGAGTACTATTTTGTATTAGAACCAAATAAATATAAGTACAAAATCAATCACGGCTCAAAAACCTACCCCCTACAGCAATATAAAGATTTTTTTAGGCACTCTGCTTGATACCATTTAAATATATATTCTCTCCATAATATCAGCATAGTTATGTCCAGATAATATGGAGAGGCATATAATATCTATATGAGTTCAGCAACTAGTAACTAGTTTTTTAACCACTCTGCAATCTGTTTGATTGTAATGGAATTGACTTTTTTTTTCATATTAATACTTTAATTTGCATTGATCAGAGCTTAGATTATTATTTTATTAATAAGTTTATAATTGTTTTCATTTATATATTTGCTCCGGACTCAACAGATGACATACAAACCTATGCCTGTCGAAGGTTATGAGCAAAAAGAGAGCAATGAAGAGATTGTCCCTTGTAAAGATAATGAAGAACCTGTTCAAATTGAAGAACCCACTGTTGAGGAGTCAGCTGTTCAGGAGGAGCAGATTATTGAAGCTAAAAATCAAAATGGCTTACAAAATGATCTCAGAGACTTCATCAACTCTCTGCCACCTGGTCAGCATTTTACAATTACAGGTATTTAAAACATCTAAATATTTATATTATAATAATAATAAATAAATGCATGTATATATTATTTTCTATGTCATAGATAAAATATATTAATTATCATTAATTACAGTTTAAATATTCAGATTTTTAAGTCAGTATATTTTGTGCCAGTTAGATATTATAATATTATAGAATATGCCATTACTGATTACTGGCTTGATAATGTATGCTGTTTTTTTCAATCCTGTTAGATTCTGCTATTTCTGCTGATAACTGTCCATAGATACTCATTGTCTTCTATTTTCTCAACAGTTCTAATGACCTACACAGCTTTTCAGGTTCACATTCATATTAAATAACAGCTTTTATTAGATGCAGTTGGTGCTCGGATTTCACCTTGATTGTTCATTCTTATAATTTTTTTTCCTTTTTTTTAAACTGGATTTATTGTAAATTTCATCTTCGAGAAAAAAAAATCTGCTTCCAGTCAATTATTTTATTGTTTTATAAAACAAAACGTTTCGACACTATGGTGTCATTTTCAATTATTTCTTTTTCTGCATTCCTTAACTTTAAATAAAATAACAATAATTACAATAATATAAAAAAATTTTACATAAATGTCAAAAAGATAACATACTATAAGTACAAATACCTGGAAAGTCAATACTTTTAAAAATAATTTTTAAGGAGATCTCTAGTCCTCCATAGTCAAAATTATATTGCATTTTATTAGCTATTCAACAGCTTTTATTAGTATTCATAATCATACCCTTCCTCTGAAGCTCTGCTTCCCATTCTATTACAGCTTGCTGAAGATTCTGTACAGAGACTGCTATGTGTGCTATCTTGTATGCAAATAATAGAACATATTCTAGCAACAGTTATAGGGTTTCTCCTTCTTACACATTTCCATTTCTTCTTCCTTCAACACACTTAAGAGTAAATGGCCTAAATTGTCTCTCCGTTTGGCCCCTTTCTTCATAACAAAGCTTCTGGCTCCTTTCCTTTGATATTGATGTTTCTCTTTGTGGTTTTATTGATCTAATGGTATCATCAAGTTGACCAGAGATATTCTTTGTCTTCAATGTAATGGATATATTCATTCATGCATGGAGTCGATAGGGGTTTGAAAGTCTAAAAAAAGCCATAAAAAAAGATACATTAGTTAGAATAATATAATGTAAGTCATTAATGTACTAATGAAATACAGTAAGGCTAGTTACTTGGTTTAGGGTTTAAACAAGATTATAATTAAAGAGGAAATTTTAGTCTCAAAGTAGTCCAATTTTTTGGTTGACTATATATATGTATATATATATAAATTTGTCTCTCATTTTACTGTCACTTTCATTCCCTTTATAATAATTAACACTTGATTGGTTTTAATTTCTAATTATAATCCATTTTTCATCTTTCAACTTCATTTATTATAAAAAGTATTGTATTAGAAAATTTAAAGCATGAAAAATATGATTTTTCATTAGCAAACGAGGATGGTGGTTTTTCACTGTCTGCTATGGCGCCTGAACAGCAGATCGATGGCCAATACACAGTTATTGAAGAGAAAAATCTATTCAACGCACCAGCTTCATCACAAAAGCAGATTTTTGAAACCGCTCTGGATAATTGCATATTTTTACAGGTATTATATTGTTACGGGCTACTGGGTATTAAAATGAATTAAACAATTCCTTAATTAAAGATACTAATATTTATTTACAAAAGTGATAAAAGAATTCAATTAAACTATTAACAATTACTAACAAAGAAACTAAACAAGGAAATTACTAACAAATAGATTATTAACTGAAATAAATTTACAATAAGAATATTTAGATATTTATAATCTAGGCTTAACTTCTATTTAATTATTACAATAATATAAGATATTATTATTACTAAATAGCTTAACTATTTACATAAGCTTGTACAAAGCACATAAAATTACAACTGCTACTTAACTAATTAATTACTACTAATTAACACTTACAGTTCACTAATTAAAGTCCACCGACCGTAAGAATCTCTGAATATAACAAACTGTCACACAATTACACTCACAAACTGTCACTGACTTATTACACTGGCTTATCACTTATCACTGTTTCCGATGTTAACCGTACCGTGTGCTTTAACACTCTCTGACTCTACTCGCGCTGAGATGCTGTTTATATACAGAATGACAGATCTAGATCATACGCGACGGATCGCGAAGTTTCCGGAAAGGCCTCTTTCATCTCTGCCGACAAGGGGGCTTTGTTCTCTTCCAGGAATCGCCAATTCCCGCGCCCGCAACAATATATATTTTAATATAATCATTTGTCTTTGAAAAGAATTCTTAGATTATTATTAACCCTAGACGTTAAAAACTTAAAAAACTTTTAGATTTAATGAACATGGAATGTAAAATAAAGAATCAACTTTTCACAAGATAGGAATTAAGTTTGGTTCTAAGGAGAAACAATATAATGTAGCAATCTCAATATCCCTTGATAATGAGATTGCTGCATCATACTCTGCTACATTCAATATTTTAAAATTATTATAATTATCCTTTCATAGCCCAATTTGGAAATGGAAGGAGCAGTGATCACTGATAGTATCGGTAATCTTCTGCCCCAGACCCTAGAAAAGTAAGTTAAATAAAATTCTTCTTACTTTGGTTTAAATATGATGGTTATACTTTTATATTTTATTATTAATTATTTCCAGATGTGATATTTGTAATATAGTCTTTACCAGTGAATCAGATTACTCAGTTCATAAAGCAATTCATGCACAAGAGAAGCCTCATACTTGCTTAACCTGTAACAAGAGCTTTATTTCAGCATTGGAATACGAGGTAACTTCAGCTATAATCATTTGTATTGATTCATATTTTATCATTTTATTTTATATCAGTAGTTTATAAATAGGTTGAGGGCTGGCCTTATATTTTAAAAATTTTATAATCAGTTAATATAGTTAATAATAAATAATTTTAACTATTAATTATGATTTATTTAGGCTACAACTTTAGGAATGTATAGGAATAGTGGAAGGGGAAACTCGAGATTGATCAGATGCTTAGATTTCATAAATAGTTCGTTTTCTTTTTGTTTGTATTGCTTGATGGGTCAATAACCTCTCTTCATTTGTCAACAGTTACAAATTTTATTAACTGTTAAAATACCCATAATTACAACCAAGCTAATGTAAATTGTTTTGCTTTTTCAGGAACATATGAAATTCCATTTGAAAAAAGAGCCTGCTGCTCCTGAAATTTTGAATATGCCCAACATTGAGGTTGTTGGTTCAGTTTCAACTGTTCAAAATCAAGCAGCATTATTTAGGTGAGTATTTTTAAATTATTTTTATGACTTTGTTTATTTATATTAGATACTTTATCCATTTGTTAGCCTATACAAACTTTTGCAATCCTTAAAGTTTCTCGGTAATATCTGTGACTAAAACATTAATGCATTTTAAGCCGTAAAAAACAAAGTAGGTACTTAGGTTGATTAAAGAAACAAATAACTTGACTCATCATTTCCATGCAAAATCCTGATAGGATTGTTAAAACAATTAGCAAACGTGACATTTATCCATGAATAGGTCATTTCCTTCATGGGTTGTTGGAAATACTGTTAGTGGCTATTCAGAAGATGAGATCCTGGCTGCCACCGATCTCAAAAAATAAAAAAATTTGTTTTAAACTGCATGCTTAGATTGATTTAGTCTTATACTCTAGTGTGTTTATTTGTGACATCTTTAAATTTTGATGAGAGCTATTTACAACTGTATTAGGGAAGCTATTTTATTGATTGTTGCAGGAACGCTATTGATAAAAAGAAGGTTAGATCACCTGGAAAGCCTCCTGCCAGAAGATTGACCGATGAAGAGACTAAAGTTCTCTCGGCAATTGATTCTAATACTGCATCAATTTCCGAGAAAGTTCTGTTACAGTCATTGATTGAAAAAGAAAAATATGAACATCCTGTAAGAAATTATGCAACCTCTTTATTGAATTTATTTAGCTATTTGTTTTTAGCTTATCATTGGATATAATTAATACACTTATTATTATAAGTTGGTTTAGTGTATAATAATAACTATTATAAAAGGTTTAGTGTGAATGTGTTTATCAGAATAAATATATATATAGACTATGGCTGTGTGTCTAACGGGGCCACAGATTATGCTCGAGGGTAGATTGAGGTGAATTATGAACTACTCACTAGGTTTGTCATCAATGCCCTGAGGAGTTCTTGTGTGTCCCACCTCTATGATGAGTTAAAGTGGCTCTTCCCCTTCATTCATAGACTCTATTTCCTAGGTTCATTCCTATACCAAACCATCAACATCCCTCTTGTATCTATAGGCACTTACAATTTAAATCCGTTATCCAATCCCACGGCACAAGATCTCGCCTTTCTGACCTTTAAACTCATTCCCAAAGAACCGAAACATTTGAGCGTTCCTTTCTCGTCCATTCCACCACACTTTGTTACTCACTTCCTTCTAATTACATCCCATTAAACACATTCAAATCCAAGCTTTTCCTTTATCTAAATTCCCAAACAGATGCTCTATAACCAGTAATAATTAACAGCTCATACCCACCGGAAGTAATAGATGAATTGCTGTTAATTTTCTAAGCTTATAATGACATTATTTTTATAATGTTAAGTGTTTTTATTTTTCTCTTTCTCTCAGCTTCATTCTTGCTATTTAAAATGTTTATTCTATTTTTTTAATTTTTATTAGAACATAATATTAGTTTATATTTATTTTCATGTACTTTTGTAAACATTTTATCATTCTTATAATGTAGCCCCTTGGCCAGGTATGTATTTATTTTATTTTGTTCTCATCTATTATTCTTAAGGGACCTGATCCCAGAATAACATTATTTTTCTATTCTATTCTTTTCTTTATATATATATATACAGTAAAACATCTATTAACGGAGACCCCTAAATAGCGGTCACTCCCCATTACCGGACGAGTTTTTTTGCACCAACATTTTAATACAATGTTTAAGGCATTTGAACCTCTATTTAACGAAATCTCTCATTAACGGTCACGGACAGGCTGTGTTGGTTATAAATCGATTAAAAAAACCTCTAAAAGACGGACAGTATGACTTTATCCCTTCCCCGTTTCTCGGAAACAATTAGTTGTTTCCGGCCTAAGAAAACAGGGACAGCTGTGTTTACTTTTGAGTAAAGGTTTTCCACATAAATACTTTTTTTTTCTTCTCGAACTTGCTTTATTAAAATTTAGTTCTGTTCTAACAATCGTGGCAGGCGGCTGAAAATGTCTCCCTCACGTAAGAGACTCACTTTAGAACAAAAAATAAATGTAATCGTGAAAAGTTAAGTGTACGTGCGCTAGCGGAAAGACTCAATATCGGTAGGACACAAGTTTCGGGAACACTCAAAAACCGTGCGGTGTTTTTTTTATTTTATTCTACTTACCTTTTAAACACTTGGGAAATTGAATCAGAGAAAATTAATTTGTTCAAATACATATTTATGAAAAAATATAACCTCCCTTTAAAGGACACCTTTAAATAACGGACAAAAATATTTGCACCAGGGCTGTCCGTTAATTCGAGGTTTTACTGTGTATATATATATATATATATATATATATATATATATATATATATATATATATATGCACTAAATGGTTTTTTAACTGTTATTAAATAGGTCAAAGAAGAGCCGAGAGCACCCGAGAAACATCAGAACAAGTGCAAATATTGCCCTAAAAGCTTTAAGAAGCCTTCTGACCTTACTCGTCACCTGAGAACGCACACCGGAGAGAGGCCGTTTCAATGTACTTCCTGTCACAAACGGTTTTCCATCAAATCGACCGCATCAAGTCACATGAAAACCCATACCAAGGACAGGTCTTTTTCTTGTTTCATATGCTCTAAGAACTTTGCAACAACTGGAAGTTTAAAGATACATATGAGGTTGCATACAGGTATGATTTTTAGATCGAAATAATATTTTAACTTTAGCTGTTATTTATAACTTCATAATTCATTATTATTATTTATTCTCACTAATTTCATTGATTTTTTTTTTTTTATAATTAGTAATGATTTTAAAAATTACATTAAACTGATCCTTTATATTGAAAACATTTTGTCGTATCTACTAAAATGTCACTTTTGTTAATATATAATTCAAACTGTAATCATCATATTCATATTCTAGTTCAGGATCGTGATGTTTGACATAGATTCTGTAAAACCTCCAAAGCTTTTTTAAGTATATAAGCTCTTCAGTACTCACCATACTCATCACCATATGCTTACTCATTTTTCAGTACCATGCATTTTTTTCTTAATATTCGATAATTTATAGCTTCTACATGACACGAAAATACTCTGAGGATAAAGAAACATAAATAAATTATTCAAAGGACAATGAAAATATTTTAATTAATTAGTTAATATAATTTTATCACATCCGTTTGTGATAATATAATTCAAAAAGTAGAAATAATCAAGTACATTAATTGTCATACATAGTAACACAAGTACAATTTAATTTTCTTTTTTTAAAACTTAATTATACATTAAATTATACATTTCTCAAACTTCAAAAGTACTTTAAATTTTACCTGCACTGTATAAAAGGTATAATAAATATGTTACAGAGGAAAATAGTTGACTGGATGAATAATAGAGAATGGAGATAGTTGGGGGGTGCAGTCAAGAAAACACCAAATAAGTCTATAATAAATCTGATTTAAAAATAGATATTGTACTAATTCAATAATTGGAAGTTCACTTTACCCCAGAATAAAATCTTTAATTTTTACTTATTCGGCAACTTTTCTCAGTTTATGGTTCAGTTGCATATTGACAAATTTTTAGATAGTTCATGTTTTGAAAGACTTTATCCCTGGAACTATTTGAATCACATAAATTTATCATCACTCATAATGGAGCTATTTAAACTGTTTATCATGAATATCTTCATTTGATGAGCAGTTCCCATGAAATTTCCAAAAATACATTTTTAAAATAGTGATTTTTCTTTCTAAAAAACAACTGATTTTGTTTGTTTAAAATAGTATGCCTTTTATTAAGTTTATATTTTTTTATTTCCTTTCCTTACTAGTTATTATTTTTTTAAATAACAAAATATAAAATCTTGATGGTTTATTTAGTTGAATTTCTCAAGTAGGTGATTTTGGTTTTATTTATCTTGAATAAGATTTTGTCATATCTTGTAGGTCAGAAATTAGTGCATGTTTCAGGTATATCATGAAATTGTATTTTGCTCATAAAAATTCTATAAATTTAAAACAAAATAAATGCTGTATTGCTCAACTTATTCATATTTTGTTCTTCATTAATTTGTGTATTAATATGTTTTTATTTTTATTTTCGTAGGCCTGAAACCTTTTTCGTGTAGTCTTTGTGATGCAAAGTTTCGTACTTCAGGGCATAAGAAAGCTCATCTGAAAAAACATTTGAGAGAAACATTGAATCAGTTGAAAGAAGGGGAAAGCTCTAGTAAAAAAACTAATGATAGTGATAGTAGCTTTTTAGAAAATATTTTAAGAGAAGCAGAATATTTAACTACGATGAAATCCAATACTAATAGTGATACGGTTCCTGTCGATGATATTGAACCTTCACAGTATTTTGTTCCATTAAATGCTCAAAGCATAATTTCCGAAGAAGAAAAGAAGACTGTTGCAGATTATCTTGTCAATATTGATGAATCAAACGTCGATGCAGTGGAGCCTCAAAGATACCTTCTATCGGTTAAAGATGGTGATGCTGATGAGGATTATATCGTAGAGAAGCTTGGTGAAGATCAAATCATAGTCACAATTACCAAAGGAATTAATACTATCATGCCCGAATCCTCGCAAAATGTGCCAAACACTCAACAGGTAAATAGTTTTATTACTAAACCAAAACCTCTCCGCTATATAAATCTACAGTTGACCGTTGTAGAGGAGAAATCACCAGAGTTCATTCAGAAATTAATCTGTTCATACATGTATCAAAAGTAATTTAAAAAGGCTTTATAAAATATCTGTAAATTAATTTCTTCTAATTTCAAAATTTTAAGCTAACTTGCTCAAATGAAACGTTTCTTTAAATTGAATTTCCTCTTTCTCTTATTTTTCTTTAACCACTTCGGTACGACACTCGCCGGCCTCATAACCGTGCCTACAGCTGGCACTAGCACTCATTGTACTCACGATGAATTTAGCCACAATGGTGAATCCGTTTCGTTCATTTAGAGTTCCTTATTTTATATATTTCATGTTCATATACACACATGTATATATGGATATAATTATGTATTTTTTATAATGAGACTATTCCTTAAAATTAATAAATGAGCGATGTTTAATGAAATAAGGAATATTGGTTTAAAATTAGAAAATTTAATGAAAACTATTGTTTTATTACACTCATGTCATAAAGAAATAATACATGTTTTTGAATATTACAATAAATGTTATCTCTCTGGTATGATAAATTTACACATTACATTACTTGTTGTAAAGTATTACCTTGTATTAGGCCTTTTGTAATTATTTGAGTATACCATTCATTTCCTCAATGATTTTTTTTTTTTCTTTCTCTAGAATGCATTCTGAAGCAGCACAAAAGCTCTATATGTATTGCCTCGATTTAGAGTACTGCTTTAACAGTTTTGTTAGAATAGAATAGAATAGAAAACAAAATTTATTTTGGTACCAAGTCCCTTTAGAATAACAATAATGAACAAATAAAAAAACATAATATTCATCTGGCCAGAGGGCTACATAATAATACAAATCATGAAATAATCAAGAGTGACAAAACATAATAAAAATAGAAATAGAAAATAAATAAATAAAAAGTACGAAACTTGAAAGGATTTCAACTAATTGTCAAAAATAAATATATTGATATTAACACAATAATAATAAATAAAATTAATACAATAGTTAATAACGAAATTGTTAAATAAAATAAATGAATGGCATAGCATGCGATTAAGTACTTACAAAGTCTGTATTTTCTTGGTTCTTGGAAAAATAAACAAAACATGTAGGTGAGATGAGATTGATTATTCAAGCGGAAGATTAAATTTAATATACGGACAGTGATATAGTTTTTATTTCAATTACATTTATACAAACAGTATGCATTCCTTATTCGAATCATTTGGTAACGTAACAAATTATTTTATAACAATAGAAGCCTTCTCTACAACATTGTTTATCACACCTAATACCGTAAATTAAAAAAAAATACTGTCTTTATGACCTCTCTTTAGATATTTATTGGTATTGAAAACTTGAAAATCTGCTTTAAAGACCCAAAAGTAACAACCAAGGAGTGATTTATTTGGATATATTTCTCTTTCTCTAGTTACATATCAATCTGCTAGACTATACAGATCAATAAAAATGTTTCCTCAATTTTCTTTTAATTTAATTTTTTAAATTTAAATTTTTTTAAAACGTTTCAGGATAGTTATCTCTGCTGAGCCTAACTTTAAAATTTTTATTTTTTTCTCATTTTTTACATCTGTATGATATCAAAGTACTGTACAAATTCCATCACTGATATTTGTCTGTGAATAGAGATATGAATTTTTGAAAATGAGGTACTTAGCTCACCATAATTCTAATGGTGACATAAGTATTAATTTGAATATCTCTGCACTGGTTTGTGTTACAATATTTTAATTGACATGATTTTTTATAGAAAAGTCTCCTCTACAACAGTTGTAGAGTTGTAAAAAGGTTTGGTGAACGTACACATTGCAACTGCAGAATTAAAAGTAAAATTACTCGCTTGTGGAATATAGTCGACGCTCGTACCTTTTTCAAGAAATATACACAGTGCCATTCTTAATTTTCTAAGTTAAAAGAACAAAACCGGTTTTAGCAAATAAAAAGTTAATGGAATAAAAGTATTTTAAAATATAATGATTGAAGAACAGTGGCCGGAACAAAGTGATTTCTATTAAAATCTCAGCAGAATAGGAGAAAATATATTAACTGTTTGTAGAAACATTAGATTAATACTTTTATAATCCTACTCATGAATGCATTTCCATTGAACTCTTAATAAATCACTGATTGCACTTGAATTGTTTTAATTATTTTTGTAATTTAACTTGTTTTCATATTATATGGAATGGTTTTAAAAGGTTTTATTTTTATACTTAGCATTTATTGTAGTACTTTAAATCTATTAAGCGAATTATGTATTATTTTTCTTATTCGCTGAAATTTAGAATGAGTGTCTAATAATTGTTTTGTTTCAAATACAGGCTAAGTTGATATTACCAGAAGAAAAATTTAGTTGTTCATTTTGTAAAAAGGTATATTCAAAACATTCTAGTCTCTACAAACACATTCAGAAATGTCACAGTGCAATATTTCAATGTAGTGTAAGTATGTTGTTTTTTTTTAAATATTATATTTATTTTTTAGTCAATAATATAATTTTGTGAATATGCTTTAACTCTCTCGATTAAGTTTATATATATATTTTGATATTGAAGATTGAATGTTTAACTGTATTAATTAACATAAGGATAGAGATAGTTGGGGGTGCAGTCAATTGAAACACCAAATAAGTGAATACTTATTTGCCGACGTTTCGACCTACTTTGTAGGCCATCTTCAGGGCAAATATAAGGAGCGGCTTTAAGGAAAGGTAACTGGTAACACACTGGTCGAAATGTTTGAAACAAAAGATAACTGATTGAAACATCGGCGCACAATAAATAAGTATTCATTTATTTGGTGTTTCAATTGACTGCATCCCCAATTATCTCTATCCTTAGATAAGAAGTTCCAGTCAACTAATTTCTTCCCTAACATGTATTAATTAACAATTGTCTACTTTGAATAAATTATTATATACAACTAACTCTATTGACCACAGCTGTTAAGAGGTTTAAATTAAAGTTGTAGATTTAAAAAATTGAGTTGCAAAAGTTAGCTACCTCCCGTTTTGTTTTTAATTGTTCCTACTTTTAATGGATTTGGTAAATTTACTACCTTTGATATGGTGTTAGTCTTTTCTCATTAATTGAAAGCTGGGAGTATTTTCTCATTGAAACCTCAAATACTGTTTCTGTTTTGATTACTATGACAATATTGATAACTCACTATGGAATTTGACTTCATAAATATCATGAATTTAAAAAAAAATCATTAAAAAAATAATACAATATACTTGTCTTTCTAAACTTTCAAATCTGATATAATTTATTTTTTTAGGAATGCCCGCAAAAGTTTGAACGTAAAACGGATCTAGACCTACATAGCCTAGATCATGAATTAGAAAGGGATTATACTTGCTCCGAGTGTGCAGAAACATTTTCTCTCGAAGAAGATTTACGAGCTCATAAATGCTCCAAGGCCGAGTCGCTAGATCTAACTTTAGATCACGATTTGTTTTTATTCCCTCCTGTTTAGAACCTTGTTTTTTTATTGGTTTTATGTGATCCATCCTTTTTATACATGAAAGAGAAAATTAATTGTTATTTGAAGTAATATTTAATAATTCAGTGAAATATTTTAGTAGATATCTGATTAAGGAGTTGTTTTTTTTTAGCATTTTCACCTATTATTTTAAAAATCAAAATAGTGAACCTCGTTAATAAATATTTAACTGAAATCAACTTAAGGCAACCTTGTGATGGAAGGTATTTGTATCTTAAATAATAATAACTGTGATTGTGTGTTTTTTTATCAAATTGTATATAGGTATATTATTTATTTATTAGATTGTCTAAGCTTAAACCAGACTAATTTTAGGCTATTTTCAGTTTTATAATTTTACTTCTTTTTAAAAAAAATAAATTGTATAGAATAATTTTCTATTGGCTTTATTATGACTTGTAATAATGACTGTCTCCATAAGTTGAGAATTAATGATATCTAAACATTGTTTGTATATTTTATTTGATGAGGGTACATGAATTAGCAGAGCCATGGAAGGCATAATTAGGAACTATATGTGTTTAAAAAGGTATTTATTATAATATTTATTAAAAATATAAATTAAAAGCTTGAAAAATCTATTAATTTGTCCATGTTACTATTAAATTGAAATTTCTAAAATAATCTATTATTATTTCTTTTGACATTCACAAAATGTATATTAGTTGCTTCTCGTCAAATTATGAGTCTGCCTTTGTCTTTTATCTGAGTATTGAGATTGCTCTCTATGTAATGGTGAAGTGAACAGTTCATATTCAATGCAATTTATTCTGGAAAAAAAATATTTTTTTGCATTTATTGGCAACCATATTCATTTTATTGATGTTGAGCCAATTCAATTGGATTAAATTTTGGTTTATACACAATCGTCAGATGATGTTGTAGTTTTAAATATTTTTAAGTCTTCAGCAAAGAAGAGAGAATAAACAAGAATTTAGAAGAAAACTGTTTAATAAATGGTTTCATTTAAAATAGACACTAATTTGTATATGTTCCTATAATAGCCTTTATGAACCATCATGCCAGCTTCAATTTTTTGATGTAAAAAATTAATGGTTCTTGACTATGATTAAATATGAACTGAGGTAAAAAAGAAAATTGAAAAATGAAGTTTACAGTTAACAGAGACAAAGTATGCAATTCTTGTGAATTGCTATTGTTGGAAGTCATATGATCATATGATATTTACTATTCCTGTGAGTGTGAACACCATAAGGTGAAAAAAAAGTTAAAAGTGTACTATTGTTTCTATTTAGTGAAAAATGTAAGTTTTGAATATTTAGAGGATTAGAAATTAATTTTAATTTATCAGACTCCCAACAGCTATCACTCTATTAACTATAATAATTACACATATGATTTCAAAATATGTATAACCTATGTTTATATTTGTGCAAATTTATCATGTTTGATAAAAAAATTCAATCTTGTTAAGATTGAAGTATAAGTAATGCTGGTGAATAGATAACTCTAACTTCTAATTATTTCATAGGTTAATTGCTAATTTCTAAGAAAGATTTCAAATTGAAATGAAGCGTGTGGTGCTGATATAATTGAAAACTGATTATCATGAAAAATGTGACATATTCAACATGAAGGTTGACATTTCTTATGTTAAAAGGCTAACTTAAATACTTTTATTTTACCATGTTGACTGCCAACTAAGAGATACCTCGTAGATTGCGTTCTTTTTTAGGACACCAACTACGAGTTATCTCGTTCTGTGTTTACTCGCCATTTTTGTGCAGCTACGATTAAACTCGACACACTAGAATTAGAGTTTTTAATAATATAATGTGATTAAATCAAATTTTCATTTTAGGCCAGATTTCTGAAAATTACCGTGGCAATCAATGTGTTAAAGATAAAATTTAGGCTTTCTAATGTTTTATCCAAAGTTTAGTTTACAATTTTAGTTTGTTTTCGAATAATTTACTAATATATAAATGTATACTATAAATTTAACGTATTTATATGTTTCCCTTGTGTGCTGTGTTTATTTATCATAGAATACATTTTTTTTTCATTTTTTATATCTTTTTAAAATAATAGTTATTTAATTAGTTTACTTTATTGGAAAATTACTTAGAAATTACTGTTGAAATTTATTAACAAAATTGTTGTTATGTGAAAATTTAAGCATTTATTATATTTATATAAATAAAGTGTGTATATAATTGTGAATAATTATGTACGTTACGCTAACTGCATAGGTTATTTGTACTTAAGATATGTAAAAATTTCATTAAATTTTTTTTGTTTAAGATAAATAGTTAATCAAGACTGAAATTATGATACAATCGATTTATGTTTTTTTATCAAATCTTTGTGTATTACTGTCACTTTATATACATACAAACTTTTTAAAATTTATATTTATTCTATTTTCTGTGGTTTTATTAATCTGTTCACGATTGGTTTTGTGGCTGTGGATGTGAATGCATTCTCTCTTATTTTGTATTGCAATGTTTTTCATTTATTTGATGATGTTTGGCTCAATGCATCTATTGTAGTTAGATGAAATAATTTTTTATATAAAATATATACAGATTTTTTTTTTCATTAAAATAATTTTATTTTATTTTCCTTTTTTCTATGAAAGCACAAAATTCGACCTCTTAATCATTATTTGGAGGGTGGGTGGTATGCCAAGTATTTTGTTATAATCATATCATTGTTTTGGTGGTAAAAATGATCTACTGCATTTTTGTGAAAATGAAAAGTTGTTACCATATAGGTACATGTTTTGATATAAATTTTTGCTTCATTATTTTAAAAAATAATAATGAATCAATAATTATTGACAATTTTGTATTTATCAATAGTGAAGTGTGAATTTTGTTCATGGAATGGTAATTAGCAAACAACTTTTATTTTAATCAAAATGCGGTCGACTATGTTTACCAATAAATAAACTATTATGTTTTACAAATAATATTTAAAAAAAAAATCATAAAATATTTAAGACACAAAAAGAAAAGTTGAAACTAATAAAATAATATTCAAGGAATTGTTTTGATGATTTATTGTTTTATTCAGTGGTAATTTCTGTACATATTCAAAATCTGCATATATAATTAAATATAAAATGTAGAATTTAGTTGATTACATTAATGTTTAGTGATTCTTAAAAATAATTTGGTCATCTGTTGAACAAAGTACTATCTATATCACACAAAAATAAAGCTCTGATAATAATTAACCAATTTGTATTCTGCATCTTATACTAAGCATTTGCTATTATTTTTACTCATACTTGGACTTTACTGTTTTTCTATAATTTTTTTATCTCTGTCTTAACTGAGGTCTTGATAGCTGTTTAAAGACTGCCTCTGGAGCTGAGAAAAATACTGGCCTCATTCATGGTCTATTATATATGCTGAGAATTTTACATGGTGTTAGTGATGTAACATTTTCTGTTTAATTTTATTATTTTATTTGTATTGTCTTTTTTTCATGATTGAGTAAACAAAATATTTTTGTTAGTATAAGTTCTGTAGATTTTCGCTTTCAGTTAAGTGACAAGTTTCAACTTTTTATCAATTTCCTTTTTAATATTCTCCTAAATTTGGAAATTAATTTTTAGTTTGGTATACTAAAAACCGAGCAGTAACAAAAAAAATCTGTTGCAATTGATATTTCACGAAACTGCCACTAGATATCAGCACTATACAGACCTCAAGGGCCTCAGAAAAGATGAGCTCCTGCAAACTCCTTCTCTCCTAATACAAAAGGAAGGTTTTCAACCCATCCTTGACTCACCCCGATTTTTGTTTAACATTTCTTTTATTTATAAACAAACTTAAAACTATCTCTTTATCTAATATATCTTAATTAGTTAATTTCTTCTTACATACTACATATTGCTTCCCTTTTGTAAGTTATGGAAATTATTATTTTTTTATTAGTTATTTTAATAAAATTAACCAAATAATTTAAATTAACCGTTTAAAAAATGTACAAATACATTTAATTGAATTTACAAACTTGATAAAATAGTCTACAATGTTTATGCATGGTAATACAGTGAAAATTCTAGTTTGTATTTATTTAAATAATTAAATGAGTTCAATCTGTAGGAATCATTCTCAAATACAACTTTTTTTAGAATTGGGGCTTAAGAACTTGGAAAACTACATTGTTTTAATGCTTATACAAAGCTAAAGTGTATAACCTTAATTATAAGGCCTTGCTGAAGGATTTTTCGTTAGACATTTTATTGATTCTTGTATGATGAATTAGTCAATTGCAAGAGTATAACTTAGTGGAAAATAATTCTATCCAATTTTTCCAGATTGTTTCCATCATTGAGTTTTTGAGTTGGCTAGATGCATTCCCATATGTATGTTCCTGTCTATTAACATCGGGGAATTAATAATTTATGTAAATGTAAACTAGAAAAATAAGAGTGAAATTGTTTATTCAGAAAGCTTACTTTGATTTTTAATTTAAAAATATATTTTATCTAACAATATTGTGCTATATCATCGCTTTCAAAACAATACTACAAGTTTTGGTGAAAATGAGTTAGTATCGGTAACGGAAGTATTAAGGTCAGCAACATGGCATAGTATGATTTTTTGATACTTCTCTTCAATCTATTTAGTAATAGTTCCAAAATTATATAGATAAAAAATAAATTATAAATTGCCTAGTCTACAGGTGCATTTTTTTTTCTCTCCTGTTAAATCGCCCAAAGTGTACTTAGGCGGTATTGTTTTGACAGTGACGATATAATGATGCATATTTTTTTTCTATACTTCTTCTTTTGAGAAGTGTAAGTATAAAATTACTTTTTCAAGAACTTTATTTAAAATAAATTAACTATAGATACAAATGTTTTGCCAAAATTTCTTAGTCAGTAATGTTTTTTTTTTAGAGATTGGTTATTACCATACCCAATGTGTTGTTTATGTATAATATTAACTAATACTAAAAAAACTAACTAAAAATTAATACAGTCTTAAAATTGATTTTTACTAAATTGATAAAATAAGTTTTTAAAAAAAACAAGAACATTTTTGTGATAAAGCTTTCTGCCTCAACATTTTTATCAAAGAAATGCGTATCTTGGTGGCTCCATTTTCTGGTATACATTTATGACTACAGTTATCTCCTACCTGTTCATTAGGTCAAGGTTCAATATTAGAAATAATTGAGAAAGAAGGTTACCTTTTATATTTTACGATAAGTAGGCTCATACAAAAAATAGTGATATTAAAGTAAATGAATTAGATATATAATATGTGATTGATTAAAGTCCTAACATACTGTATGACTTAGTTTCACATTTCTGATAAATTAAATAACATTATTATAAAGACAAAAGTTGTGCATAATATTTTGGGTATTTAGACATATCACTAAATTACTCTACAAATTAAATTCTTTCAAATCATTTAAAAATCTACAATTCAAAAACAACAAAGGTTAATAATTAATGTCCTTAACAATTGTACATTTTAATTAGTGTTACTCTAAAGTCTTTACATGCTTTATACAATGTAGAACATTTCAATATAAACAAGGTGAAAACATTTAACAATGGCACTGATTTTAGACGGCTGCAGATAATCATTTCCGAAACAGGAATGAATGTATTCGAATGGAAGTTTATTTTCTTGTATTTCTAACTTCGATAATAACACCTCCATTTGGGGAATACTTGTTAGAACTGTCAAAACTGAGATCTGGGGTAGCACTTTTGAAGTGGCTTTTAGTGATTGTCTTGGTTTCAGTCGACTCGATTCTTTCCTTTCTACCACCTGGCATCGGTACTGTTTTCTTAGTAAAGCTCTGTACCGTGTTAGTGACGGAAGGTCTGGTAGGATCATCAGATTTTGTAGTGTAGCTTAAAGTTTCTGTGTAGTCGTTACTTCCTCTTCTGACAATGCTTCTGTTCACATCAGGCGAGCTTCTATATGATGCGCTGAATGTAGGCGAATGGATTGGTGAACTTGTGTCACTAGATTTGAATGAAGTCGAATATTCTAGTTTTCCATTTTTGAGAGGCGTGCTGGTGCGAACTGGCTCGGGTGTACCATTTTCATTTCCGTGAAGAGTTTTATATAGTTCAGGTGCTCGGTCCATCAATCCTTTCATAAATATTTTTTTCTTTGTGTCTGTGCTTCTATAATTGTTGTAACCGTTTCGAATCCTGTTTTGATCATATGAACCCAGTGGTCTTCTTTCATCATCCTGAGATAGATCACGTGTACTTCTACTAATACTTGTAACTATTCCAGGACTTTTAAGTGGTTCAACGCCCTCGTCAAGGCGGTGTAAGTGAGGATTAGATGTGTAACGACTGGCACCTTTGTCTAAGTCACCTGCATGGACATTAAAGCTTTTACTTCTCAGAAGATTGCTTCGATATGTTCTTGCTGGTTTAGCTGGACCACCATTGCTCACATTATTCACAATGGAAACATTGAACATGCTACTAGAATTGTTTCCCAGCCTGTACCGATCAGGGTGGCCACTTGTTTCACCATTACTTCTTGTCACGTAAACCTGTAACAGAAAAAGATTTACCTAAATGAGTTATATGTCACTTAATTAATTAGTTTTATACATATATTTTTCAACAAAACCTATATGAGGGGATGATAAACTTAAGAAAACACTGAGTTTTTATCCAAAGATAAATTCATGTGAAATTAAGAATAGTAAATGCTTATAAAATGTTTTGTCAAAATCTATTAACTTTAAAATATATTATCACATAATTATTATATTGTTTGTTCATTTGATGTCACTTTTTGCTGCTATGGCTAATCGGACGATGCTACATTGGGAGCTCTAAATTTTGCCTATCCAGGTTTAATTAGGATAAGGATTTTTAACGAGTACCTTACATCCTACAGGCTCGGGACCCCTGTTTAACGTCCCTTACGAAGGACGGCGTAACTAAGGATTATTTTACTCCCTTTAAAAAATCCTAGGCCACCTGCCGGGCTACAAACCCGTGATCTTTGGCTTAGTAGTTTGTTACACTAACCA
Source organism: Arma custos (assembly GCA_037127475.1). Taxonomy (NCBI): domain Eukaryota; kingdom Metazoa; phylum Arthropoda; class Insecta; order Hemiptera; family Pentatomidae; genus Arma; species Arma custos. The sequence continues at coordinate 27,340,060 of CM073762.1, forward strand.
CTAGACCACAGGCCACCCCCAGATAATTATTAAATCACCACTTATAACGCTTGTCTTCTCATCCCCTCACATGTGAATTATAAATTTATTTTTTAAAGATTAACAAATTAAATTGATAAATATTAAGAACGAGATTGAGATGATCTAAAAATACTTTGTGGCAATAAATCAATTTCTTTTGTTTATAATAAAAAGGGGGTAAAATATAAAGGAAAACAATTTTTATTTCAATTATAATGAATTGTTAAATAAGTAAATAAAAAGATTTTCTGGCGATTGCTAAGCAAAATTGATTTTTTATTTTAAAGAAAAAAACACTGCACCACTACAACCTGTGAACGGGTCTGGTGTTCAGTACATGGTAGAGACTGTACTGTTACTATGGACAACGTTATACAAGGAGGTGATTTATCCCAGATCAAACTCAACCACCAGATTTTCTCCCTTATTTTGGGTACCTTATTGTTAGAACATTTTATAAAGGCTGGGTGAGCCCCAGGAGGGTCCTAGATCCTATATGACCCATCTCCGGCTGCAAACAGACTAAATAAAAAGTCTTGCCAGCAGCGGGATATGAACTAGGATTTCCGGCATGACAACTCAGTGCTCTACCACTGATCCATTCCACTCAGCTTTTTTCAAAGAAAGGCTGATTTTATTATTTATTTTTTTGACAATGCCTATATTTGAATCTCTTTTGAGTTCTAACAAAAAATTTAATAGTTAATTTAATTCACAATCGAATATCAAAAGCAAGGAAGTGAAATGATCATTATTGAATTTAATATTGTTGAAGAGTTTAATGAATGCAATATTTTACTGATATTGATTAAAATATCGAATTGAACCAGATTTTATTAGGTTAAAAAAAGGTATGACAACTGTGAATTTTTTTAAATGAAATAATTCAATTTATACATGCCTTAAAAAAATATATTTATAAGATAATAAATAAGTAATAAATAAAATAAATTAACAATAGGACGAAGGTTGCTGGTTGGTAATAGATGTGGTCACTAACAAGATATTCCACTTTTCTCGGATATGACCTTTTTCGACTGAATTTCAAGCTCCAAATAATTAATCTACATGATGTAATCTCAAACAAAATAAACTATTTATAATTTTTTATAATTATTGGTCATTTTTTATGAGTTATAAATATTTTTATTTTTTAAAGAGAAAAGATAGGCCCTCGACCGGGATTTGAACCCGGAACCTTTGTCACCTCTTTAAAAAATAAAAATATTTATAACTCATAAAAAATGACCAATAATTATAAAAAATTATAAATAATAATATGACGAAAGTCAATAAGATCCTAAATTAAAATTAATGTTCAAAGAACTTCGTTCTAGTGTATTCATCGCAAAAATGGCGGGAGCACACTGGGGCTTTAGGATCTAAAAGAGAGAAGCTTTGTCCTCGACCGAGAAGTGCCTTGGATAGCTCAATTGGCAGAGCGATGTCACGGTGAGACAAAGGTTCCGGGTTCAAATCCCGGTCGAGGGCCTATCTTTTCTCTTAAAAAAAAAAAATAAATAAAAAAAAAAAAATAAACTATTCTTTGAAGTCTAGTATTTTGGTGAAAAAATAAGTTTCAACTTTTATTAGCGAAACCAGTATAAGCTTTTTTATCTTGGACATTAACTAAAACCCAGTTATTTGGTAATCAAGCAATAACAAATTCATACTTTTAAGAATTTCAACAAATTAATGGGTTTCAATTTCATTAAGTTTAATCTCAAGAGATAATATAAGAAAAACAAGAAATCTTAGAGATAACATAAAGATAGACAAGGCTAATACTGAGATTTATTTCTAGTAAAAATAAAAGGTGATTTCTAAAATTTATGTATACAATTCAGAATTATAGAAGACTATAGCTGAATATATTAGAGAAGTTGGTTATTCTAGGACAGTCTGGTTATTCTAATTTGTGTTGTAATTATGTTTTAATACTGTTATTAACTTTTCTGTAATTTAGTTCTTCCATAAAACTTAGGCTTCAAGAAATACTTGAAAATATGTGTTGAATATTTCTTCATAAAATGTTTTAGTACAAAGCTTCAAGAAAATCAAAAAGCCGTCAGAAGTCAGATTAAAAATGAGAAAAGAAAACATAAGTAAAACAATAAACATATGCACATAATCCCAATCGTACAAAATCAGAGGAACACAAATCGTTGTTGTCAATAATGCACTTAATTAATACAGACTCACCACCATGTTTTTAGGAACAGTCTGATGTTTGTGGTTGCAGTCAGTCATAATTAGTCTGTCTCAGGCTGAAAATTAGAATAAAGTTGTATGTAATTTCATGTTGTTAAAACTGTTATGTTTTCAAACTAGTAACATTTAAGTCAGTCTCAACATATAATATATATATATTTCTGTATTCAACCTAATGTAATAGGAATTTTGTAATGCTCAATGCTAAAAAAATAAAAAAAGAAGAAAACGATTTTTTAAGGGCTTTCAATTTTTTTTAATGGTTCAACATAACATTATAAGGATAACCATGATACCTGCTAACCAGAGTTGAGCGTATTCGCATATAGAAATACGAATATTATATATTCGAAAATGTAAATGCGAATATTCCTATATTCGGACGTATAAATACGAATATTCGTGTATTCGCAGAAAAATATGCGAATATTCGCGTATTCGCAGGGAAAATTTGCGAATACATAATTGTGTACTCGCAGCGTATACACAAATTCGTTCGTATTTACTTGAGAAAAATACAAATACACTCGTATTCGCTACCAAAATATATGAATACAATCTCAACTAAAAAGTTACTAAATATTATAAGTATTGGGCAGGATTTGCCAGGAATTCAATTGACTTTAAAACTTTAAAAACACTAATTTATGCATTCCATGACAACAATGTTGAATCAGCCATTAAAATAATCATCGGGCAAGCCAAATCTTTTTTATTAACAAAAGACCTAGTTTTTGTTGAACAGGTGAAAATTATATTTTTTCAATGAATTATATTTTTTTTAAAATAACAATTAAATAATTACTTTTAATATTAACGTAGAGTTAATACAGCAATAATAATGTTTAGCCATGGAATGCTTGAATTAGGGTTATTAATTGAGAATATAACTCTATTCGTATTTTGTCCTGCGAATACAAGTGTATTCGTACATTTTCGTAGCGAATACGAATGTATTTGTATTTTTCTCAAGTAAATATGAATGTATTTGTGTATTTCAGCTGTAAGTACACGAATATTCGCAAATTTTCCCAGCGGATAAGCGAATATTCACATATTTTTCTACGAATACACGAATATTCGTATTTATACGTTCGAATATACGAATATTCGTATTTACATTTGCAAATACAAATATATTCGTATTCGCAGGTTGGGAGAACTTTGGGTGATATTCGTATTCGTATTCGCGAATACGAATACGCCCAACCCTGCTGGTTACTAGTGATAGGTTTGTCTTTTGGGCCAAACCTGTTATCTCTAATTTTCAAAGAGAAAAAATTACTTATACATATCATTTGTTCAAGATATTATTCATCTGTTAATGTAATTATTTATTCTAATGGGAAAGATAGTATGCAACCGATAAAAAGAACAAAAACATTTACATAGTTGTAATTTTATTGAGAATAAGATGTTGGTTTGAGTATTTTTTTTGTCATCTCTCGGGCTATCAACAAGGCCAACCAATATTTATTCAATAGGTAATTTTGTCTTAGCACTCTACATTTTTAGAATAAAAGAGAATACAAAATTATATAAAATGACTAAAACTCTTAGAAAAAAGAAAGGAAGATTCTAAACAAAATATTATTAATTGCTTTTTATGACTCATCCTTTCATAAAAAACAATTTTCATATGATAATTTGTTACACAGAAGGTTCCTATACTTATGTTTGTCACAATTTTTTGAAGCATTTATGACTAATGGGTTTTCGCCTGGCCAAAAAACAAAGAAAAAACACAGCTGATGACTCTTTATGTGGAGTTATCTGGTTTGTTTCTAAAAACGTTTAAAAAATCTTAGAAAAAAGTCATGATTTTCTACATAAACAATTAAAAGACCAACAATAATTTTAAAAACATGAGTTGTATCTGAAAGTTCAAGTTCTGCCCAAGAAAGATAGATATAAAAATATTAAGATGTGATAGAGGATACCTATAAGGAGAATTGTAAGTAGGCTTGAATTTGTTCCTAGATCTCTAATACTTATTGTCCTCAAGTGTGGCATATTGCATTATTTTGACTAGAGCAGAAAAAGCTCATTTCTACTTTGAAATACATCAACAGAAAAAAATAAAAATGATCAAAGGAAACCTCTTTTACACAGAATAACACAATTTGTTTTTCTTCTTAAAAAAAAAAATAGTGATTTTCCTATTCGTTAGTAAAGTACGGGAACTATATCTTTGATTTTATTTATCATATCCTAAAGTCATTACATGATTTCTGCAACTACTTCAACAACAGTCACTGCATTAAGCTAACAGAAGAACCAGTTTATATTGTAATGATTTACTTAAATTTAATTTTTAAAATATTTGACTTTATTTATCAGAACAATAAAAAGAAAGTTTCTGAAAACAAAAAATATAAATATTAAAAAAATAGATTGTAATTAATAGTTCTTAAAAGCAGCACTTAAAGTAGTAAAAAAAAAAAAAAAAGAAAATTGACTAAGAGAAAAGTAGGATCACTGAAACTGATTTGAAATCAAAGTAACAGATCTATCACCGCTAAAAGCAATTATGTAGAAGAAAGTTAAAAAAAACTCCAGCTGACTACTTGCCTGCAATGAGGAAAATTTAAACACGGAGGTTATTAATGATGTTTTAATTGAGTTAGTTAAAAGTAAAATTTTAGAAAAGGAGGTTAAGTACGAAGATGGTTAGTTTTCAATTTTGATTTTTCTAAAAGGAGACGAACCTGTTTTTTAGTCTTGTGCTCTTGGAGTTTTCGCGGGAGGGTCTGAACTCCCCCTCGATCACTGTAGTACAAGGTCGTTCCATTCGAAACAGGGTTCTTATCATTACTCAGCCTGCTTGTCGATTTACTAAGCCTCCCAAGTGTGCTTGTACTGTTTGACTGGTGCCTGTAATAAAAATTCAACCCATTTTTGAACAAATTTTGAATCAAATTTCATGAGAATATTTTATTTCATTGCTGTGACATCTGATGATCTATGCTCTCAATGAATGAAATTTCCCCCTAAAGAATAAGCAGGTCATAATAATCATAAAAGCTTCTGAACCCTGAATCTAATTAGGGAGAATGAATTGGATTTTCATTATTTCAATTAATATATATTTAGCACCATACAAAATTAAAATAAATCCTATGAAATAATTGGGTTTTCAGGTAATATTTTTTTCTAACATCATCCTTATAAGAATTCAAGCTGTAAGTTTAATATTTCACCATGTGCTAGTCGAAGTCTAATCAAATATGACTAAAATTCTAATAATTTTGCAAGCATACTTACTATCTTTGGTTGGCTAATAAAAATAAAAATAAATAAAAACGTGCACTCCAGGTGTAAGCAAAATATTCTACGCAGTGAAGGCACTTTGTATAAAGAACCATTTCAAGACTTTTTTATATTTATATTTATATTTTTTTATATTTATATTTTAACATAAAATAAAATATTTACAAAATAATTTTTATGAGCATTAAAGTTAAATTTAAAAAAAAAGTTAACTATAAGGAAAGATTCAATTTTTTTCTAAGTTAAATTTGATCCTACAATTTATTTTTAAAACAACTTTAGAGAAATTATAAAATGAAGACTTCCAGTTAACGTTATTATTTTTCTAAAATAACTTCCATTCCTCGAAATAACATTTTATTAAAATTAAAATTCCCAGGATGCATTTTCTATTGCTCTCACGTTATTTAGCAAAACATTGGATCCAATACAGGCATAATTCTCATTACACTTTTGTCTAGAAACAAGGAGAATAATCTCCACAGAAGCATCATCACTTGTCACAAATGTATGTCTAACACCATACAGTACTCATCTGCAATAACAAAAATATCACAGTAGTTAGATTAATACAAACAAGGGTTAATGGTAGTAATTTAATGTAGACAATCACATTAAACCAATATTAATTATTTTTAATCACAGTTAGTTCACTATTAAGTATTAAAAGCGATTAGAAATTAATGATTCGGCATGTATCAAATCCATTACAATGCAGAGGGTATTCAACAGATTGTTAACATTGTATAGGATTGTTTGAGTCACAAAAGTTCAGTTAAAAATTAGGTTATTAATTATTCTGAATATTGGAAACAAACAAACCAAGTTTTCTAAAGAGGGCCATTTTCTTTGTTGCAAAATTATTTTTAGACTATTAATTAAATAAAATTCCAATTTCTCAATTTGAACGATATAGTTACTTATAAATTTTAGTAATCCTTTAGGTAAAATCTATCTCGTGTTCCACTCAGCCATTTAGCAAGCCAGCAATTTAAATATGCATCATTGTGCTCTCTATACTGATGCTATAGTTTAAAAAAAAATGTCCAAAAAACTTAGTGTAAAGAAATGATAATACGAATGTCAAATAAACATCTAGATATGGATAATTACTACCCTACAGGAAAATAATAAAGATTTTAATATATAAACAGGGAAGAATTGCAACAATAGCAAGACAAAACAGGTATAACAACAGATGGGCGGATTTAAATGTCCCGCGAATTTGAATTTCAGATGAGATACCAATACCGAATCAGATCTCTTTTTGCTATAGTAAATTATTTATTTTAAATTCCGATTGTATAATTAATTCATAAGACCACGCCCGTTCTTTATAAATACTGCGCCGAACAAATAGACTGGATAAGGCGATGGACTACGCAGCAATTATCATGCAAATTTCTCATATCAAGTAAACGATCAATCGGACGTCAGATTTAGTCCTCAATGCCAGAGGTACGTGTTTTAAAAGGCGTTGCTATATTCATTTTAGCTTCATTCCAGCATGGTTTGATAAACAGTTGCATCGTTAATAAACATAGTTTCGAAATCAGTATTTTTCCCAGTCAGATTATGGTAACAGATAGCTATTGATGTTTATGCTATATCTTTCCACTTGTGACAAAGAGATACGATGGATAGTATATATTATGTAGCAACGAAGTACTAGCCATGAAAGAAAAGATAAACTTTTTGTGAATTTTCCTCTTATACGATCGTTAAGCGTAGAGGGTATAGCAATCTTGTAACCTTTTGACGTTCTCAGTGTTCTGGTGTGTTTTCTGTTACCCCTATTTTTTCTTTCACATTTATGATATCAGTAGAACATTTTGCACATTAAGTAATAAAATCGTTAACCACTCAAACAATGTTGTTAATCCAGGAAATTCCGTGCAAACTCTAACTATCCAAAGAACTCGGGGAACTGCCAAGTGGCGAAATAAGAAAGAGGAACCAATAAAGACTATTAAGATTTTTTTTTTGGTGTCGTCTCAATTACATTTCGTCGTTCCAATGCTAAAAAGTGTGTATCCTTAAAATTGTTTAACGAAGGAGCGATTATAGTTATGGAAATAAGTTGGCAGCTAATTTTTTAATTAAATTGGTGGTAATTTGGTTCTAAAATAGTGACGTCACACATTCATATAGATGTTTTGGTAATTGCAAAAGGAATTCACATTTTAGCATAAGTTACTGATGCGCATTTTATTTTTAAACAGACGAGATACAAATATTGAAGTTAGTGCGTACTCTCAATCAGAGTAAAAGATTGATGTTTGATTGGAAAATAGTTGATTGGATAATTCTAATGATTGATTGAATTGGTTAGGGGGGTGGAGCCAAGGATAACACAAAAATAAGCAGAACTTATTTTTCAATGGTGCCAACGTTTCGGCCTAAGGTGTAAGCCACCTTCAAGGCAAATAGCAGGTAGTTCGGTGGTGATGACTTGTCAAACTAACATTTATCAACAGTTGACTAATGTTAGTTACACACTGTGGCACACTTCAAAAATAAGTTCTGCTTATTTTTGTGTTATCATTGACTGCACGCCCTGACTAATTCAATCCATCATCAGAGTAAAAGATATTTGAAATACACATAACAAAGTAAATTTAAGGTACATTGGCATGATAACACTTTTAAGTAGTATATTATGGTTTGGCAAACAGGTGGAGCAAGAAAAAAAAAGATACTGAAGAACATTTTTCCTCAGCAGCGTCACCTTTTGAGAAATATGGGCATTGTATCTTTTAATGCCACAACGTGGGAGGAAAACAACCTTTAAGTTATCCAGCTTCGTCCTGAGAGCTCGAAAATGGTCGAAGATCCTTCGTGACAGAAAATGAGCGAATAAAGAGATGAAAGATAAGATAGAGAGAGGATGAGATAGGAATAAGGAGGGGTATAATGGAGCGATTATAGCCAAGAGGATCAGAGGCATCTGTGGGCAGGGCCCGGCTCTTTATAAGGAGCTGCAAGGACCAACCTCCGCAACAATATCAGAGTCGGCCAAAAAAGGTCTACTAGTCGGCTCCGGCGTAGAGGAGCTAGTTACCGTCCCTATGCCTGCTATATATACCCGTATCCGGGAGGCGGAAGAGCGAGGAACACCTCTGGAGGTCGTCGATCAATCAAAGAAGACAATGGAATGCTTAGGGAACATCTGAGTTCGAAGTAATACCTAACAGAAAGCTTATAGCTGCTTGTAGCAGTAGGAGTTACATTAAACGGGTTATCGGTCATCACATACAGGCAACTATTTTATTATTAAGAACAAATGGAAGTGGAAAATGGAAAAATGGAAAAGCTTCAGTTAGTTGAGGTTCCTTATTAAGTATAATATAATAATAATTTTAGTCATTTTTTAGGACTGACATTATAATTACAACATAACACTTAACAAATACAATCATGTTTTAACATTTCACAATAACGTCATAGGCTAGCGTGACCAGTTATGCTTTATTATGAAACAGGGCTTATCATAGGTCGGCCTACGTAGAGATCCTGTAAAGGGTCAGGCGCTCTTAAAGATCACCGTTCTAGCAATACCTTGATAGACAAAACTTAGGACTACTGTTGCATCGTCTGATCAGCCATAGTAGCATATAGTAACGAGCAATGAAACAAAACAATATTTAGCTAATGAAGATAAGACACCTGTAACCCGCATAACCTGAACTTTTGGATCTTTATGAAATAGGGACCTGATATTGTATATATTTAATAACTTTTATAATTAGATATAAAGTATTAAGTTTTTAAACTCGTGTATAAAAGTGGACTACTCCTAAACACTACGAACCTTTCAAACCAGAATAGGAAGATCTAAATTTATTTCGTCGGTCCATCACGTTGAATTAATTTCAACAAGCCTGGATTCGAACGCAAAATAATACTCTTTTATAATATATTTACACGAAAAAACATTTAAGCAAAACAACTACAGAATATTAATAATGGTATAGTCAACAACCCATGGTTTCTTACAGTAAAGCTCTAGAACAAACCTTTCGCTTGTATATTTCTCGCACAATTCATTCACCTGAAACCTTCCTTTGTTTTCAGTTGCCAAACAAATCCTCTTAGTTTTCCAACAGGTAATAAATGTTGCAAGCAACTGGCACTATTTAGTACATTTTCCCCCTTAGTAACGACATTGGATCACGATGTACTTCATTTAAGATTGAGGCGGCACATATGCTAAAGAGGAGGTTGATCCGGGAATCATCCTTATCCACATATCTCCATTTACGGGAAGTGAATTGGAGCAGCTGAATGAGAGGACAAGAGCTAAACGATTCAGCGTAGGACGGTCATAGCCGGCTCAATGAACGTAGGTACAACGACGTCATAGCCTCAGTGAGTCATGCTCCAGATGCAAGTGAGTCAAGCCAGGCCTACTACCGGTCCCCGCCGTCCGGGAGCAACATGACTATAAAAGTATCCCATAATTAGGACATCTGATGGCTCCGTAGCTCATACCTGCCCACGGGTCGGTCGGCTTGGAGATCATTTGTAACGCGGCTACGCGAACATATCACGCCAATAGAGATATATCTTAAGTGCCAGCTTACAAGAGGGGGACAATCGGTTTAAGCCTAGCAGGCAATAAGTCAAACCTACTTGAAACTATAACACAAAAGAAACTGAAAGAGAAAATAAACAACTATTGTCTTGAAACGTAGGCAATGTTATTGATCGTGACAGAGCGATCCACAATTCATGTCCGAGAACATTGAAAGTACTTATTGCATACATTAGTAACGCATACCTTTTCTAAAACCAAATATTTTAACTCACAGAGAATAAAATAAGATTAGATTTTTCTTTCTTGTATCTTATTGTAAGAATAAAGCCGATTCGTAAATCTGTCAGTAACTAACTATAAATATTCTCTAATATTTTTATTTTGAAGATAAAATAGATATTCTCATCAATCCTGAACATACCTATCTCACTAAGCATCGTTAAATTTTAAAATCGAGACTTCTCTCAGCAAAGAAGACATCTATTTCCTTTTTGACTCTACATAATGTTCTATCAATAAGTCAGGGAACAAATACTTTTCCGAGGAGTATCCATTCAAGTATGAACATCTTAGGTCATTTCCCATGTTTCCGCTCCATACATGTGCAGCCCTGGAGAATTAGCGGTTCAGTCGAATTTTATCCAGAGAAAGATAATTGTAGTGAGGAAATCTTATAATAGCGGCGTAAAATCAGAAAATTAACCCGGTGAGTGCGAAAAAAAAATCACATAGATGTAAATAAATAATCTTGTAAAGTGATTTTTCCTTAGTAAGTTTAGGTAATAAAGCGGCACAATTGCTTACTACACCCTGGTATTCATGAAATTACAGATCCTATTTGCGATATGTAAATTACACCCATTTATATATCTACAGCCCCAGTGAATAAACGATTAAGTTGAATTTTGTCCAAAATGAGTTTCTTGTATTTAAGCGGAATCGTGTTTTTCTTGAAGTCCATAAGTGGTTTAGTCAGTCATTAATAGAGAATTCTCCATTTCAAACCAAAAAAAAGAAAGAAAAAAGCAGAGAATGACGTGATTGCGCTTCCCTCAATACAAATAACTAATATATAAACACACACACACATTTTTGTATCGAGACCAATATTACCTCATTTAACCTCTTGCTAAGTACAAATAACCTTGACAGTAAACTATGGGTGTTCAAAAATATGATTGATTTAGTATTTTTAGCGTTATTTATCATATTACTTGTTCTATTACTTCAAATCATAAGTCAATATTCAGCGTTAAGATACGTGATGCAATCTCCTGCTATTAAATCAACTGCTCCTTTGAAGCTCAGAGCTACTGATGGGGGCCATGGACGAATCGTTTCCTTCCTTCCTTTCGCAATAGCTAACATTTAAGCTTATAGCTCCATGTGTTCAACTCCTGGGCCGCTAGGAGGCCATCGCTCAGGGACGAGCATTCCTCTGCCTTTTGCGTCTTCTTATCAACCAAACCAAGGAATTCCATTGGGCTAGATCTGAAGTTATGTAGAATAGTAACATGGATCGATATTCATCATAAGAGCCAGCTACATAGCGAGGATCATGGATTAGGAAGTGAGGCAGATTGCAAAGAAATATAAAATGATAGCTTTTGCCCGCGGCTTCGTTCGTGTGGAATTTGGGCTGCCACATAGTTTCGTGAAAGATCATTTTAAATAAATATTTTTTTTTTAAACTATAAGTTACTCAATCATCCAAAATTTCAGATGTGTAACTTCAAAACTGACGGATTCTATTCAATCATTGAACCCCTATTAAATTAAAGGGGAAACCCTTGGGGGTGGAATTATCCAAATTTCATCCTTAAATTATACAAAGAAACTATCTGCAAATTTCAAGATGCTAAGTTCCCGATTTGCCTTTAATTGTGTACTATAATGGATTCTCCACAGACCTAAACATTAGGCGGGGAGGGCACTTGCCCCCGTGCACCGACCCTCCTCTGCGGGGAATAAATCTGCGCTTGCTGTAGCCTATGTGTTATTCTGATGTATTACCTATATTACTGTCACGTTTCATCCAAATCCGTCCAGTAGTTTTTGCGTGAAAGAGAGACAAACATACAAACTTCCACATTTATAATATTAGTAAGATTAGGAGGATATCAAAACAAATAGTTTCAATCATGTTTTTTCTGTTATTTTAACAACTATGATCATGTGATTTGCCTTTAATTATGTACTATAATGGATTCTCCACAGTACCTAAAAAAGTCGGGGAGGGAGGGCATGTGCCCCCGTGCACCCCCCCGCCCTAAATGCGCGCTTGCGTTATGTGTTATTCTGATGTAAAACCTATATTTCTGTAAAATTTCATCCAAATCCGTTCAGTAGTTTTTCCGTGAAAGAGGGACAAACATACAAACTTTCACATTTATAATATTAGTAAGATTATTCTACGATTAAAAAAATTACATTTTTATATAATCACCTGTCAGGGAGCAATAATACATTTCCATTTTATAAAATGCAACATTAAAGTTTACGAGGAAGAAAGTGTGTGCTGATCCACTCTATACTTCCTGTATGTTTTGCCAACGCATAACGTTTTAAAAGCTATCTACTCGTCGGGAAAGTCAGCGTTGTAAAATAAGAAATGCTTAAGTCTCTTTAAAGGAAAAATAAATGTGGAACGAAGTAGTAGTGAATTTTTCGAAATCTTTCTTACGCAAGTGAATGAAGCAATCTTCCGGAACAGTCTACAACTAACCTGTTTGAGAACCGTTCATCATCTTCGCAAGAATTATCAGATTAATAAATCTGCATATCGTTTGGTAACGAAACAGCCAAATCTAATTTACATAAATTTAGGAAGGAGGAGGGGAAATCAAGCTAGCAATACACATCCTACACGCCCAATACACACAACTGCCAATTTTCACTTTGTAATTATCTTTCTTTGAGCCGTTTTGAAATATTAATTGGACTCGGAAGAGCGAAAAAAAAAAGCTTTCAAGAAAATCATCAAATAAGCTAAAACCAATCTTCATAACTCTTAAGATGAAAGAGATCCGCAGGAAGGTGCATTTCTCTCATACTAAATTGGAAAAGTTTTAGACAGGTTAATTCAGTCAAGAAGACAGAAGGTTATCACCTTTAGGACCTATGCATTGTATAATGCAGATTTATGTCCGTCAAAGATGAACTGTCATTACATAAGACAATAAGAGATATCGCAGAGAGTAAGAAATGTGAGGGGATTTTGATGGTGATGTGTTGGAGTGTGCAATGTTATGTATTTGCTGTGACTATATAATTTTACAGTCAAACAAGGAGCATTAACATTTTTTTTTAGAATTTTTGATTGTTGTTGGTGTCTTGTGTATTTAGACGTTGTTTGCTGAACCCCAAAGTTCTGCTACATATGCCCCAATATGTCTTAGTGTATTGTAATTTAAAAAAAAAAATGTTTAGTTAAAATAATTCATTAAATATCGTTTTCATAGGAATGTGAAATTAGCTGAATAATATAAACAAACTAGCGAGGTAGCCAAAAACAATGTGGGCGTAGCCCTCATTTCACTGTTCAATGACCCCGATTCAAAAAATGGCCCGTATAAAAAACTTTCTTAAAAAAAAAAATTAGTGGGCTTGTTTGGGCTAGGGTCGTAGTTTAGGATACCCACTCAGTACGGGAACAAGAACGGAGAATTAGGTTGGGAGATATATCAGGTTATTAGAACATGAACCTAAAAGGTTCTTACATTAGGAAAATAATAATTTGTTTACTTTAAAAAATCCTAGGGCCAACTGCCGCGATGAAGGGGAACTGTAGGTTTGTAGTTATGCTGTATATACTAATTCTGTATTGTATAAACCACACCTATGCTTAACTCACTGTACCATTCAGGCATCAACTGAACTTTTGCAGTGTATACTCCAAGTCATTTAATACAGTAAGTTCCTGTTCAGTACAATACTCTACCTGTTTATCCATAGTAAATTAAGGACTTTAGAGGACCAAATTTGACTGATACGAATGGTGGGGATTCTTGTTTGGTAATTAAAATGTAAAGTCTACTAAAAGATTACACTAATAATTTACTTGAACTTAAACAAAACTCGACTGACCACAGTTCCAGCAGTAAAGTAAGTAGTTAATTGTCAACATGTTCAATGCGCAGTATCTTGGTACTAATTATTCGATTTAGAAGAAATAGCGGTTTATGGAACAGACCTCAAGCAATTTTTATGTTAATCTTACAGCCATTTTGAAGCCATACATTATGAGTACTGGATTTGATAAACATCATATCCTTAAAAAAATACAGTCATGAGTCAATCTGTTAAAGACATAATTCTGGCAATGACAGACACAGTCAACCCGCCTTATAGGAAAACTATGTGAAAGTTGTTGATATTTCGCAAATCTAATCGACAATACCCATTCAATGTGTCCTTAAAAACAACACTGCATGCAAATTAATGCTGTGAAAGTATGACGATGTTTAAAATATAGGTTCCGAGTCGGATACGAAAATTCCTGATCACACTTAAAAGGGAAAGATGATTAAAAATTCAAGACTGATCACAAAGAATGATTGAGGTAGTATTTAAATCGCACTGGCACAATACCAACCCAGTTAGAAGATAATTCCCGAAGGCTATAATTAACCAATCAGGGAGGAAGGTAATGAGCAGTTAGATCGTGAGTAATGTGACAGAAATGCGCTCAACTGGAGGAACGGAGAGGAATGGTGCCATGCAAGACAATGGCCTAGCGAGCAGGTGTCGTCCATAGGGGCGTGTTCGTTCATAAATATCTCCGGGTAATTCCAGGTCGTGGCGAAACGTGTACTTTCCTGCTCTCTTGTGCAACTCCATCTCGGAATGTTTTGCCACTTGAGGCGCCAATATGTTTTTTTTTCTTCCATGGAATATATAATGGCGCCAAGGACTGTTGCCGGTAGCAGAGCTCGACCTGCTATCGCGGTTCTCATTACCCAATAACAATCTAATTACCCAACCTTGGTCCAAGCAGCAGACACCACTTCGTATCCTGTTCTTCTAAGGCTTCCCTACTATCATTACTCCGACAGGAATTCTTCCATGCTCCCTTTTTTTATAATCTTATATAAACAGTCACATGTGCGAAAGGATGCCGATACTCACTCTGTTACAGTTCCACATTCTTTGACCAAGGAAAAAAAAATCATAGCATTACATTTAAAGGATTACGAAATATGGTGTTAGTTTCGCAGGCTATCGCTTCGAGTTAAGTTGCATCAAGCTTTAACTTTTCTTTCGCTTCCTTTTTAAGATTCTCGAAAAGAATAATAATCACCAGTTTCAATATAAAAAAAGAAAAACAGAGTGTGTAGTTAGAGAAACGGAAAAGTGTATATTTCTTAACTAACAATTCGAACTACATAAAGGTTATATTTGACAATTTTACTATTTTTTATAAAACCATTTTATTAATTTCTGTATATAGTAACTATTATTGAGTGTATATAACCTTTATTCCCGTTCCCAGAGAACCAAAACACTTGAGCGGTCCTTTCTCGCTCGGTCTACCTCCCTTTGGAACTCACTACCACCTGATATCCGTCATGCGTCTTCTTTATCCCCAGCTAAATCCGAACTATTCCTACATTTCCTTAATTCCCAAACAGATGTTCTCTAATCAATAAAAATAAATAGCTATATTCAACACAATAGATTGAGTAAATACTGTAAATATTCCACACTCATTATGATACTATTATTCATATTATTGGATGTTCTCACCTACTTTTTTATTTTTCCATTAGCCAATTTCAGTTTATTGTAAATTTTTATTCTATTATTTTATTTTATTTTATATATATATATATATATATATATATATATATATATATATATATATAGATATATATTTTCCTCTATGAGAATGTACGTTATGTTCATATTTAATTGTAGAATTCCAATGATGTAGCCGTTTGGCCAGAAAAATTTCTATTAATATCTGTACAATATTGTTATTCCTATGAGACCTGGTCCTAGAATAAAATTATGTTTCTATTCTATTCTATATAGAGTAAAGAACTGATTTACACATACTGTTTAGGTTATATCACAATCTATACTTCGAAATATTAGTGGAAACGTTCGAAATGATTACCGAAGTATGCATATTTCCCTTACACCCTTTCTTCATATCTAAACTCAGGTTTATTATTATTTTTGAGAATATTAGAAAGGAAATGAATGAAAAATTAAAGCTTGTTGTGACTTAAGTCGAAGCGACAACCTGCGGAACTTATACCCAAAATATAACTGGAAGCTTTGTCGTACGACCCGCAGGGTTAATGTGTTTCTTCAGTTAACTGGAAATTCCAACTGAAAGTTGTTTATGTTTTCTATACTCATTTAAAATAACACACAAAAAAAATCCATCTGTAGAAACCATATAAGGTCTTGGCTTTATTGTCTTGGCAGTATTTAGGAAGGAAGGACTGTACTGTTTCTTAGAACAGTTGCGCAAGGTTATTCAGCGTGATCACTCCCCAGATTAGAGGTTCTTTTATGCAAGATAAATAATTGTTCGATTTAATCATGCTATGGAGAATTACATATCGATGTATAGTTTTAAATAAGTTACATTTCGATATGAAGTTTACATATAACGTATTAGTATAGCCCAGCTTAGGTTTTATGTTTAATCTACCGTGAAACTATGAAAACGGTCGGATTATAAGTAATTAAAAATTATAAAGAATTATGTATCATAGGACTTCGCCTGAAAATAAATTTATTAATTAACAAAAAGATTCTATGCGGTGTCAAGGTTAGGATAATAACCTACTATGCCTAAGATCGGGGATTCGCAACACGGTAGGTGGCATTAACATTTTTTAAACGGAGTAACTTTAGGACTCTGTAGTTTTGCCTGATTAGTCATAGCAGCATAAAGTTACATTAAAGGAAAGAAGGTTTTATGTTAGAAAAATAAACATAACCTTTGTGATGTCAGGTAACGATATTACCTGATGATATTCCATGAGCAGTAAGTAGTATGAATAAGCAAATGGTAAAATGTAGTCGACCTAATACGGCTAGGGATATTTTCTCTTTTTCTTTTTGGTATAAAAAAAAATAATAGAAAACTCCTCTCTGCTCTAACCATACAGCTCATATAATGTTAACGTATTCCAAAGCAAATAGTATACCGAGCTAATATATTCTGATTTATACGAGCAACAAGTTATAATCTGTGGAAGGGAAATTCGCCAGGGAAGTATTTAATGAGAGGTTGCGGGTCGATGCTAAGGACCAAGAAGGAAACGCTCCGATCCCCAACTGTAATTCATTCCTTTCCTTTTATGGAATATGAAACGACTGCCTTAAATCGAAAACGTTTCCTCCAGGAACTCCTAATTTCATTAGTTACCGTTAATTAGGCGATAGCAACTTTCAGACAAAAAAAAAGTAAAAAAATTAATGCTTTTCTTATTTACATTTCCTAATATGTACAAGTATATTTCAGCACGGACAACTGGTTAGATTTTATGATATTTAGATCAATAATCCTGTATTCTAAACATGTGGTTTTAATTTACTTCGGTATAAATTAAATTATTCAATTTAAAAGGAGTGGCAAGTCATAAATATATAAATTAATAAAAAAAAAGGAACTAGACGTTCCTGTTTGATCGGGTTCAATTTATTTATAGTTTATTTTTCCTTTCACGATACCAATTTCATCAGATGGAACAAACCGTTATCCTAGGTTATTAGATAAAACAATATTTATTTTATGTTTTATGTATTTAGTTTATGATGTATTTACTATAATCATACTGAAATGCATACTAATTTTAAAAGATCTATCAAAAGTAATTTTAAGTTATTAAAACAAGGTATAATCTAGTAGTTTTGCTACACTCGCTCCGAAGATACTAATATTTAATATAATATCGAATATTTTTTATAACATTTTATAACTAAATAATCCCCTAAACTTTATGTAACTTCTACATTTAGACTGTATATATAATACAATATTTCCAGAATCTTGAAGTCAAGTCAGTTTGTTTTGAGGTATGATTGTACTCCTAATAACAGTGACATATAGAATTGCAGATGATTCCATCTGCAATGCTTATTAAATGTTAATATTACAAAATAGTTCAAAATTTCAATATAATATTGAAATTAATACTTATTTCTATACTATAATCAAATGAAGCTGACAAAGGACAATAGTGAATACTACATTTGACATACGAATTGATGGTGAAATATGTGAAATATACATTAATCAATAGAACTGAGTGAATGTGAACGAAATATCACCAAAATGTAGAAGATCATTTATTAAAAGAAACTTTAAAACACTGAAATATAAATATATAATGACCCAATGTGTTTTTATGTCTCTGACCTTTGTCCTAAGAATTTAATAGAATATATCATTAAATACATTACTGTACATACATGACTGTATCCAGTCCTATACGGTTCATAGATTTTTTTTTATACTTTGGAGACTTTATCACAAAATTAAAAAAATAAAATAAAACAAATAATGAAGGTAACTTGTTCCCCATGCAAAGTTTAAGGTAATTTAATTTAAACAAATTTTAATGGTAAAGACATTGAGGGTCTTATGTAATAATGCAATAATGTCCAGATAAATTAACGTAAAACAAACTTTATCGAGTCCACGTATTTCTAACTTTTGTGTGTCAGTCCTAAATAGTTTCTTTCTCCCAGAAGCGAGTACAAATCGCTTACTAATAACTAAAATTAAAAAATAAAATGGATTCCTAGTATACATGTTGATAACTATTGCAAAGCAGATCTTCAAGGTGGAGTTTGATAAAGACTTCTCAGAAGAAAACTGCAAGAATTCCGCTGGGAATTTCCGCAATCCGATCATTTAAGTTTTTTTTTAGATCATATTAGAGACGGATCACTTAGCAGATTCTCAGCATATGTAATTTATTATTGCCTTCATTCTTTATATCATCTATTTAATTTAATTCAGTTTGTTTTTGTTCATCGTACATGTTTGTATTTATGATGCGTCCATTATTTTCGTTAATTTATTAAAAATTAGTCAAAAATGATTAAAAAAAATATTCCATCATGAACAAAGACCATCCATATACTCGATTAGAAGGTAGATAGAATAATTTATCTAACATATCGGTATATCGTCAGGAACATATAAAATACTGAAATAAAAAGTTTATTTAGGTATTTTAACGATTTATATCATCGTTACATAACTATTTTTAAAATGATTACCATATTAAAAATTATCTACATTTTATAAGCGTTTGTAGAGCTGAATCTTTGAATCAAATAACCATTCTGATCATTTTAATTTTACTAAATCAAAGGAGAAAGTAGCTTTCGATTGAAAATCAAATACAGTCAGCAACGGATCTGAGAAGATGGAGGGGCACTTCCTAAATTTAAAAGATAATAACCTAATTGGAATGAAATTGTATTGCTTAACTTAAATTGTAACAGGCTTTAGTTCAGTAAGTACAATATAATTAATCTGATAAGATTTAATTATGATTGTATTATATGAAATATATTTATTGGGACGCTGAATAATAGAAGGAACAGCTTATTAAGATTGTCTACAGTTGTCGATATCCTAGTTCCTACTGTATTATTTCACTGCCTTCAGTAGTTTCAGTGGGTGAGGTCAGATGAAGTTTATTTTGTATCGAATAGTCTTGGGGATAAGAACACCATTCATTTTAATAAGTAAAAAAATAAGATTGTAACGATAAATAAACAATATGAATAACAAATTTACGAATGATATGCTCAAGTTCCATCTAGGAAACTTCCATAATCTTTTCTGCAGCCACTTGCAATACTCTACCATACATTTACAGCGTTTTCCGATGAATACAACTGTTGTGCAAGAAAGCGGAAGAATGAGACCTACCTGGAGTCCGGCTTCCTCCTGGGGTACTCGCTCTCCTTGCCGTAGATGCTGCCGGCGAAGGGGTCCTCCCCGAGGTAGTACCTGTGCACCGTGCCCATGTCGCTTCCAGTCTGTGTCCCGGAGTCGACTCCTCTTCGGCCTCGCAGTCTCCCCACCAGTCTTCTGAACGACTCCCCCAGGCCCTTCTTCTCCCCTCCCGAGCTCGGCTTCTTGCCGGCCGGGGGGATGTCCGCCGCGAATCGTGTCCGCTGGTACACCTGCAGGGAAGAACAAAGGAAACCTTTAGGTCAAAGTAGTCTAAGAAAATATATAATAAACTTACTTAACGATGTCATGCACAAAGAAACCAAAGATGGACGTGTTATCCAATAACAACGATCCATAAACCTTGTGGATTATCCTCATCAGCAAAAGGAAACAGTAAAGAAAGAAAAAGTGAAAAATAAATGACTGATAATCCGGAATTCGAAAAGACATATTTTTCAATTCACGGAATTCATTAAGCAGCAATATTAACCCAGTAACAGAGATTGCACTGTTTCTAAACTAACTATTGTGTAAGGAGATGATTCATATTTTAGAGAAGAGTCACTTAGAACAGGGTTTATTTAAGTTCTTTCTGAGGACTTCGCATAGGTCGAAAATATTTTTCGAATGAGGAAATGATTGACCGCATATGAGGAGTTCAGAATCAAAAGCGAATAACACCACAATGTCAAAAATAGACTTTTTGACATTTTTCGCTGGTTTAGTCGAGCGATTTTCTCTAACAGAACACATTGGCGCTGTATTTCTCATGGTTATTGTGCGGCTCTGAACCTGAAGATTCGTGAACATAGAGCATTGCCTGACTAAACTAACGAAAGATTAAAACGTAAGATTCCAAGACAAATCCAAACTTGGGCCGAAAACCATCGTTTTGGAAGAGGTTAGACGGAATAGTATAACATAATGAAGAAATATTGTATGCAGAGGAAGGATAACACACATAAATGAGGTTGGTTCAATTTACTAATTAATAAACATGGTGGGACGAAATAAGAAGAAATAAAAAATTAAAACCAGCAAAATGCCTTGGAAAATTGGTTTTTCAACAATGAAAAGTTTTTTTCTAAAACGTCACTGATCTAAAAAAAAAATACTGAAATATCATATCGAAGACTATCTAGTTGTCCCAGGCTACTAGTGACAAAAGTATTTACAATATGGCCCATAACATCAGCAGATATCAAAATAGTATGTCTTTGATGCTTCTCTGCAGATCGCACATCTTCTTCTACTAAACCCAAGATCGCGGGTTCGTAGCCCGGCAGGTGGCCTTAGGATTTTTTTAAGGGAGTAAAAAATCCTTAGTTACGCCGTCCTTCGGAAGGGACGTTAAACGGGGGTCCCGAGCCTGTACGATGTCAGGTACTCGTTAAAAATCCCTATCCTAATTAAACCTGGATAGGCAAAATTTAGAACTCCCACTGTAGCATCGTCCGATTAGCCAGAGCAGCATAAAGTGACGTTAAATGAACAAACAAACAACACATCTTCTTCTATTTGCCAAAAACAGAACAATATTTTCAATTCTTTATTTGATCTAATGACTATCAAAACATACATTAATAACGTATGAAACCCGAGAATAAGATGCATATACATATACTTACATAATCATATGCAGGAAACAGAAATATCAACTGTCTTGATGATTGTTGTTTGCTCATTTAACATCACTTGTTGCAGCTATGGCTAATCGGACAATGCTACAATTTTGCCTATCCAGGTTTAATTAGGATAGGAATTTTTAAAGAGTACCTGACATCATACAGGCTCGAGACCCCCGTTTAACGTCCCTTCAGAAGGACGGCGCAACTAAGGATTTTTTACTCTTTAAAAAATCCTAGGGCCAGCTGCCGGGCTACGAACCCGCGATCTTGGGCTTAGCAGTTTGTAACGCTAACCACTAGACCACAAGTCGCCCTAACTGTCTTGATGTTACGCTATGCCTTAATGAGAAAATATGACAATCTGATACAAAGAAATCCGTTGTTGAATCACATATTTTTCTTATAAATGTAAGTTTTTTTTTGCAAGGCATCCTAGATTAGCCAATTAGACCTGCTGTAATGGACAGAACAAGTACAAAGGCCCCTTATACCGCCAAGGGTTCACCTTCAGGAAGCCATTCTCAACTCCTTTAAGAATAATGTCAAGTCTATTGTCCAAATAAGGAATAGGAAACACACCATTATCCATAGGAGCTCAACTCAACCGTTACCAGTGAAATTATCAGTGAGGCCTTGAATCCACCGGACGCATAAAATATATCACGATCTGCCCTTATAATTATGTTTATGTTCTTGCATAACAGTTGAAACGAGGGGAGGTCAACGGTTGTACAGATAAGTTATTAGACCAACCGCCAGATTTTTTAGAGGCTTTTTGGGCCCCAGAAGAGACTGCTGATCCCACAAGAGCCATCTATGGCAATTAAAGAATTACATTTTTTAGCTGCCACAGTCGTTAATTTTTTTTTAACACACTGAGTTACCTTGCTCCCACCATTAATTAGCATGCATAATTATGTTCCCCAGAAACGTAAGAATTATTTATTTCGGAAAATGAAGGACAGAGATGTGCTTAATATTTCAGAAAAAAAAATTAAAAGACTTTTTAGGTATTGAAGACGAATAGATAACAAAGGGGGTTGGAGGTGCTAATGATCCACCACTCACCATTCATCACCAGGTGTCATCCACCTGTCAAGTTGAATGTCGGCTTCCTGGTACCATTGTCTTGCACGGGTCAATGCCTTCCCCCAAAGGATCTGTCAAATTCATGACCGTAAGGAAAATAAACAAACCTTTTTTGATTTTTATTACATTAAACCCCGATTATCTCGGTTCAATGGAAAGTGAATAATAATAAAATGCAAGATAGTTGCAGAATATTTATAAATAGAGATATACTTACTAGGTTCTTGAAATGTAAATTTTTAACCTCATATCTGAGAATGACATAAAAGTAATTACCATGCAAAAAATACTTTTTTAAAGCATATATATTAAAAGACATTATACTCCTACAACACAAGAAGAGTATTCGGTTCTCTCAACGGTGTCAACATTATTACCGTTTTTACACCAACGGTTATGCAAAGAGGTCTTTCAGCCGAAATCTGGTTTAACATCCAGTTTCTTTTCTTAAAAAATGGTACCCAATGCATAAATGTAGCATGAGGAAGGAGTATAATTATTTTTATATATCACTTAATAAATGTGGACGGATGGACAGATAGATACACTTTTAATAAAAATTATTTTTAAAAAACTCATTCAATACAAATTAATTTTCCTCTTTTTATCTCTAAATTCATAACTTAAAAAACAATCCTCACAAAAAATAATTTCATGCCGATGTATCAGATATACGTTTTGACTTTATGTAACTCTACATATCTTTGCTGTCAAAAAAATACCGCCTATCTACAACTTTTTATGAAAATGAGTTAGTAACGGTAACGCATTCTACAGGTTGAATTACACACTAAGGAAGGCAGGTATTTAGGCCAGCAACATAGCAGAGGATGGTTTTTGATACTTCTCTTCAATAATTCTGAAAAAATTGCCTACAGTCGGGTTTTTTTCTCTTCTGTGAAATCGTCCAAAGTGTCCATAGGCGGTATTGTTTAGACAGCTACGATATATGAGTTTTTCGATAGGTTCGATAATTTTTTCTAATATTTAAAAATGTATTGTAATCAAGACGGATTTCGATCTCTAATTCATGAAATAATAATCATCTGTAAGAACAAACAACTTCAACATTTCCTCAATGAATAAATAAAAAAAAAACAAGGCCAAATAGTTATATATTTTAAGTGGACTGAATTATTCCCCTATTTTTCTAGGATGCTGATGCTAACATTTACACGTCATTAACTACATAAAAACATCCTAATCAATAAGCTTACATGCACGACACAATCTCTTCACACGATTTATGTGCCTTATTTTGAATTACAAAAAAAAAGTCACGGATAAACACGCTAATCGGTTGGTCGATGGCGGGTCTCGTTGTCAATACTTCATTGCGTCTTAGTTCATCCTCATTCATCTGGAATTTAAACTAACATTGAAGTAAATTATTCAAGATGACGGAAGGAATGAAAACGATCCGATAAGAAGTGAAGATAGAAATCAGGTAGGAAAAGGAAGAAGGTCGTACGTGAACACAAACACGACCTTAATATTTGTATATCAACCTTGGTTTTAAAAAGTTTCAGTTTCATATTTTTTCACTGTACCACAACAATCCGCGAACGGGTCTGTGGTTCAGTACCCGGTAGAGACTGTACTGTTTCATGGACAACGGTTCTGAAAGAGGTGACTTGTACTAGATCACGCTCAACCGCCAGATTCCCTCCCCTTATTTTGAGTCTCTATTTTATAGCATTTTATAGAGGTTCTCTATCTCCGGCTGCAAACGTCACAAAGTCTTCTCAGTAGCGGGATTTGAACCAGGATTTCTAGCAAGGCAATTCAGTGCTCTACTACTGAGCCACTCCGTTCCCTTACAGTTTCATACCATTTTAAAATTTATTTTATTATTGAGAATTTATTTTATTACCTCCACCCAGATCATATACTCCTCCGAATAAATATATTTTGAGAAATAAATAGAAAATAACAGACACGAACCAGCTAGGCCCTAAAATGTCAATTAATTACTAATCACACGAAGTTTAGCAAATTCCAGCATTAGGACAAAGAATTACAATTAACAAAAAAAAAAGGTCGTTGTGCACCTAGGACTCAAGACCTTATACATCAAGAAATGCCACGAAAAATGTGTTTTTTGAACGTGTCGAAAAGTTTAAGTACTTGGGCTCCAAGTAACAAGAAAAAATAAAATTCAAGAGGAAATAAAGGCATGGATTAAAGGCAAGAAATGCTTGTTATTTATTTATTTTTTTTCGTTTTCGGTATACAAAGCACGCGCCTGTAGTTTCGAAATTTAAAAGCTAGAATTTATAAACCTATCATTCAAACTGGGCTTTAGAGGTGTGAAATGAGACTTCAAACGTTGAAGGATGAACAATGTCTTAAGGTGAAAATAAGGTATTGCGTAGAATATTCGGTTCAAAAAAGGATGGCACTTCTGGTGAATTTAGGAGATTGTACAAGGAGTAATTGCAGAGCATGCTGGTTAATGTATCGGCATCGAGCCTTTGGGTTCGCTAAGTCGTATTCTTATTCTTCTTGTTTAAGCTACTGCTATAAGTACCCTGGATAAAGTTGAATATTCCTATTCAACTATTCTTTAGATAGTTGAAGAAAACATAAACAAATAAAATAAAAACGATGGTCCAGAAATCATTAAATTTAATTATTATCTTACTCCAGCTTCAATTAAATATGATAGAGCTTAATTATCTATATTTATTGGATCAGGCATTGCACTAGTTCTTGGAATTGATTATGTTAATCGATCAGATCTT
Organism: Arma custos; assembly: GCA_037127475.1. Classification (NCBI taxonomy): domain Eukaryota; kingdom Metazoa; phylum Arthropoda; class Insecta; order Hemiptera; family Pentatomidae; genus Arma; species Arma custos. The sequence continues at coordinate 27,365,497 of CM073762.1, forward strand.
ACAGCAGTTAAGTATTAGGTTGAAGATAACTACTTTGTTGGTTTTATTAAACAAGGATGAATAAGTATTAAAAAAAAAACTGATTAAATATGAAGGTTATTGCGAGTTTATATGACATAACAACAATACACAACCTGACGCGGTACACGAGCCATAAACAGCTACCGGTTACAAATATGTTTTCATTGAGGCCAAACTATGCTAACAAGGTCAGAGTGGGTGTAACACAACATGGATACCTGCCTCCTTCATCACTAATGAATAATTTCCATCATAAAACTCCAAAGAAGTAAATGGGACAAAGAGATCGGATCTTTCTTCACTTCAAAGACCGTTATCTCCGCTAGTTAATTCCGTAATAACAAGTAGAGAAAAAGTCTCGCATAATTTAAAACTAGTTATCTCTAACAGAAGATATAATTTAAAACTGTTTATCATAGAGACAAGAGAAACTGCAATGAGATATTCAAGGATATCCATTGAAATCTTTCAATGGAGAGCTAAACGCTTCCAACGCTTTGCAAACGATCAAATGAATGTTTTAGGATATGGACAATATTACGTAAACTAACCTGACTTATATATTAATAATTAAACAAACAAGAAACGGTTCCAATATGAACACGTTTAGAAAACAAACTTACTTAGCCCCAAAAAAAAACAATAACATCAGATTAATGGTAGGCTGCACAGTCAGCTGAAAATACCTGAAACTTTCAAGTGTCTGGTATTGGAAGGCTTCTGTAGAAAATTATATATAAAAAAAACAACATAAAAAGTACCAAAGCAAGTAGGCTAAGATAGGAAGGAGCTAAGAGCAGCTTGTTAAGGAAACTTAGAAGTCAGCAACTGACAACTCAGGAGGCCAAGAGAATTGTAGCAATAGAAATATTGTCTTTTGATTTCGATTTTTTTTTTTAAAGGGTATTTCATTAGTTATTGTTCGGCTATGTATAAAGGTTATGTATAAGAATAATAATTTAACATAACAAATCATATCGCAAGATCTCTATTTAATTTATATCAACGTATGATCTATGAATACCTGGTCACAACTATTCAATATAATTTATTTATTTATTATATTTAAAAGGCATTTCTTTTAATGGTTAATTATTTTGTGTTCGATTGGAATCTGCATATCTTAATACGTTATTTCTCAAAATTTTAGGTAGTTCAGGTTAGGATTTTTGATTCTAGGACAACTAGAAAAGGCTCATCATTAAAAATAGTAAACCAAAATTTTCCTTCTCTTTTTTTACAGCTTCGATAAACTGGTTCGAAAACTGCCCACACTTTCCCTCCCTTTTTACTTATGATCAAATTATATGTGTATTAAATTTCTTATGATCGCCATTTCGAAATTTAAAGGTGGGTCTTAATGACGAATTACGAACGTCGTAATGGAGTGATCTGTGACTTCACGTGATCTCAACAGTAGTAACATAGATTGGAGAAAATACACGGACAGCATAGGGCGGCCAGGCGAATTTTTTTTTTACGATATATGAATACTTGTTCATGAGAGATATAGATAGTCTAGGAGTGCAGTCAATATAACACTAAATAAACAAAACTTATTTATTTTATGTACGGAAGTTTCGACCTACGTTGTATGCCATCTTCAGGGCTATGAGAGAAAAACAAACAAAAATAACTATAAAAAATACTATGAAAGATATAATAACATAAGATATTGAAAAGTAAAGAAAATTAGAGATGGATATAATATTAAGGATATATATGAATAAAAGATTACAGAAAGGTGGTAATGCCAAGTAATGATAAAAAAAGAAGATAAACAATAAGATACAAAATGAACATAAAGCAGAGGTACAAATGTAAAATGGTGAGATATAAAAGTATAGAAAACCTAGTTGAATTACAGGAGGTATATAAAGGTATATTATTGAAAATAATGAGTATTTATTATAATATAAATGAAGTGATAGCGTCACGAAGATTGAGATGGGCTTGTAAAGGTAAAATAATCAATTAATAAGCCCTGAGCCGACTGCTAAATGTCCAACGGTAGTCCGAGGAGTCGGAGGATTGCGTTAGGTGAAGGAGGATATCGGTGTGTTCCTGGTCAGCAGAGGGGGGTGGTATCGGCATCGAGCCTGCAGGTTCGCTAAGCCGTATCATTTTTCTTTTTGTTTAACCTACTGCTTTAAGTATTATGGGTAAAGTTGAATATAGTATGGATAAGTTTAAAATTGTCTCTCAACTCTGCCTTGCTAGTTGAAGAAAAGTAAAAAAAAACTGTATACTTATTGAAAATAATAACCTGAGTTGTAGGCCCGAGAAGCAGATTAATTATTGACAGCTAAAGGTCGACTCCCTAGGGCTTAATACTTTATGTAGGCTGGATAAAGTGGACACTTAATTGGAGGGAAAACCTGAGGGTTCAGCATGATATAAACCACATCAGCTTCTCCCGCTATGCAGGCTTATTATAAAAGTATAGTCTCTACCATGTACAAAAACCCCAAGACCCTTGATAGATTCTTGTAGAACAAGATATATACTCAACCAAAGATCCTTTGTGGGTAAAAATGGCACAGTTTTGTATTTTAGCAATTCAAACAACGTTTTCAGTTCCATAACTTTTCGGATACGCCGCTCCCAAACCCTCCCTCCAGATCAGGCGGGTTTCCTCTCTCCCAGACGACCTAAACCCGAGGAACGTATGAATAAGGGATGAGAGCTTTTGGCCCTATTAAGCTGCTTCCACTCGTGGGTGGCTCCGCCTAAACTAAACCGCCAATTTTCTACCTTCCGCCTCTGCATGCCTGATTCCCATCTCAGCCTAGTTCAGTTCTGAGTTGGAAAGAATATCCTGAATAAAACATTATAAGTAAATTTGATCAGATTCAAGTAAAAGTATTGAATTAAAAAAAACAACAACAGTATATAACCTCACTTGTTCTCTCCTACATTATGTGGTGACATTTTGCTGCTTCAAAAGAACGAAATAGCTAAAAAAATGGCGTTCTTAAGTTAAACCTTCAGTAACAATTGTATTGGTTGAAGTTTTTTAATTTAGGAACGACAAATCTGATATTCCATTTCCAACATTTTTTTTTCTTTTTAATAAAATCATATTTTGAGTTGTATTATGTTTGAACTTGAAGTTTTATGGGAATGATGACATAACTTAAAATAAAAAAAGTTTGAAGCTTTAAAAATTTTCTAATGGTTAATAGAGAAATTTCAGTACCATCATTACAATAGGAATGCTCTGCTTTTCCAATATATAAATTTTAATTTTTTTAAACTCGCATGAAACTTTAAAATTAGATTTTTGAAGTTGTCGCGTTATTTTTTTTAATGAACGATTTATCTTATGCATTGGATGAACTCGGAGGAATGGGCATTTTACTGAAAGTGGACACTTTTAATATAAACAAAAAAATAAGTCTAATGGTCTCACGATTCCAATCTATAAGCTTGCCGTACTAACTATTTAGGCTATTTGATAATTTAATTAATCTAAAAAACAATTCACCTATATTTCTGCAGTAATATACTTCTAAGAAAACAAAACAAAATATGTATACCGAATTTCTGCTTACATGCTCTATTTTTTTTTTAATAATAATTTATTCATTGAAAATAACAACTTTATTACAACAACACAACTAAATGGCAGGAATGAAGACAAGTAGAGAAACTACCCTGTAATATTACTCAAATAACAATTTAAACTTAGAAGGTCACGAGGTCATCTTCTTTTCAGACTCCTCGGAGGATTATCGGAATTGAAGAGGTTGCTAGATTTGTAACTAGTGGATTTCAGTGGGCCTGAAGTTTGCCATAAAAAGATTTATATCGGATTCGGGCCAAATCAGCAACAAATGGGACGTTAAGGTAATTTTGGAATACTTTGTAACAAAGTAAGGAGGATTTTATGAAGAATTTCTCAGGATTGAATACGAGAGGAATTTGATGGCTTAGTGGATTCCAAAGCTCTACTCCATAAGTCCAGATAGGTCAAATGATTGACATGTATATGAGTCTTTTGTTATTAATTGGGAGCTTAGAGCGTTTGTCTAGTAAATGTAGCCTGAAACGGCGAACTGTTTCTTGTCGTTTCAGTCTAGTAATGTTCTAAATTATTCTAAGGAATAGAAATACCCCTTTGATAAAATTCAAAATTCTATTATAGTCGGGAAAGCAGGACTAAAAACTAACTTTTTTATTCAATATTTTTCCCCTTCAAAATCCCCTACTTTATCCCACAAATTTACTGATCTTAGGTTCTTTAACATCCAAAAGTTCATTGTATATTACTAATGAGATAAATTAGTTAGTAGACAAAAAAGAGTTTGATAAAAACACTAAAATCTGAAATGTTTACTTCCAAAACCTGTAAGTGATACTTGTAAAAAGTAGCAATTAACTAAAATGATATAAATTAAAACAGAATGAAGCACTGAAAAGTTCTTAGCGATTGTAGATGAGGCTTGTCATCAAAAATCATAACTTTTGATTCCACGTTAATATATATAATAATAATATTATAATGATATGTTTTTTTAAATATATATAGTTATTTATATATACTAGCGACCCACCCCAGCTTTGCTCGGATAATAAGGCATATTATACATAATTTGTCTGTGTAATATTTCTTTTTTTAATTACGTACCGGCCACTAAGGACCACGCGACTATCATTGGTTAGGCTTCGTTGGGAGTCTTTATTTTCTTTCTTCTCATCTCAGCTTACGTACTTTATTATGTAGAAATTATAAAAATAAAGACAAAACCAAATATTTCTTTATATACGAATTTATTATCTTGCACCCTAGATAATTGCACGGGATTAGGTAGCGTCTTCGGTGAAACTCATCGATATTCCAACCCATTAACACAAAACCTCGACAAATAATATATGTACCTAAACCTTCCTGGTAAATCACTCTATCTATTAGTGAAAACCGCATGAAAATTCGTGTTATAGTTATTGAGTTTAGCGCTTTTATAATATTTGTTTTATAATATGTGTGTGTGTGTGTGTGTGTGTGTGTGTATATATATATATATATAAATATGGTATATATTTATATATACCACCCCCTCCCAAAAAACAGAAACTGATTGCTAGCAACATAAGTGATGGTAGTGGTTTGCGGGCTCTGCACCAGATTTTTTTCGCGACGAACAAATGAGGATTGTTGAACATTATCAATTAAGTTAAATTCATTAGTTAAAATGTATTTGTTTAATTAAACGCAATAATTTAACTTAAATATAGATAGGGAAGCAATCCTGTCCCATTTTTTTCGAATTAAAACACAACAGCTGTTACATATCTTGTTATTAAAAATAGAAATCGTACATTCCTGACACATCTTATAAGCAGTAAGGTTTAACACTGATACATTTCATAAATTGTTAATGTTTTATGGTAAAATGTTAAGATGTATATAAATATAAAGTAAGTTAGATACGTATTGGAGACATTACACTTACGCGGTTGTGGCAGCAGTCCAACATGGACGGAAGGATAGAGTAGGAATGGTGGATATCGGAGGATGGGCGTGGGTCGGGGTACGTAGGAAGGTCCAATCATTGTAATTAGGATAAAGGGATTAATAAACATGAACCAGGATCGGTAGAGATAGTATAGGGGAATGTAAGGTGTGTATTAATAGAGGTATAGGAATTCTGATAATTAATAAAGGTATAAATAAAGTGACACAAAAAGGATACCAAAAGGATTTATAAAGGGATACTATAAGGGTTAATAAAGGTTTACTGAAAGCAATAGAAATGACATTAATAAATATGAACAGGTAGTCTGCTCTATTATATTCTATACATTATTATCTATTCTCCTACATCGCTACCCTCTTGACTCCTACCCCCCCGCTTCTAAGCTGGCCTTCTTCAAATTAACCATAGTTGTGAAGTATGGGGAATTTCTTCGAGAACTACAGAAAGCTACGTAGTATCACCATAATGAATATTACGATTCGGAAGACCCACATAAATATTCTAACTCAGCATGACTTTTAAATCAAGGAAATGCCATCGAAAACGTATACAAGGATTCAGGGAAGATTTTTATGATTCACTAAACTTTCTGAAGTAATATAAATGTTATCAAGTTTTTTGGTTTTCCACTATTTTTTGAAAAGGGTCCATAATCGATCATAATAACTATGATTACTACGACGATAATGATACTATAGACTCTATGATTACGCTCCCGTATGTTGAATTATTAGAGCTTGAAAATTGAAAAATAGAAATTTTAAAACGACCTGCGCAGACGTCGCCTCCACAAGGCGGCGCATAGAGAAGCTAAGCCCTTCCCCCTACTTGGTAGTTCACCTCATTCGCTCTTTGTCCGCATCGTGACCTAGTTTGCTCTTACTGTTATATATTTGCATTTTCTTATTATTGTCAATATTGTGATCTTATTGTTGAGTTATTATTGTCGATTTACGTTCGGCCCTGCTACCCTTGAACTTTAGTGTCAGACTGTGTATTATAATGCCAAAATCAGCTAAGATGGGAGAAAGTTCTTACAACTACCACATCTCCCCAGCTCCGCCTCCGATTTCGCATAAGGTCGATTTATAAATTGTCTGACTATACAATATGCCACATTTTTCAAAATTTTCAAGAGAACGAAATAAACAGATGTTTCTGAATCAATGTGTTCTCAAAGTTAATTTAGAAGTCTTTGCATGTCTTTTATGACTCGTGAGAAGCAAGGCGCAGCACTACCTCAACATGACAGCCCCGCTTTGCCAACCTCAGCCAAGAATAAGATCGAAACAACAATTAGAAGCTATACAAGGAAACTACTCCACAACACTAGCAGAGGAAAAAATGGGAGTGCCTCGCACATGAGCAGTTCCCCCGAGATCTTTCGAGAAGCGAAGCTGTTGCGAGTTTCAGACTCATCACAGGCAATGATTAACTCCAGGCACATCTGCACAGAATGGGTATCGCAGAACCTGATAATTGCCCCATTTGTCTTGCTGGTGTAATGGACGGTGCACACTTACGGCATTGCAGTCGTCTTAAGGATATTCCACCCAATGATGACGATGCATGTCTTTGGGAGGCCCGGTGGCGTATGGCAGAAATGCCACGTGCTGTCATTAAAAAAATAGAAAGTTAATTTAGAAGTATGTATCTAAGCCCTCTTATATTTTTCTGGGACTTATTAATATTTTTAGATTAAAAAAAGAGAGTAAAATAAGTTAAATAAAACCATGTGATATTACTACTTATATAATTATAATGAATATTTATCTATCTACATCTAGCCCTTAAAACACGAACTCAACAACATATTTCGATATTAACCAAAAATGTCGATAGATAGCCAAAGGTAAATAATATAACCTAATCTAACCTGATTGATGTGTAAATAAAAAAAATAAATTTTAATAACAAGTCCCAGTTCGCCCTGAACTCGAGCGATCGTTGTTTTCTTTATTGAAATAGCGTTGAAGTTTGTTATGAACAGAAATTAACAGGTAAGTTTCTGAATAATAAATAAATCATTTAATACAATAGTGTCAAGATTTTGATCTTCATGATGATGATCATGTAACGTCATTTTGACATCGTACATTGAACTAGTAAAGACCGTATCTAAGTGACGTATCTAATATTCTAAAAATGACCACTGAAACTTGTGCGCACTATATGTACCTTATAAAGCAACTAATAGCAAATATAGTTAAAATATAAAAACAATGCAATATGGTCGTTGTCAAAGTTCAAACAATTATATGAAAATTAATTGGTTATCATTTGTCATGGTATTGAAAAAAATCAAACTATTTCTAGCGATAATTGATTTAACCTAATGTTATTTTAGTTATAGTTAAAAGTTTATGAATATATTAAAAAAATACTTTCAATAAAAGGCTATTCGTAATATCTGAATATATCGATGTATATTCAATCAATGCATAACCAATCGATCAATAATCAAAAGTAGCTATATTAAATATCAATCTTATCTTTCATTTAACTCCGACAGTTACAGGTTCAAGTCGTTGAAAGTTTTAACCCTAAAAGACGTGTCACATTTAAAACATTTTCGTACAATTATTTTTCATAATTAGCAATAAATACATAATTGTTACTAAGATTAGTCAGGTGGTAATTATGTCAGTTCTTCCAAGTCAACAAGTAACCTATTAGGCAAATAGAAAATTATTAACGATGAAGTTAGACAAACGCGAAGTCTATGGCGACGTACTTGATTGGTGTGATAGTGATGATATGTTTTAATTTAGCAACATACAGTTTGCCCATTCGTGAGGTCACAGACTACTATCAAGAAAGCTTGGAGGATATCATAAGGCGTGCGCAAAGCATCGGCGCAGTCATACCAGAGAGCGCCACGATAGCTGCGGATGATAAGGAGGACATTTTAAAAATTGTGAAAGATTTCATCGGAAGTGAAGCCGATGTCAAAAGGACTTTGTTTTTATGTAAGGACGGCATGTGCAATATTCTGAACGGTGGCGACTTCAACGGAACTGACGGAATAATCAAAGCTCAAAGAAAAAAGTTGACGAAGAACACCTCAGAGGAAAAGATAAAAGAAATTTTCGAAGCGAAAGAAAACGAAGTACTTTCTGTAGAGGCGACACACAATGAGGAAAACAAGGATGACGAAGATGGCGGAGAGATACTGTCAATGCCTAAGTTGAAATTAGACAAGATTTTTAAAGTAAACAAATACTTGAGGGTAAACACGAACGCCTTTGACCCAAGCGATGAGACGACACCCTCTCTACCGATGATGTATAAATTCAGATTCCCAAAGACCAGAGTGCCGTTGACAAGTTCGATGAAGCCAAAAATCTTTTGCGAAGAATCGAAAGTGATGTTGCCGGATACTCTGGACGAAACGATACGGCAGTACCAGATATACCCTGGAGCGGGTTGTGTCTACGTGAAAGGTTGCGACGAGTTGCCAGTCAAGATCATCAACTCGCCCAAAGCCATGGCGCTCATAGCCAAGATCTACAGGGAGATTGCCGAAGAACAGGAAGGGCACAAGATGATGACCTTCTACCTCCAGAAGTACGAGCCCCAGCATGTTTACGTCCTGGACAATCGATATAGCCCGCCAGAGAAACTGACTGATTCTACAACAACGGAAGCAACTTCCGAATGCTTTATGTATTAGCTTGATTAATAATATAACGTTATGTTAAAAATGATTATTTATCGTACCTTCTTCTTGTGTTCCTGGGAGGAAGGGCTGTGCGAGGATGGGCTGTGGGGCGCCTTCGGCTCCGGGGTGGGGGAGTAGTCTGGCGCTGGTTCCTCCATGGCCGGCTCCTCGCTCACCTGCGCAAGAAGAAACACTAACATTGAATCATCCTCTATTTCACACATGGCGGAGCAGCCGCTCCTAGCATCTAGCCATTTAACTTAAAAGAAAAAAATATATCCTTTAAAAAACATTCTAAGATCCATCTAAATTCAATCCTGTCCTACCTGGAGCATCGTTAGATCACTTCTTAAAATATTTAAAATTATCCTTAATAATAACTAAACTAGAATATTTACTAAAGTACAATCCCATTTGATTACATTTACAATAACATATCATGTTACTGCTCCAGTTATACTCTCCCAAAACGTGTGCCCACTGAAGTTTTCAAGGACAGCATGTACATCTAATCACTAACAATCGCTAATTAACCTTTTTTATTATTAAGTTACTTTGATGTTTACATTTTTTAAATCATTGTTTCCCACGATTATTTTTACATTGGGCAGGGAATTCAACCAGAATGATGTTTTATTATATTACTATTATTATGATTTCACTCTTTTATACATTATTTGCAACTTGATCTATAATTGAGGCGTTGATATGGAAAACGTAGTAAGAGAGTAAATAAAAAAGTAGATCGGTAGTAAGTAAAAAGTTTTTTTTATGGAAAGGTAGTGTTAAATCATGCTAATAGGATAGAAAAAAGGGAAAGTAAAATCTGGAAGTGATTTAATTTCTATCAACTGCGCTAGTTACTATTTCACATTTGAAACATTCATTTTTAGTTGTCAAAACAGTTTTTTGCTTCTCCTGTAATATTAAATTTTCATGACTTACTACCTTATTCATGTCAGCATGTCACTGACTTTTGCTAATTCACTAGTGTAATCATCAATTGATTAATTAAATTTTTTTTATACTTATCTCTAATAATAAAAAAAAAATCATGGCTTCAACAATTTTTAGCAGATACTTTACGACATTTTCCATTTGTCATGTTGGGATAAAGGAAATGGAGTAAAATAATCACTGACAGTATTTCTCTGTCTACTGATTGTAAACGCCAAACAAATCATATTATTTATAAACTTTTCTAGTGTGGGTATGGCCGATTAGAAAAGTTTCAAAACCCACAACACCTGTGTGTATGAGATTTCAAGATTTTTTTTTTAAATAAGCATTAAAAATTTGTTGAGACTCCCAAAAGACACATCCCTGATGTCACATATACATGCAGATTCTGAATACCCAAACTCTATTTGTAGAGGTCTCTAATAAAGTGTCTATTTTCTATTCTATTCTATTTTTATCCCTGAAGTATGAAGAGTATGAAGTCTTATAAATCCGCAGCATTATTTTCCTTTGATTCATGACCATCGACCAAATCTAAAAAACATAGACACAATAATTCTCAGAGAATGAATATTGACATTTCCTGAATGAATGAATATTGGGTAGAATAAGTTCATAATTTGTCACAATAAGCTTTTTACCATGAATTAACTATTAATTAACTATCATTTTTGATTTAACAGTAATAAAAAGGAATAGACAGTTAAAAAATACACTGTAATTTTTTTATTCCATCTTGATTCAACTGTCTAAAAATAAATAAAATCTCAAATTTTTAGAGGGGAGGGATTAATTTTTTTCTTGATTTATCAAAAATATTCGTTTTTGAAGTCAATAAACCGAAATACTAGTTTTCAATTATACAAAATTGAATATGAATCATTTAGAACTATGTATGTGCTACATACATCAATATTATTTAAAAATTAACACATTCCTTCTAACAATCATGTCAGAAATTGTTTGATACAAACAGATGTAAGCAAACAAATCTAAAAATCTAGAGATAGTATCGTAGCTTAGAAATAGTATAGCTTCCCTGCCATTAGCTGAATCCAGGACCTTCCATGGGTTTTAGGATTTATCTCTACAATATCCATAAATTATGGTATAAATTTAAACAAGGCAATAGTTAAATAAGAGATCATAAATTTAAATAAGATATATTGTGTATAAGTAAAGAGTATCTTTGATTATAGGAATAATCTAAATGTTTGAAGCAAAAACTATCAGATCAGTTCCTGACATTACACTCAAAATATTCAAATTAAAAATTTAACCATCATTAATCATGTATGCTTCTATGACTGAGACTTCATATAAAAGCAAAATACTTGCAGTTGATATCGCAAATTCTAAAATAAAACTGAAAATTTCGAAACAAAAGACTAGATAAACAGAAGGCCTGTGATAACATAAAGCAAAGTGCAATTAATATTGCGTTGGTATTTTAATCTAATGCTAGAGAATTTCACAAGTTGGAGATGATTTATAAAAATTAAAGAAGCTGGTTCAAGATATTGATGGGTTAAATTAACACACCAGAGAGAATTTTACTATTTAATTTTAATTAAATGGGTTGAAGCATCAATAAAAATTTTACTAGCATTATTAAAAAAAAGGTTTATTTGCAGTAATGTGAGGTTCACTTATCACTTTTTAAAATTATTTCTAACAAGAAACAAGGCTTCACATTTTTTCAAATCAATTTTTTTTTTTAACAAAGATGAAACCATTCTAATATTTAATTTCCTAAAATGATTTAGCATCTTTAATCCTAAAAGTAAGAGGGAGGATACCCATTTTGTCGGCCAAGTAGCAGAATAACACCCTTTGTTCATATTGTTTAAATCACACAAACTTCCAATGTTCTAGGGAATCTTAATAATAGTTAAATTGAAATTTATGACATCGTGAACTTAAAATTAAGAAATTTCCTAATCTGGAGTGAACTTCAATATAACTTATCACAACAGAACTTACAGTGCTATATTAAAACATCTCAATGGATCCATAAATCTATCTGATCTCTTATCGGTATTAGGTCAATATTTAACAAGGAAAGCAACATGGAATGAAGAATAAACATTAAAGTAGATTTTTAAGGACAAAAAATAACAAGATTATTTTCTAAAAAACTATCATTAAAAATAAGATGAAAAAAACAAGCCATCCTCTTCAGATATCAAGTCTATCTGATTTCTTTTTAAAAAAGTTTAAAACAGAATTATTATTGATAAGAGAAACATCTTACATTTCTTCAATGATGGGAAATCGAAAATAACTCTCTTTGAGCCATACAAACAAGAAAATTAAAAACAATAAGACACAAATTTAATTATTGTAGCTCATAAATGGGCTAGATGCATCTAATACAGCTAATGACCCGAGACAATTTACTGTAGTTCAAAAGTTATTGTACAAGTGGAAAGCTAAAGTGGACACAACACTTTTCAATCTCAGAAGAAGAATCCATGTGACTGAATGTAGGAAGCATAGTGAAAAACTTTGAAAATGGCTTAGAGTGAGACAATAGACATATAATTATTTTGTGATAATTAATATTGCCAAAACCCGCATTGTTGTAATTCAAGGAAGGAGGTTGAAATAAATATTATAATTCATAAATAATTAAGCCTTAATTAAAAAGACTTGCCCCCCCATCTCTGTTTTGAACCCGCAAATGCGTGAAAAAATAGATGAGCATAATAATAATAAATTCTTTATTTATTTTGGGACAAGTTCCTTTAGAATAACAATACAGGTATAAAGGGTATTATGATGTCTTAGAGTATATTAATATAGGGTATTATTATGTCTTATTAAGTGAGAAAGAATAATATAGGAAGATTAAAAGAATAATAATATAGGAGGATTAAAAAAATAAATCCTCAAAAATATAAAGCAAAATTTGAAAAAGTTAAGTATTTACACTAGCCATATTTGTAACAATAAATAAGTAATATTTATATCACAGGCCCTCTCTTAAAACATCACAAAAAAAAGCTTATACAAAAATTAAATTTTCTCAACTTTTATGCAAAAGTACCTCCCCCCAAAAAAGGTGAAAATTATTTTTTTACTAATATTATTGTAAGTAATGTGTTATATTAAAAATCAGTAATATAACACATAATTTTTCATAATTTACCCCTTCTTGAGGCTGAATTATGCCTGCTGATTAATAGTTCTATTTTTTTTTTTTTTTTTTGGCATTGGAATTTTCCATACAGCCATAGTCCTATTCACTTCGAGAAAACATAAGAAGCACTAGGATGAGAAAAGTATCAGAGAGTAAGGGTGGATCAAAGGTGAAGCAGTAAACAGTTTACTTTATTCGATTCAGTAAATAATGGGCCTCAGAAATATTAAGAGAATTTTTAAATATCATTAATCAATATTGGCAATTTGATTGCCGTATTAAAAGAAATTGAAGGTCAAATAAGTAAAAATGCTAAACTGTTGTTTCATTTAGCCATTTTGTCAGTTTTATTGAAAACAAAAACAAGTCAAAGAGGAGGCAGGCAATGTAGAAAACAACTTAATAAATTTGTTTACTACACTGAATTGATTCATATCAATCAAGTACCACAGAGGTGACCTGTGGTCTAGAGGTTAGCGTAACAAACTACTAAGCCCAAGATCGCGGGTTCGTAGCCCAGCAGGTGGCCCTAGGATTTTTTAAAGGGAGTAAAAAATCCTTAGTTACGCCGTCCTTTGGAAGGGATGTTAAACGGGGGTCCCGAGCCTGTACGATGTCAGGTACTCGTTAAAAATCCCTATCCTAATTAAACCTGGACAGGCAAAATTTAGAGCTCCCACTGTAGCATCGTCCGATCAGCCATAGCAGCCATATAAGTGACGTTAAATGGACAAACATCATCAATCAAGTGAAATGTTGAGGTAATTGGCAATTGTTGGTGGAACTGGTGTGAGGTCAGGGTTTACAATAATGATTTTGGTTGTCTTTGAGTAAAAATAATAAATACACATAAGACAGTAAGTTTTGTAGAGTTTACAAAAAGTTCAAAAGTAAGATGGGGATACCCCCTATCAGCCAAGTAGCATACTAACAACCTTTGTTCAAATTGTTTAAATCACACAAACTTCCAATGCTCTATGGAATGGAAATTTCAATAAGCTTTCTCAGTAGTAATTTAAAATATACTCTGCCTTAAAATATTAGATTACTATACTAATAATTGACCAAAAAGCATACCTCTATTTTCCTGTTTCTCCTTCTTGGAGGCGGAGAAACTGAAGATGGCGTATACTCTCTTGTAGGAGTGATCTTTCCATTCACTTTGGGAGAGTGGCCATTGTACTTAGGTGAGCTTCTACCGAGGGGAGATGTTGTACGTTCGTGTCTGTAGTAGTTAGTAGTTTTAATAAATCTTTCTCCGTGTAATGGACTACTTCTTTCGATATTTTGGGAAGAATATTTTCCACCAATAAATGGAGGACTAGGTGATTTTGATCTGTTGTATGATGGACTAGGAGATTTCGTATTAGGAGGGCTTGGGGAGGAATTAAAAGTGTGATTTGGCCCAGTAGGCAGAACCTGAACTCCCTCGATTCTAGGAGATCGAACTTTTCTTTCTTCACTTTTCCATTCGCTTACACCTTTGAAGTATGATTTTTCTGGATCAGGAGATGAGAGGAATATTTTACTCGGTTTCGGATCAGCCTTGGTTGACTTCATGGTTACGTTGATAAAACTTGTATGCGGACCTTCATCTTCAGAATCCTTTGACGAACGTGATGCTGATTCGCTTCCGAAATGATGCTCTAACCATTTAGATGTTTCTACCTTACGGGTCCTTTCCTCTTGGTGAAAGTCTAACGGCCTTCTTGTTAGAGCATCTTTCCTTTCCTCCTCCATTTCCTTGAGAAATCTGAAATAAAAATAAAATTTAATTTAATTTCCTAAAATAAATTTAAATAAAACAACTTAAATTGAAGCTATTGTAATAGTTATGAGAAAAGATGTGAACAAAAAATAAATAATTTTTGTTAATATCGCTAGAAATATTCTTTACTTTTAAATAAACAGCTGAATATGCTCTCATCTCTAACACTCGTTATAACAATAGTGCCATTGATATTACTGCAATTGTTATAATTTATACAGTGACCAATGAGAAAAAAGTAATAGAAATGCTGTGTGAGATTTTTCTCTATTGCCTCTTAGCACTTTTGTGTGTGACTTAAAGGCGAGCTAAATTTGATTTTCTCTTACAACTGTAAACCAGAATATCTTATACCGTTACATTTTCAGTCTGCTGGAATTTAAATTTTCAAACCATTAAAAGAAAATTTTACTGTCGGCCAATTTTATTTGACAGATGTGGATAAAAATATAAAGAGAAAGGACAACTAATGCTAAAGAAAAACCACAAATGCTTATACCAATTAGCAAAAACTAAAATATTCCAATTTTATTTCTTTTCCACTGAACTACCCAACTTTCTATTATCAACCATGCTCTTTCCTTATCTTTGTTTAAATTTATCTTTTATCAAAACAGAAAATAACACTTCTATTTTCAAAAATGTGCTGGATATTAATATAAAAATTTGATAATTTCAAATAAAAATATATACCTACTCTTCCTACAAGCAATAATTGCTTTAAATTTATAAATTCTACTTTTTAAATGTAGTCAATAAGCACTTAAACCTACATATTTTTATAAAGGATAAACTTGGTATCCCCTCACCACTTGAAGAAAAACTTATTTTATAGTGCCTATGTTTCGGGCTAACATGTAGGCCATCTTAAGGGCAGACACCAGCAGGCACCGAGTACAAGTTAATCCATCAAACTATCAACTGAACATATTTTTTGTTCTTTTTCTTTCCTCCCTCTTTTTTTTTTTTTAGATTTATTTATACTAGTTACAAACTTTTACAAAGGCGATTTCTGTTTTGTTTCTTTGTATTTGTAATATTAATTTAGCCTTTCAGCCAGGTATGACTTTAATTTTATATTAAATATAAATACTTCTCAATCATTAAATGTATTTCAATAAATTTTGAAAATTGAGGTTTACCTGTTCCTGTTTCTTCGCAGCCTGGCTGAGAGACTTTCCCAGTCTGCGTCTCCGTGCCTCTTTCCCTCCGTTGTTTCAGCGTCGTAACGCATCTCCCTCACCACCTCCCCGTTCTCTTTTACGTGGTCCACAAACTCCTGAGCTCGTGATTTGCTGTACTCGTTATGTTTTTCAACCTTAAAATCTTCGAAACTCCCCTCCTCGTCAGGAATGTCGAGCTCTTTTACCTGTAAAAAATTTAATCATATAAATTTATTTTTAGAATGTACTTAGATATAAAAAAAATTATCAGAGATGATAAAATAATGTAAAAACAAAACAAAATAAAATCTAAATCTATTGTTTATGTCAGAAACAAAAAATAGAACTTTTAGAAAGAATTATATTACAGTAGTCTTTACTATTATTAACTAAGTTTTTAAAATATTATTTGAGATATAAAGCCTTACAACGTTTATTAGCAGGTTCTGAAGATAAACGATCACTTATGACGCAGATTATGAAATTAAGTGATAAGATTCATAGTTAATACGTTTATTTTAAAATGTTAATTATTTCATTGAATAGTTATAAATTGTACAGTTGAGTAGATGTGAGGATAAATAGAAAAGGCAAGGTTGTGCCAAGGTTCTTTCATAACTACTCAACATAATTTTCTGTATGTCCTTGCATGGACATTGTCGATTAACAAAGACCATTACTGATTACTAATTGAAAGAACTAAGGTCTTTTTTTTTCTTTTTGACAGCTAATAGTGAGAAAATAAATATGAACACTCAATCGCTAGCAATTACTAAAACTCTTTTTAGACAGTGGCAAATAAAAAATCAATTTTTCTTGTAAATAAATGTATATTTAATTTTTTTGCGGTATTATTCCTTTTAGTTGTATGAAAAATGTAATAAAGATCTATCCCTATTTATTAGATAACATAAAAAGAATATTGCACTTGATTAGCGGCACTACTGTCAACATCCTTAGGATGAGTTATCTAGATTATCAAGGAATCATTCAATGATCCTAGAATGTCATAGGTAATTTCAAAGTAAAGGTTCAATTTCAATTGAGATATGAATCATATAATGTTTTCGGAGAACAAAAATAACATTAATACAATTATAATTACTATACAACAATTAAATACTTATACTAAATTTTCTTTATTTGACAACATTTATTTATTGTAAAAGACAAGATATTTAATTATTAGCCCAATGGAAACAGGATATAATAAATTGGGCCACTTTCCTATTTGCTACTATAACCACCTCAAAACGTTTTATGAATCTTATTAAATACTAAATAAAATAATCCAGCTATAAAAATAAAATTTGAAGTTGTAAGTTAATAAATGTAACAATTTGAATATGGCATTATACACTATACAATAATGCTTGTAGAAATAATTATAAGTTAAAAAAATATTTAGTGAGCTCCAGGTTCTGAGTTTGAAACCGGCTGTGGCAGATAGATGACCTTGCCTGAGTGGAGAACCTGGCGGTTGAGCATAATCTTAAACCAATAGTCTACTTGCACAACCGTTGGCTAAGAAGCAGTACAGTTTGTACCATGTATTGAACCTAATACTTTTCATGGGCTGTAGTGGTATAGGCTTTTAAAAATAACTATTTAATGATTTGCTAAATACTAATAATTTGAAAATCTGGAAATATTTAAGATTTGACTAAATAAATATATTGTTTTCACTCACCACTTCATGGTCTCTAACGGTCGATGTATTGGTAACAATGTTACCACTGCTATCGAGGGCACTTGTCTTGACAGTGTCCTCTGTATCAGTGGTCTTGCGGGAGCTTGTGCTATGGGAGATGACGACAGGGCCTCTTGTAGAGATCTCAGTGCCTGGGGCCTTGGCCAGCAACTTATCAACTTCCGGGCTTCCGCTCTCGATGGCCCTCTTGTAAGCCTGATGGAACAAAAAAAGGAAATAATGTTTAACATTTGACCATATATTCATAGTAATTATAATAAGAACTGCCTTGGAACATATCAGCACTATAATTTGTGAGAATTTTCAGAGTTAATTTTCATTAAATTAAGTAATGCTTTCATCTAATTATGCGCACTTATGAGACTTAAAATAGTAAGTATATTAATTAGAATTTTGATAGAAATTTAATTTAAAATTTAGCTTTTCAAGTTGTTCTTATTGTTATATATACTTTTTTGTTGGAATATATAATTAGTTCAATGCAACTATATAAAATGTCATACTTGATAATGCATATGTCGTTAACAATATGAACTACAATTAAAATAAATTATAATGGTTTCGTATTGTAGAATAAAACCAGATTTGAGACAAAACGGACAATATACTTGTAAGGCTTTAAGAACACAACTTCGAATGGAGTTCACTGAAAACATGTGAAATGAGGATTGGTTACTTTCTACAAAAATTGCACATATTTAGCTACAATGAACCCCTTAGATTGTCAATGCATCAATGAAATTTGATATAAACTGTGTGACATTGAGCTTGTATGGGGAGCTCTGTGTATAGTTTTGAACTTGACCTTATGTTATCTTGTGCCTAAAATATACAAGACTGTTCGTGGTTAAGGGCAGTTTAAACTCTGATCATTAAGATTATATTCTTTTAAACTAAAAGTTCGTATCCTTTTAGCTACTGACCAAACAATTTTGGAACACTAAAAATTAAACCATTGTCCAATTTGATATAATTGAAAATTGCCAATTGTGTCAGATTAATGGTATTAAATGTAGGGATTTCACATACATGTTTATTACATCTATTTTTTATTATAATCATATTCAATGATTTTCAGTAACAACTGACAGTAGTGAATTAAGTAATAAAAAGTAGGGAATTTCATTAAGATTTTTTTTCCTCAAGGGATTGTAGAAGTTATTTAAGAGGCCATTTAAATTACCACCTAACTTTATTTAACACATAAATTTCCAATGTGGAAACATAGTTGTTAAGGCTACCATTAAATTCTATCCAAATTCATTAAATTGTTAAATAATTAGTTATTTTTGAACATCGAAAAAAAATTTTAAATTCTCTTCAAAACGCCTTACACACAAGTTTATCAAACAGGATTTGAAATAAAGGTAGTTATTCCTAAAACTGCCTTGGCACATATCAGCATGTGTTGGATCAAGTACCAGCTTGCTGGTAGGGAGAGCTTGAAAAGTCCTGTTCTTATTTACTTATATCACCGGTGTCCCCCACCATTTCTTCCCAATAAATAAGTAAAAAAAACAATAACCTAGGATATTTAATTTAGCCAATATAAACTTATTTTGGTATTAGAATATGTCATAATTTCCTGTTCCTATACATAAAATACAAGTTATATTACACTTCTTATATAACAGGAAATTATGACAGTTAAAATTACTCACATTGCATTATTAGCCTATTACTCGCTGAGTAAGTCATTCTCAAATGACTCTAATTCTAAACTGTCACTTTATTTTATTGAGGTGTATTTTCTAGCTAATTTTTATCGAAGAATTCTAATTTTATAATTACAAAACGTTTAAGATTGTGACATAGGCGGATCCAGGGAGGGGCACGTGCCCCCCCATACAGTGTTTTGTGTACTATGGAGAATCCATTTCAGTACATACTTACAGGCAAATCATGTGATGATAGTTGTTAAAATAACATAAATAACATGACTGAAACTATTGTTTAGATATTTTAATAAACCTTTCTATAAATACTACTAGTGTATTTCTAAGTTATTGTTGATTTTTCGCCCGTCTGCCCGTTATGCCCCCCTCAGAAAAAAACTCCTGGATCCGCCCTTGGATTGTGAAGTATATATGGCGTAACGTGACGTCACATGACGGGACTTTAAGTACCCCCTACTACCAACCTGCGGAATAGGATCCGAAATAAATATAAATATCCCGCTGAATAGCCTAATCGTAATTAGATAACTACAAAGTTAATGAAAAGCGGTTTCCCTTACCGAGGTACTAGCTAGGGTTGCTCACCCTCGGCAGGTTGTTAGGTTACTGAGGTTCGATTCCGTTTAATAAACCGGACTTGATAACATTTAAAGATAGCGCCACGACTGAAATTGGCCGACATGCTAGGGACAGATGTCTGCGAGGGAGCGAAGGTGAGCTTCGTGACAGCAAATAACCTGTTGCCATTTATGAGCGAGCTGTAAAAGTATCGTCCTTGCCGGCGAGTATCCCGCCAACGGAACTTTAATAGCAGGTTTAATTTCAGAACTTGTGCTATCATTTGATCTCCAGGTCAACAGGGAAAACGTTATAGTTAACCACTTTATGGATATCCTAGATTTATGACATTTTCCATCATTCCAGGACAGGGGACGCCCAGAAAGTAAGGCTCCAACGGCGGAGATAAACGATTTTTTTTTTATGGGCGGATTTTTCATAGTTGGCACCAATGGAGTGTAGGAAACTTCCTAACGGTCAAAATAGATCTGCGGACGCCTCAGTCCGTTAGAAAATATCGTGGCAGCAGGCGAACACGTCTACTAGTTGTCCTCCATTCGCTCAACCTACTAGGGGGTGGCTATTTTCTTGGCTCAATTGTGACTGGGGATGAAAATTCGGCAAAAAAAGGTTTAAAAAAATTATCCACAGTCAGGATATTTGTCATTTGGAAGGGATATTGTGACGTGGCACTACCGGATTATCATATTTTTAATAAATTGAAGAAGTTTTTGAGTGGACAACGATTTGCGAATGCGAAAAATGATTTCGGGAAGAGGAGCGAAATGTATACGACGAGGGTATACAAAAAAATGTATTAACCTCAACAGCGATTATAGTAGAGAAATAATGACATGTTTTTAAGCATATCTTGTAAGTTTCAGTTAAATATATGCAATTTTCTATTTTGAATACGTGTTGTAACCTTAGTTTCTGGACGTTACTCAAACATCCAAAACTTCGCCAGCGTGAATTCAGTGGATTGTATTCCAAGAATACACTGAGCAGATCATTTAACGTATGCTAAAAGTTCATAGTATACATCTGCAGCCCCAGTGAATAAGTGATTAGGTCTAATTTTCTTCAAAATGAGTTTCTTGTACTTAAGTAAGCGGAATCGAGTTATTTTCGTAGTGAATAAGGGGCTAAGTAAGGCATTGGCTTGAAAAGGAGTCATTGCTTATATTAAAACTCCATTTAAAGCCAAAAACTAGGAGAATGATACGATTCCGGTTATATGAAAGCACTCTCTCTGGAAAAAACCGAAATTCCCGGGGCTGTTGATATATAAAAGAATGATTTGAATAAGGTCAAACAATCGACAAAAAAAAAAAACAATCCTACGAATACAAAAATCCTTGAAGTGAGAAAATACATAGGTATTCAGAATTGGCTTAACGTTTAATGAACTCGAATCGTTGCACAAATATCACGAGGTTGGCAAATATCGTTTCTAAAATTCATGTGATAGGCGGAAGGAAAGACAAAGGTGCGAAAAATGAAAACAAACAAGCGCTAAGCATGCAATTTAGTCAGCAATGTCGAAAGATGGTTCGCCGAATTAATATGTGGAACGTGAGAGGTCTACCGGGGCCGGAACAATAGGATCGCGTAGGGGGGTTCGTAATAAGTCTGCGGGCAGTTGAGCAATTGTCGGTCCTATTGTGGAGGGAGTCCTTCTAGGATCATATCTTGAGGTATATCGAGTCAATGTGTTACATCTTGCGATTTCGGTTAGCTACTTCAATAGTCTAATTATTATACAAATTAATTTAATATTAAACTCAATTATTATACAGAATATTTATGAGAGAAATGGTAGTTAAGAAGGAACATAAATGACTGAGAAAAAGCTTAACCATTTTTTATGGAGTTAAACATAATTTTACAAGACTGAAAAGACAAGACTCTTTCAGGCTACTTCAACGCATACTAGACAAATGCTCTAAGCCCCCAATTAATTGCATAATCATATAAATGATTATTAAAAGACCTATTTGGACTTACGGAGTAGAGCTTAGAAGCTTCACTGAGCCTTCGAATTCTTCTCGTATCAGATGTTTACAATCCAAAATCCTTCGTAAAATCCTTAATTCTTCTAACTTAGTTACGAATAAAGTCATCCATAATTAACGCAATGTCCCATTTGTTACTGATGTTGATCCTATCATCACAAACTATATTCCCACTCAAACCTATTAGTTTCAAGCCTACCTCTTCATTTCCTTTTAATTTGAATTTGTTATTTCAGTAATACCACTGAGAAATTTCTCTACTCGCCTTTATCCATGCCATTATTTATCATTCGTAATATTTACTAGATACACTGTTATATTACTGGTTTAAATAAAAAAAAAAACAAAAAACATATTTCAGTGCCATTTTTATAGAGGTAATTTATAACTGTTACCTCTCTCTGTTCATAATAACTAATTCCACTATTGAGTGCACTATTCTCCAGATCTACTTCCTCCAAAATATCTTATTCATCCATAGTTTCCGGTTGAAGCAAAACCGTAGTAACAAAGACAAATGCCTAGTAATCAAAGAAGAGATATGCTCAAATTAATAAACGAATTCATCTAAATAAGGAAGGAACACAGAAGAAAACAACGCCCACAAGATGACTCTTGTGTAGTCACGAAATCTCTATTAGAAGTTAGGCCACTTTGGAAGACAAGTCGCTATTCATGCGAGAAGGTGGACTGAGTCAAAGGTCAGCGAACTCTCTTGAAGTAAAATAAATTCGAAAATCAATCAAAATCTTAATATAAACAACTTTGTTATAAGAATTACAAGACAAATAATTTGCTTGAAAAGATATTCTTTTTGAGAAAGGTTAAAAAGGAAACGAGGAATGGCCATGGTACTTCACTATAGTAGGAGGAGCATGTGAACCTAACGGATATGAATCGGAATAAGGTCATCAGATCATCAGATAGCGCTAAGAGCTGAGGATAATGAAAATCACATAATAAATTGAAGGAGGGAATCCTTCCGGTAACATCAATGGCGCCTTCTGCCAACCTACGGGGAAGAGGATTCACTCGTTCATGAATTAACACAGATTTTTTCTCTCTTCCTGTTCCGTTACAGCCCATGGACGGTCTTGGATTCAGTATATGGTATAGACTATACTGTTTCTAGAGCAACGGTTGTGTAGGGATGTGATTAGTCCTAGATCACACACACAGCCACCATGTTTCTCCCCCATTCTGCAGATCCCAGAGGGTCCATTCGTGACTGCTAACAGGTTAAATAATTTACCTTCCACAGCTGGATTACAACTCGGAACCTTCAGCATAGCAACTCGGCGCCCTAAAAACTTAGCTACTCTTGAAATGGTAAATAGGGCAGATCATTCCTATAAGTTCTTAGTTTATTTAATTTATTTCGTGCTTCTTTATTTACTTTTATATTTATTATTATTATTATTATAAAAATATTTAAAAACACTATGCTTACAGATAGATAACTCAATTTTAGACCATTGACACATAATATAAATATCTTATGTTCAGGGTGCTGTTTATTTAGTTTAGATTTATAGATCAAAATATTAAATGTAATTAGAAACAACATATAATAACAACAACAGACCGTAACAAATAATTTAATTATTGTAAAATATTATTTATTTGATTATAATATAGTGTTAGCATTATCTAGAGTAGGTAAGAAAATCACTTTTGAAAAATTCCGTTACTAAAAATGAAAGATATATATTTACTTACAGTCCCTAGCCATATTAATGTGACCACTGGATAGATTCGTTCTTGTTACATGTTTGCATTATCTTTTTGTATGCGTAATGATGTAAATCGAGTTTAAATATTAGTTTTATGGGTAAGTTAGTTATCTGATAATAATATGAAATTGAAAAAAATAGTTTCGAAAATAAATCTTTATTTTTTTTTAATATTTTGTGGTGTCACCCTATTTTACATATTGATGGAAAAAAACTATCAAAATAGTTAAAATATATTATACAAATAATAAATCAATAATAAACTTACCGAATCGCACTTGTATTTAATGAAAACGAAACAATAAATCCACATAAATTTCAAACAAAAATTATGCACGCCGTCACTCGTAAAACAAAATGGCTGTACTAAAACCAATGCTGCCATTACAAAAAAAAAACTTAAAAAAAATTATAACAGTGTTGCCATTACTTAAAACAGCAATTTATTAAGACACGCTAAAGCATATAAAAAAAATAGGAATAAACAAAAAGAAAATAATCTTTCTTTGTGGGCACAATTATATGGCCAGGAGCTGTATTTTTTAAATGACTCCCTTTAATATTTAATTTAAAAAAAACAATTAATGAATCCTTACCTGTTCAGTGAAAAGTAATAATAATAAATTAGTGTTTGAAGATCGGTAGTCAAAGCAGCAATAATATAACTGCATGATACCCTTCACTATTTCCGAAATGCATTTTAATTAATGAGAATTGGTTCATTTTAAATATATTTAATTTTTCTAAAGAAGTTCCAATTGAGATATCTTAAATTGATTTTTGATAACCAGTTCTAATAATAAGCATAGGAGCGGGAGGGAGGACATTCATATTGAAGAGATGGCGAAGGAGGCAGGCTTGAATAGCAATGAAGGACCTTAGACCTGATGAATGGGAGGAAAGGAATGTCCACGTCGCAACAATACCGGTTAATGAAATCTCTATTATTAACAGTAACAATGATATAATTGTTATCTACTTTCTAGATATTGCTATGGAGAAATCAAATAATGAATTATAAAGGAACAATAGGAAAGTGTTTTAAAAAAAATCTTTTAATTTACAGCATATACACAGTTGCATATACATTGGCATATGCACATAAATGAATATATATTTATATAGAATATATATATATATATATATATATATATATATATATATATATAGAGAGAGAGAGAGAGAGAGATTAAGATCTTTATCTTTCGATGGAAAGGAGAAGCATAAACCCAGTAAATTTGATTAATAAAAATAAATAACAATATATAAGTACGAGTATTGCGGATTTAAAAATAAATAGTTAAAGAGCTAGGATTACTTGCCACATGGAAAAGCAGCACCTATGTAATCAATTGCTTGTTTGTAGTTGTTTTCTTTGTTTAAAAATAATTAATAGTTTAAGAAACTAAAAAATACGGTTTTAACAGGTAACAGAAGTAAAAAGTAGAAAATTATTTTTAATATGTTTAAAATCAAAACAGAGCGATGAACAAAAAAGTTCATTTTATCGTACATTTGATTGGGGTACTGTTTAAGATGTTTTCATAATGACTCTACTTTTACTAGTATCAATTTATAAACTACTTAGAACAATTAAAATCAGGCACCTCATTTTTTAAAGTTTTGAACCATTATTTTCTTGTTGTTGCAAAATATAGGAAACTCCTATATTTATTAAATATATTAATTATAATATATTAAATTAATGCAGAGTCATCGATCCTCGAGAAGTTTGCAAAGTATCGATTTAATTTTATGTTTTTGAAGTGACTGAAAATCGAGTTCAAAGATTCTGTCACATACCTACAACGAACCTACAACTCCCGATAAATGAAATAAATATCTAAATATAAATATTAAATAGGTATTGCGAATAATAGTAAATACAGATTATTAAGAGTCTTTTTCAAATTATATTTTTAATTTATTTTTGTAACAAGTTTATTTTAATTACTAATTCTATATATTAAAAATTAATTCTACATAATAAGGTACTTATGGCAGACTACTTTAAACCCGATAAATCATCACCACTTTGTGAGAAATCCAATGATAATGGTTGTTTAATATCGTATCTATGTTATATTGTATCTATTTCTATGTTATCCTGTTTAACAGTTTTATTTTGAAGAAGTGCACACAAAATTATTTTATGCTCTGCATTTTTTCTTGTGATTAGAACCGTCTTTGGGACGGAATCTCAATCGTTTTTATTTTTTAATTTAATATAAAAATTTTCATGATTATAAAGTAATCGGAGGTTTATTTGCAATTTTAAGACTTGATTCATGATGTCATTTACTCTTTAATACATTTTTTTATATTAAATTCCCAAGAATAGATATATCGCCTATTGGAAAAAGCACACCTATTTAACCAGTTTCATTTTTATTCGTGATGCTTCGTTTATAATTTTTCAATGTTATGTGCTTCCTAATCTGGAATTATACATTTTTTCCTCAAATTATTTGCTATCATTGAATAAAGTATAAATACGTATTTAACGTTAAAAGTCCCAAATCCTGAATTTGCGAATGGTTCTTTTATGAATTTATTTACTGCAGTTTTGACTCTTATGAAAGGATTAATCAGTTTAAATATAACAAGGATAATATTATTTATAAGTACAGCAAGCGAGTGGGATGATGACATAATTGCTCAAACATGTTTGTTTCAATAATTAATTCGTAAAAAACCGACTTGTGCAATTCAGTAGCATTACAAGGTTGACACTGACACAGATATGATAATGGTGGGTGATTTTAATGTGGGCGTCAGTCGGAATGAAAACACATTGGAATTCTTTAAATATACTTTCAATTTCAGCATGATTCCAAACAAACATTATGATTCAATTATTAATCTATAAATGCTCCATAAACTTGTATATCAGCTAATTTTCAATTAAAATAATTAATTTTAGCAGTATTATGAATTTTCTTTAGACAAAAATAGGGCAATAAGTGACTATAGCGAACAATAAGTGATTATTCTCATTTAAAATGTGGGTTTGTTGAGAACATAGAGTGTTAGATTTTCGTCCTACAAAAAGAACAATGATGAAGAAGTTTAAAAGAACAATCACATAGCTCCAAAATTCGCATTTTTGAGCCAAGCCTTCTGTAGCAATTGGATTGCTTGAAGCTTTTTAATATAGAACGATATATTTGATATTCCATTTCCAATATGTTTTTAATGAAGTCATATTTTTAATTATATCATGTTTGAGTTTTATGGGAATAATGAATAATTTAAAATATTTAAAAAAATGTCAAGGTTTTAAAAATTTTCTATTGAATAATGAATGAATGAATAATTGAAATACCGCATATTCCTAATAAAATAAGAATGCTTCGCTTTAATAATATCCAAAATTTTTATTTTTTAACTCACAATGAAAAATCAGGTTTTTTGAGTTACGACAAAGATCTTTTGAAGAAGCGATATATTTTATAAAAGGAAACAACACATGTTTAGAGCTGCATCCCTGTTTTGTATTGTATAAAGTCAGCGGCTTTGAGCCGGTTCGAGTAAAAACCGCCTTCAGCGGACTCAGCACATTGTAACGCCTTAAAATACCGAAAGGTAACAGAAGGCTTTTGGTTTATATAGAAGCGTTTTCAGGAATTTCTGTAAATTTGTATTAAATTGTAAATAAAATTTTTGGAGAATGAGAAAAAAAAATAGAGCTACAGAAATAAATTTGTTAAGCTTATTGCGTAAGTGTTACAAGAACGTAACGTGTGTAGTCTGAAAATTGGACACAAATATACCAACCAGGATACCAAATGCTAATTAGAGGAAAAGTGTGTCGAACTAAAGCCCTATTAAATGTACTTTACATAGAGTGGAGTTCCGATCAATTACACTGCATTATTGCTCTTGTTCAGCTGAGAGTGCAGTGATATTAGTTAGTGAAGGATACGATTTGTCTGGGGGTGCAGTCATTAATTAAAATTATATATAATTAATATATATAGTTAATTATATAATTAACATTAAATAACTGTAAGAACATTGCACTACTAAGAATTATAGAATAATATATAGAATATAAAAAGGTGGAGAAATATAACATAGGATAGATTATAAAAGATGCATAAAGATAACAAAATGACAGAATGTTTGAACAGAAAGGTGACTAAGTGAAGAATAAGAAAAAGTAAGATAAATGAGAAAGTAAAAAGTAAGATACAAAATGAAAAATTTGCAAATGTAAAACTGGCGAGAAGTAAATTACTAAGTATGGAAAACTTAGTAATACAGGTAATGATATAAACTGTATGAAAATAAAAGTATAAAGAAAGTTATAAAATATAAATAATATTAATACTAAATATGATGTAAATGTATAATTAGTTAGTATTCAAATGAGCTAAGGGGCGCTCAAACGAGGCTAGCAATAAGTACATTAAGGTCATACCTCAATGAGAAAGTGCAATAAATATACGTTCCAAAGAAGAACCTACTAGAAAGCTACAAAAAATATAATAAAATCGAACATAAAAAAAAGAGAAAATATGCTCATTGGAATAATGACAGAAGTGCATAAATAGTGTTTATAATGATTAAACTATCAGCGGGAATCGGATCTAAATAAAAAGCCAAGTCCTTGGAAGCGTAGACGTGAATATAAATGGGAAGGCTAGCTAGCTCTAACCTGACAAAGAGGTTCCAACTCCTTTCTAAACTCCATCTTAGGAATCTCTTGCAAAACAGCTCGGATCCCCTTCTTCAGGCCTCATGGCTCTTCAATACTTACTGGCGACGGACTTTTGCATCCGAAAGCAACAGAAGAGCATCAATTATCCGAACTAATGTCTTCGGATAATCTAAATTGACTTAAAATAAGGAAAAAGTCAAGCAATTACGGCGTGAAAAAAATCTTTATTTCATTGTGTTGTAAGCCTGTTAAACGAATAAACATCAATAAAAAATGTAAAGACAAAAAGAAATTTCTAATATTAGTTTGTTCAAACATTGAATTTCTCATCGTGGCAACTAAGTCTCTAATTATTTTAAGTTATAGTAGTAAGTGTTAAATAAAATTCTCCAGAAATAAAATTTTAGAGAAAATACCCTACAGACTTTTTTTCTAGATATGACTTTGTCGACCACTCCTTGTATTTTTTTTTTACAAAAATTAAGGAAAATGCTCTACCATAGATACGTTATTACTATACTATAGATAGGTTAGTAGAAATTAATTTTAAAACTGATTTAAACTTGTTTCGATAGTCAACCAAACAACTCCCACCAACTCTCAAATCATTATTTTCTTCGTTATTAATATTTTTGATTTCATTAATTTTTTATTAATGATTTGTTGTCTTTTAGCTATCTTCAAGAAGAAATTGAATTAACCTGAAACAATTGCGATTTTGATCGTTGATTGTTTTATCACAACACTATACAGTAAATTAAAAATAAGTAGTTGAACATTTTTTTTTTCGATAATGGAAAATGTTTCAAATAAGTGTTTATATGATGTAAAAAAATACGATTAAGCTTTCATGAAATATTTGAAAGTGAAATTTATTAAGACTAATCGATTTGTGCCTCAAGACCGTGATATTGATTTACAAAATTCACTATTAGTAATTTAAGTATAAAAATAGCTTCTTATGTTTCAACATGCTAATAATAATAATTCTAATAATGGTAATTCAGTAGAAAAAAATAGATGAAGACCTCCACAGGTGTTATATCTGTGGCACCTGTGCATATTCGGGCTAATGGGCTAAGTCGAAATTTGTGAATTTCAAGCTATCTACATAGAATCAATCGTAATTTTTTTCTCTTTCCTTGTGTCTAACACGCTAAGTTTTCCGTCCATTGCAATGAAGGATATTCCTTTGTGAATCGTGGGCTGATATTCCAATCTTGAACTTCAAATAAGTTCAGAAAAATTACGATTATAAGTAGATAGCTTGAAATTCACAAAAATCGACTTAGCCCACTATGCACAGGTGCCACAGATATTACATAGAATATCATATTAGCATTAAATACAAACATTTTAACGACAAAGTCCACACACACAGTTATAATATTAGACAGAACGTAACGAGAGGTATGTCCGATTTTACACAAAACTTGGTGACGGTGTACTCCTAGGGTAAAAAAGAATGAATCTGGAGTAAAAGTTTGGTAACGTTGGATGATGACATTTCAATCCGAAACCACGACGGAATTGTATAATAATACAATCTTTAACATAATGGAAGTTAAGTCTATATATCAGGATGCGAGTGTTTGCAGAAGAGTCTTTTCGGTTGGACAGTCAGTAGCGGTAGGTAGGGTTGTGAAAAACTATTCTTAGCACGGTCGAACAACAATTTTTCGTTCTTGTCTCTTTCTTACACTATCAATAAGTGTCTAATAAGAACAGTTTCGAAATTTCATGGACTACATAGTGTCATTGCCTCAGCTAAAGCAAGAACGGTTCAACTGCAAGGTTGTTAGTAGTATTGTGGTCGGTGTTGATTGGCGAACCTTTCCTTACGATACTTCACAACGTTTCGAAACTCTTTTGATTGTCCGAGGACAGACTCCAATTTTTCAGTGACAACGAGGTCACTCAACATTGCATACTGAGCTTGGAGAATGTTGTCTGGGGTCGTGGATAAGACCACATCCCTCTTGAAGGATCAAGGACAGCTAGCAGGATTCGTGAGAACTCATTATGGTATTTGATAAAAGAAAATTCTCCATCATATACATTTATTATTCGTTTACTGAGTGAAACGATTTTTTTCGGAACCTTAAATCGCCAGTATACAGTAATGTGGAAGTATATTTTCAATACAAATAGCCTAAAATCAATTTTCATAATTGTTCAATGAACAAAATATTCCTAAATGAGGTTATACTTTCGGTACTTGAGATTTGCTCTATTCGTTAAACTTGCTTTTGGAGACGTTTCGAGACTATTTTGATTTAATAATCATGCCCTAACAGTAAAAAATAGGTTTCTAGTGAATTATCTTAAATAAAACACAATTCTAAGTACAAAAAATGACATTTTAACGATGTTGATACATAAATGTTGATTATAAATTCATGACGAAATGTTATTAAGACATCAATCAACCAAAATACTTATTCAATATTTTCATGCATTTTTATGTAATTATTCAAGTGTAGTAATCGCTGATATGTGTAATGCTGGATTGTTCTATTACAAATGTAAGAATTAGGATCAGCATTTCATTTGTTTGTTTTGTCATCATTATCGACTTATAATTTTTATTAATGGGGTGTATAAAAAAAATTACCATTTTTTAACCAAATAAACCTTCCCCATGTAGAAAAGATTACGACTAACAAATAGTATCTTTCGACACACCACACTCCCTGGCAAGTTCGCGAGTACTTGTGGACGGATTTGACTCAACAGCTTCCTTCAGAACCTCATCAATATCCATAAATGGTCACCGGAGCCCTTCTTCCTTTCCAACGTCATATCTCCACTGCTAAATTTTTCAAACCAACGCCGCGCAGTGCGCTGGTCAAGGACACCTTCCCCTTCATATTTAATAAAAAAAATTTTCCAGCAATGCCTTAAAATTACGAGAAATTCGTGGGACACTGTCATGTTTCTTCTTTGAAATAAATAACTAAACTGAGGCTTTTTTTTTTTGTAGAAGTCCAGTGTTAGTAAGCAAGCTTAGAGAATGCTCTAAAGGGATTATAAAGTGTTGGTTAATAATAAATAGCATTAAAATATTTACAGACTTTTGAACTCAGGAATTTGATAAAACGATCATTTTTTTATACACCCTATTATTACTTTTATTTTAACCTTGTACATCCGAATTTTTGTATACAGCACGAGTTTTATATTTTTATATTTTAAGTGTAAGAAATTTAATGGTTTGATTTGTTTTTCTGAAATGTTCAGTGAGAGCTGTTTGATCCGGCTTATAAATAAGGATTTTCTATTATCGAGTTTCAACTATGTTTCTGTTGGTAAACTCAACGTTCTATTGTTACAATGTTCCCGTTGGATTTACCGCATTTATCTTGACATGAGAACATTAACAGTCAAGAGAAGCAGATATATAAGGTCTGCAATGTATTTGGACAAACCTCAATTTCGGACGGGAGGGAAAGGGGCCTGCTGGCACACATTGCAGGTTTCCTTTTACAGATTCTGTTTTCGAACCCCAACCACTCAAGTCTCTTTTCAATTAAGTTGGATAAAATAACCGAGGAAATACGTGATAGGGTATAATTAAAAGTCTTAAAAAAACAATATAATGCCAATAAATATATTAATTGGAATATGAATAGAATGTTAAATGTATTTATTATAAGGGTGAGAGGAAGAGAATATTGATCAAACTGAGTAGGATATTGTTTACTGGCTGAGTCACTACGGTGCCGTGTTCTATTCCATTAGCGGGGAAGATGCGTGGTACGTAGACAGTGTGTACGTGGGGAGGACAGGCGTTTCTCTTCAACGCTTTATTATGAAGAAGGTGTTGGAAAGGAAGATCTCTATATATTCATGCATATATTATTATGTATCAACATATATAAACTTCATAGAGCACATATATAAGTACACTTTCATAAAAACAAAACAAAAAAAAAACTATCCAGATCCAACAACTCTCACCACACATTTCTGACAAACAAAACATTCAAATTTGATACACCAAAAATATTCAAAATAATACACCATGAAAGAAATAGTTTCAAGCGGAATATTAAAAAAAACTAATGTAACAGAAAATATAAGAATTGGGCTAAAAAAAAGTCTGATCAAAATTTAAATTCATGGTATTCAAATTATTTTTTTGTTTCTTTTTCTTAGCCCCTTTAAGTTTGAAGGTTGTTGAGTAGGATTTTTATGATAGGAAAGGATCTCTTGCACTGTAAGATGTACATTTTAAGAGGAGGGTGAGACATTGAATTAATTCTTAATGTCACAGTAAAAACATAATTGTAATGGACTTGTAACGGAATATAGTGAAGGCTATAAAACAGCCAGGTGACTAATGAGATTTTGTGTGAAATTTTACACTGCCTCAACCAAGTAATTTATTTTATTGTATTCAATAGTTATTACTTGACCAAAATTAATTAATATTCATTTTTTAGTTCATTATTGCATAGTTTTTATGTATTTGTATTACAGTGGCAAACCCATGCGTACCCAGTCCCCACCTGTACTATAAGATTCTGAAAATTGTAACACTCACGTATTATATAAATTATTAAGAATTGTTTTTTGACTTTTGATTACCGAAATAAAGAGTTTTATTTTGAAGCTTTGCTCATTAAAGACTCAAATAAATCAATAATAATGATAGTACATAAACAGTCAGAAAACCAGACACCTGCTTCTAAATCAGACATTCTGCAATATCACAATAAAAAAACAAATAACATAACAGTAATTTACTAGAAGTCTATTTTTTAGTTTAGGCTAGGAAAATGAAAAGAATAAAATCTCGAAAAGTCACTAAAAGATAATGTATTTGCTTGGCGAGTCTTGAGAAACTCCACCGATAAACACTGTATTGTATAATTAAGAACTATATCGTGGAGTATCGGGGCTTAGCTAGATTAATTAAGAGATTATTTAATGAATTATTTGATGAGAATTGAAA
Organism: Arma custos; assembly: GCA_037127475.1. Taxonomy (NCBI): domain Eukaryota; kingdom Metazoa; phylum Arthropoda; class Insecta; order Hemiptera; family Pentatomidae; genus Arma; species Arma custos. Next base: position 27,399,005 of record CM073762.1, read on the forward strand.
TTAATTTTTAATATTTGATGAGAAGTATGTAGAATATACCGTTTGTCCAGTGCTACGGAGGATTTCATTTTTGATTCGTTTGTACAATAATCAGACAATTGAAGAAAGAAGGAATTTGTAGTAAATATGAAGACATAATACCTCAATAAGAGAATTAGTACTAATTATATACAATTGAAATACTGACATAAAACAATACTAACAACGTATTTGGTAAAATCCGAAAAACAAAGCTCTGAAAAAGATCTGTTTTAAAGATTGAAAGGATTTTTTGAGTGATTTTTTGTATTGCATTCATGTATGTACTCCTTGTACTCGTATTTCCATACCCATGACCATATTGAATTTTATTGTGAAAGATCTTAGAAAGATCCAATGGTACCGTCTTATCCCATTTATTCACCTCTCATAATTTATCTAGAGCAGGCCTGCTATTATTGCTAAGTCCAATTTATTATTCCCTAGAGACCTGTATATGACTTGAAACAAATTTGATATATGGAGTGGAAATGGCCCCAGCTTTCTATTATAATTGACGATTTATTTCACCTCAGGATCGAATGTCAAGGTATGAAAACAACTGGGTAGCTGATTTGAATTTAGAGTAACCATTTGACATTTTTTCCTGTCGGTGGAATATAGAGCTATGAAGTCGTATATAAAAAGGACTTGAGAAATAACTTAGAAAGGAAAGTCTTAAACGGTTCATTTATATCCATTCATAAAAGTAACACATACTACGTTTATTTAACAGCTACTCTAAGAACAGTTCTGCTAAAGGTGTCTCAAGATAAATTTAAAATGCATTCTTCGGATTGTCTTCTACAAAGCTTAAGATTCTTTAGTAGTTCACTTTTCTTATTAACTTAAAATTAAATAAATGAAGAGTGTCAGTTTTTTCAAAACCGTGCAGTTGATTTTTCTGTTTTCAATTTTAGCAATAAATTTGAAAAATGTCTTGAATGTATTACATTTATATAATTAAAAAATTAACAGATACTTTATAACATGACATTACTCTTACTTGTAACATATGTGATTCTTAGAATTGTTTGAAATAGTTGAGGAGTGCAGTCAATATATTTTCATAGAATAAGTTAAATTTTTTTTATTTGTGCCAACCATAAATAAATTTAAGTAATTTTGTGTAAAATTTATAGAGTGCACCCCCATTTCACAATCTCATAAGATCTATCTGAAACGTGAGATACAACCATTTCCCAAATCAATAAATGATTTTTTTTTTTATAACTTATGTAAAATTACAAGTTATATAATTGCAATTGGATCCGAAGAAACAAAAAACAACTAAACCACTTTAGTTGTGATAGATCCTAAGGATCCTGGACTCAGTACTACGCTTAAGAGGATTTACTATCTACGCTTAAGGTTGTGCAGAGAGATCAAAATCAGTTTTATTCACCTTACTACGAGTTCCCACTTGATAGGAGCTGAGCGAGCTTCTGTAGGGATGAAGATGTCTCAGGGTCTATCGGTGGCTGTTGACATTTTAAATAATTTATGTGCCACAACCGGATTTGAAGAATATGCCAAAAAAAAATTTGAGACAGGAAACAACAAGTTTTTTTCAACATCCAAATAAAACAAAAACGGCAGAAGAAATCAGTTGAGAGATTCAGAATCGTAATTTACTACAACCTTTCTGAAAGCCATTCACGATAAAAAGGTTCCTCGCAGTTCAGATTGCAAATCGAACAAGCTCTTAAGATATTTCACAATATCGAGCTTGTTCGCGTTCAAATGTTTCGAGAACCCGTTCCTTACGACATAAATTGCAGGGCGCTGTACAGTTAGTTCTTTTGTATCCTACAAGAAGTGGATGACGAAAGCCGCCCGGACGGTGGTGGAAGCGCACACGTACCACGTACAACTGTACTACGCCCTATATAGCAACTACAGCGGTTAGCCTGCATCCTTCGCGTGGAACCATTGTATTAGCTGTCTTCTTCCTGCGCACCCGCCTGTGACGACACGTAGGGGACTTCTTGGGAGAAGAGTAGGAGACAGGAGGCAGGAAGATAGGTGAAGCAGAACGCGGAAGGATACACATTCTGAAGGAAGAGAAAGATCATTCACATTTTAATTAACAAATCATTAATTTTGAGATCATTAGCATTCTTAATTTATATTTAGTGCTGTTGAAGATCTACCAAGGTTCGATACCTCAGACACCTTGTTATCAGTGAGCCCACAGGACCCACGCAGATTCTTGAGACTAAAATAATGACTCCTTAACAAAACAGGTGTCTGATCATGAGATCGCATAATATTGAAAGAAATACAACATTTCGGACCATTATAAACCAATATTCTAACACAAAATAACAGTGTATCTATTACAACGGTTTGGGTAATTTAGGGATGCCGACTCAATAATTTAAATGACGTTTATCAGTAAAATATTTCTAAAACTTAGTCTAAATAGTTAGAATAAATTAAATTTATGTTTTTTTGTCGGTAGATACTGAAATTTTTCTAGAACAACAGTTCAGTAGGGAGGTGATTTATTGAGACAACAGGTTTTTCCTTCTTATTTTGGGTACCATGTTTAAAGAGGGTCTAAACAGAGTACCAGGAGGGTCTTTGGATCCTAAAATGTACATCCCCTGTTAGCAGGTTAAATAAATTATCTATCAAAGCCGGATTTGAACTCGGGACATTAGCAACCTAGTGCTCTACCACTGACTGGAGGTTTATATAAAAAAAAAGTAATAAATTTAACTCTAACGTAGGCGCTGGTTCTGAGGTTTTATGTTACAATTACCATGTTCTATTTTAAAACGATATTTTTCTATACGGCTGATAGAACAATTAAAGTTTTACTGAAAAGTCCGTCCCGAATGCTTTTCTTTGTCTGAACATGACACAACGCTATCGTGGATTCAAATCTCCAAGTACCAATTATAAATAATAACAGAGAGGGACAATCCCGTCCCACCTTGTTCGATCAATTATTTTGATAAATTATCCATTAACAAATCGATTGTTAATTATTAATTAACAAATCTTGATTGAGTAATTTGTTTGAGAATTAAGATAAGCTCAAGTAACCACTAGGATACTATCCGATAGTTCTATGAAGTTTATTTGGATAAAGATCAGTAATCAGATAACTGTTAATTAATAATAATAACTTGAAAAGTTAATTGAGTAACTTGTTTGAAAATTAAGATAAGACCAAGTAATCACAATGGTTATATGTGATAGTAATACCAAGCTTTATCTGATAAAAATGACTGATCCGATGAGGGAAAAAAAACCTACGCCACTACAACCAACTAAAGGTCTTGAGTTCAGGACATGGTAGAGAATTTGTAGACTTGTACTGTTTCTAGAACAATGGTTGTGCAGGGACGTGATTTGTCTGAGTCCGCGGTCATGGGTTTCCTCATATATAATGCTTTTATCATAATAAAGAAAACCAACAACAATGTTTTTTTTATGTTTGCTTATTCTTCTCTAATTCCAATTAATATTTTTTTCTCTTTTTAAATTTCTATCCACAAATCAAGTACAAACAATTGGCAATCAGCAGATTGACAGTCAGTAAAACCACAATAAGGGGTACCTCTACCGTGGCTTGATTTACTTTTCAATGATAAAAGATCCCTCCATAAATGTTCTTTTTATTCTCCCTAGTGTTCTCAGGCAAGAGAGTCGTGGACATTTGTTCTATCAATGGGGTTGGCCATCCCTGTCGTTTTTAACAATCAATAATCTAAACATCATTCCATTTAACGCCCTACGTATCTAACCAACCTATGTACTATAGAGTAAAGATGTGAAAATTATTAGAGTGTTCAAGAGTAAAAGAGCGTCATAAATGCCCAATTACATCGTAAACCAGCCACATGTCTCGGTTAAGGACTAATTATTTCTCGAGATATTATTACTGAGGAGAACACCTTATTATACATAAGTCGTTCCAACAGCGGATCCAATCTCAGGATTTCCAAGCGGAACAATGATGCAGGAACGGCCTTGCAGTCTTCCAACTCCCGCTGGCTTTCACCGGCTCCGGGCGGCCTTCGATGGCGTTGCACCTTGGCGACATCTACTCCCAGGAGCCTTGTTTTCGAAGGATACGAGGTTAGATAGACCTGGTACCAGCAGGGTATAGATAGGATTTGTACCGAGATAACCTTTAATTAGTGCAGAAACTACCATCATTAATCATTATCATCAAAACCTGCACCAGTTACAACCCATGAGTTCTGTACATGGTAGGATAGTATCTGTTTCTAGCATAACGTTTGTGCGACTCAACCTTTGAGAATATAATTAACGATGTATCTGAGGTTGAGAGGAATCAGATATTTCAGACCACCATCACAAATATTTTGATACTAAATAACAATGCTTTTACTTAAAGTTGTTCGGACATTCAGGGATGTAAAGCAAATAATTCAAATAGCTTTTATCGATAAACTATTTTGTATGTTTTAATAAAAAATGAAACTTGTTTTTTTTTTTCAGAATAAGTACTTAATTATATTTTTTAAAGAATGTAACTGCTTATAGTGTTTAGTTATTTAAGTATTAAACTTCGAACTTTCATATAAAAAAACCAACCTGCACCGCTACAACTCATAGGTTCAGTACAAGGTAGAGACTAAACTGTTTCAAGGGTAACGTTTGAGAGACTTAACCTTTGAGAATATAACTATCAGTGTAAATAAGTTCTGAATTTTCTTATGTTTAAAAATATTATACAATAGTAGTTCAACACATTTATTTTATTTAATTAGTTAAAAATTTCTCTTGTCCGGAGGCCTTGCTCATACAGCAACTTCTCTTCATCTTCGCCCTTTCTTAGTAATGTTCTCTCGCTATTATCCGAGGGAATTCCCACACTGCCAGACCTTAAGAGCCCTGTTTCCCGGTCCAGTTTGATCTCAATCCTCAAGCTATTACATTTTTCCTAAGTTCCCAAGGTACATTTAGGCAATTAATCGAAGTTAAACACGCATAATAAAAGCGGATACTTTATAATAATAATATATAAAACATAAATAAACAAATACTCCTTGTCTTAACTTAAATTATAGCTGTTCAGAAAATGTTAAAGGCTGATTGCGAAGTTTAAATCTCTCCATTATATTAATATCTCAACGTTTTTAGTGATCACACTTCGATAGACATCACACTTCGTACTCTCAGAATAATTGCTTTCAGCATTATTTGTCTCCAAGCCCGAAATATTTTACTATTTCTTTTCTCTTACCTAAGCTATAATAACTTAAAGATAATAAAAAAAAATAACGTTATAAAAAACAACCAATCCGAGTCGGTTTTATTTCACACAGTCACGATTGTAGGTGGAGTCAACTATTGTATCTTAAGACAATAACAGGTAGCGCACTGCTCACTCCTGGGCTCCTGCTGTTTCTACAAAGAAATGTGCTTCATAAATAAGTATAAATAGTGATAATATCCAATTTAATTTTCTTCTATTCTACATTTCAATGAAGAATTTATTAAATAATTAGAGCATACATATGAAAAAGGTAAGTGCATCTAATACTTACCCTTTCAAATTCACAATCATGCTAATACACTGTCGCCATGAAACACACGATCCGTCTTCCAGCAATTATAATTTTGTACAACTCTCCAATTCCGAGTAACTGTTCCATCCATTAAAAGCCTCTCTAGCTTTGAGGTCTCCAACGTCACCCAAAGCCTGAATCAAGTTTAGCGAACATGGGTTGGTTCTTCCCGGGCCGAAATTATGGTGTCAATCATTCTTGTCAAGTTTTCGGGTCAGTGAGGGAATGCTCAGATCCTTCATTAGGATAGGCTAACCCCAATACCAGAGTCTCAATTCGACTCTGTCACTAATTTGAATAATTTTCTCATATAAATTTTAATATCCCCTTTTTCATTAGAAACTTTACTGTTTTTTTCGGGAAATAAATCCAACTGTAGTTATCAGCAGAATAATTTGTGAGCTCGATTGAATGTCGAGTGTTAATTATTTCTAATATAATTAGGGCCGGTAAAAATACAGAGTAGGTAAAAACCAATATAAAAAAAAAATTAAAAATCGAATAAAAAATTGAAAATCCACATCTAACAAAAAGTACCAAAATTAATCTAATTATATTTATTACATCTTATATCTTAAACATATCCGATTACAGTCAGGGAGTGAAGTAGTTAAGTAGGTAGAGCTTTCAGTTGCTACATCGAATCTTCTGGGTTCAAAATCGGCTGTGGTAGATAAATTATTTAATCTGTCAACTCCGTTAGGGTAGAACCCAGTTAGATCTGACGATCCTCTAGAGGTTGCAATTTATCTAAATATAAAATTCAGAAAAAGATCCATGCGTAAGAATGTCTAACTCTCGACAAAATTACCGACTGTTATAGAAATCAGCCACTTTAAGGCAATTACTAAAATCGTGATCCTCAATATAAATACTAATTACGCATAAACATTTTCTTGGGATTGAACCATACGGATGGACACTTTAGGATCTGAGTCTCCTGGGGCTAACCCAGCCAACTTAATTACCTTAATTGGAGCTTAAACTTGGCGGTTGAGCGTGTTTTCAGACAAATCAACTCTCTGCACAAACGTTGTAAAGGATAGTCTCCGCCATTTATTGAACCCTACACCCTTCAACGGTTGTAGTGGTACAGGAGTTTTTATTAATCAAACTTGGGCCTATAAAAGAATGCATTAGTGCTATGATAGGCCTAGGTACTTAAGGCATATCAGTCAGATATGGCTTGCATAATTAATTCTACAAACCGTAACAATAAAAATAGAAAACATAATATTCAAATTCTGTTGATGGATAATAAACATAATAAAACAAGAAAATGCAAACCCTTCCGAAGCGTAAACCTGTGAGTGTTGTGCAAAGATAGCTGTGGACTGGGGAGCGGTTGCCAAGGCAATGGAAAACAAAGAACCAGAGCCTCCAGTTCAAGATCCGCTTTCATCGCGGCCTGTTACGTCAGCTACCTTTCCTCTCACGAACCCATCTAACACCAATAGCGATTCCACTCGGTGCTCATATCTCAATGTCGTAGCCTCTCATTGCTTGAAGAATGGTAGAGAGTGTGCAACCCTCCGCAACTTACGGTCGGGGCTTTGTTTCGTAACAGTACCAACAAGCAACTTGCACGGCTCTGGATCCACTAGGTTATTACCAATGGTTCGATACTGGATCAGCAGGAAGTTATTGTGCCAGTCAGTCATACAAGAGTATAACTAGGAAATAAATACGGCCCCAGTGAATGACGGGTGAAGTCGAATTTTCTCCAAAATTGGCGTTTTCGTACTTAAGGGTGTAATTTTCGTATTGCATAAAGAGGCTATATCAGGTATTGCCTTGAAAACGAGTGATTTATTATACTACTACTCCATTTCAAGCAAAAAACTACGATTAAGACACGATTAGGCTTCACTCAACTCATCAGGTCTGCAGATATATACTTTTGATTATATTTAATAAGCCTAATTAATACTTCTGTTTTTCTTATATCCTTGTGCTGATCTCAGACCGATAAAATAATCATTAAATGCTGTGTTATTAAGAGGTACCAAATGGTTTTATTATATAAACCTATAGGACAGACATGTTCAGAATCTGGGTTGGGCGAGCTGACTTCTATTTCCTTAAGTAAATCAATACCTTCTTACTTTAAGTTTGTAACCTGTTGTATAACTCGACCTCCCTACCCTAGTTGGATATAGCCAGGAAGTTAAATGCCAAGAAATAAATTATAAAATTAAACTTTTGCTATATACTCAGAATCCTAAAGACTTGGAGCGAGCCCAATCGCGCTGGCTGGTAATAACGATTACATAATTAATATTAAGGGATAATTATTGGATAGTTAAGTCTTATAAATCAAGCCAGTTGTGTGACATATTAAGCGTAACAACACACCTGCTCAAGGCTTGGTTGGAGTGATACGGAAAAGCAGGAATTCTTCAAGCACTTAATTCGGTCAGCGACATTCATAAAACTTAAAATGCCCAAACTAGAAAAAACAGTGTATTTAAAAAAAAATTGTTTGCATCCATATTTTCGAAAACTATCTGTCTAAATAAGGAGATAAATCCATTATGATAATTACAGTGTGCGTTTAGATTTATGATGGTTATATTCTGCAGCCCAGTAAGTGGTAAAATAGAAGTTGAAATAGAGTTGTAATGTAAGCAATAACTCTTTTTTTATGCCTAACTCAGCCCATTATTCTCTACGAAAATAACAAGATTCCGTTTCCGTGAGTAAAAGTAAACCATTTTGGAGAATATTCGAGTTAACCTCTTATTCACCTGCATATAATATTATTATCTAGGTTTTCAGGTAAGCGAATAACTCAATAAGTTTCGACTAACTCACTTCAAAAAAAGTCTTCAGTGGGCCTAAATCTATGGACATTACCGATTATTGGAATTACCAAAGTGGTCCGCGAGAACATTGCGGGTTGGCCACCCCTGCTTTGCATAAACGTTTCATAGACAATGAGTGCGTGGTATGTTCTGTTGATGGTTATAAAGAGCTTTGTGAAAGCCCGTCGGACGTCAGACACGGTTAACACCGAACCATGAACGAACAGAAAAAATAGCTCTGTTTTTTCCCCAACAGGTTTCAGACAATAACCCTAGCATTTTACCGGGGCCGGATCATTTCCTCAGTCCACTTTTCGTTTCACTTCCTACGGAAGCATGGCCAGTGATTTGCCCAATTTCACCTCCCGATCGTGGCATCGTCAAGTATCTACTGTTTCGTCCCAGTCCGACATCAGTCCCAATCCTTTGAAAGCTTTATATTTTATTACCCTTTTTATTTAGCATTCATTTTCCACTCGAAACAACGACATGATTTTTTTCTGTAACTCCTAAAACGTAAAGTACAGAATGGCCATTAATCGCTTTCCCAATAAAGGTATTACAGAGTAAGTTATGAAATGCAAAACGCAATTATTAAAATCTGAAGAAAAATCTTCATAAATAATATTAATTGGCCTTATATATATATATATATATATATATATATATATATATATATATATATATATATATATATATATATATATATATATATATATATATGAGGAAGAAAATGGTCCGGGACGAGGTAAAAAAAAATCTCTTAAATAGGAAGATCTGTTTATTGGAAAGTCAACGTTTCGACCTACAATGCCGGTCTTCTTCAAGGCTAAATATACAATATACAGACAAATTAAATGTATACATGGCAGATAATAAAACTACTTTATAGGCCTATAGGGTATCCTATAAAGTATTTGAGTGATAAGACAGCATAAAGATGGGGGGATCCATATATATTTATCTGTTTTATTTATATTGTATATAATAATACATGTATTTATGTCGTATTTATGTTTTATCACTCAGATAGCGTGAGGCCTATATTTTCAATATTTACCATGTTTAATTTTAATTTGTCTGTATTTTGTATACTAAGCTCTGAAGAAGATCTGCAATGTGGGTCGAACATTAGCATAATAACATGGGTTATTAGCTTTCCAATAAACCCTTCTCCCTTTCTAAGAGAATGATTTTGACCGGGTAATACAAGTATATGTTAAAATTTTAGGTACTGTTGTAATTGTACATAAATAAAATTTTTGGAGGATCAAAAAAAATGAAAATTTAATCTTTTTAAATATTGTTATTTGAAAAGAAAAGATATGTCCAAGACCGGGACTTGAACCCGGGTCTCCCATGTTTCCGTCATGGTATTCTTCCAACTGAGCCATCCTGGCTCGACTCTCGGTCAGACAAATCCTATCTCTTCACTGATCCCATATCCCCGTGTTCTCGCAATTTGCGATGTATACAAGGAGAAGAATGTTAATTAGGATCTTGTTGAATTACGTCATTATATATTATTATAATTTATTTATTTTATTTTTTTGTTGTTATAATTTTCAAATAAAAAGATTAAAAAATTATAACAACTAACAAAAAATAAAATAAATAAAATTTAATCTATTTTTTTTATATATATGGGAAATAAATTATACTATTATAAAGAAACTAGTAATCTCATTAAATGCCTTTTTAAGATTATTTTTCCATTTAATTTAAAATTTGTATGTAAGGGAATGCAAGAGACACTGGATTCATTGACTTTAGAAATATTTCAGTCCCAAATAGAGGCATCCTATCAACATTTATATTGTTACATTTGTTTAGGTACGTAGTTTATAAACATGAAATAAATAAAGCGACCGTTTACCTGTCTTTTAAAAAATACTGACAATTTATTTTCGAATAGAGCTTTAAAGCTCGATTGACTATTAAATTAAATTTAATGGACATTTTCAAATTCTGTAATGAATAAAACTTTCGTTGTTTATTAAGAAATGTAAACATATTTTTTTTTGGTAAACGTCTGTTTAATATGTAACATTTTATTTCAGGGTCATAATAACTAAAGCTGATACAAATAGTAGAAAAAAAATTATAAAATAAATTATTGGGTAAAATGCTAGAATAAATTAAAGAGATATTTAAAAAATCATAAGTGAAAATGGAGTGAAATAATGAAAACTAACAGCAATATAATATAAACTACTTAATTGGATTTAAATAAATTACTAAACCTTATTTACTTAAAGTTTGAAGAATAGCGATCTATTGTTGTTTTTGTCTAGTACCGTTGTTAATAATTTAAACCATTATCTAAAGTTAATAAGTCAGGACATATATAATATGTCCTTTATTCGATAAACAAATTGTAACTAGTTAAGATTAATTAACTATTACTTTGTAGGTTACAGATTAGCCGGCCGAGGAGCATTTGAAATGCAGTAACGGAATTGGCCGGAATTCCAGATTACTACCTCCCCTTTTACAGTTATTTCGGCCTGCAACGGTTAAAGCGTACATTCAATGGTTAGAGAACTGTTAGACAATTAATTTTATAATCTAATTAAAACTTAACAAGTTTGTTATAACAATTATTAGTCCTCTCAATAATTTAAAACTTTAAGATATGCCCCAAATAAGTTAGTATTTAATTTTTTTTTCTTTTGTAATATATGATATGAAGTTAAATTAAAAAAAAAAAATCAATCGATGATAAGAAATAAGTAATCCAAATATTTATTCGTGTGATTACATATTTTACAATCTAAAATTAATACAGCTGTGAGGATTTTTATTATTGTTTTAATGGAATAACCGTATTATAAATAACACCCTAATGGTCTAGCTGAATATATCTCATTCAAAAAATATAAAATTTTATCAATAATGATTGAAATACAATCTACGGATCGTAAAGAAATAATGTATTACAATAACTATTTGAATATTATGACTATCTAGAGAGCGGAGTAGCTCAGTGTATAGCGCTGAGTTGCTCTGCTGAAGTTCCTGTGGCAAATAAATTATTAAATATGTCAACAGCCATGGATGGAATCTTCATACTCGTCTCATCCAGTCTCTATAATATCCACTTAATTGGGGAGAATTCCGGGAGTTGAGCGTAATTTTGGCCAAATATTTTCTCTGCACACATATTGGTTTATATACAGTGCGATCCCAACAGTAAAGATACTGGTTGACCATGTACTGAACCCAAGAATCTTCGGGGGTAAAGATTTTAATTGTTATTTTAGTAAAGTTAAATCGATTATACCAGGGGTTCCCAAAATTTTTTGTACCACGCCCCCCTTTTGTTGAAATGAAAGCTTCTCGCGCCCCCCTCCCCTTAACAATAAATCGTGAGGGCCTAGGAACAAAACAAAAACAAATAAGTATTACATTGAAAACAAAACATTTATTTATACTGCCAGAAGGTACAACAATAACAGTTTTCATAAAATACAAAAATTATTAATAAGAGAAAAATAGATTAGGTTGGTTAGTGAGATGGATGGGCTTGCATTTTTCTAACTAATATGCCTATTCGTGACTGAGCTTTAGTAAGTGCACAACGCAAGTCACTAGCAACATAAAGTTTATTCCGATACTTTGTTTTAATTGCCACAAGTGTTGAAAATGCTTTTTCACACAAATAGGTATTTGAAAAAGGCAAATATAAACGTAGAGCTTCCCGTGATACACTAGGATACACTTTGAAATATTTTAACCAAAATGAAGGTTTGTCCATTATATCAAAGTGGTCAATTTTCTAAACATCATGGTTAATTTAGAATTTTAGAAAGACTACTTAAATTTAATTTAATGTTCAACTTGTCTCGCGCCCCCCCTGACATGTCCTCACGCCCCCCAGTTTGGGAACCGCTGGATTAGACCTTAAACATCTTAAGTAAACTGAAAAATATTACGATTGAATTAAGAATTCAAAGTAAAAATTATTTTTATTCACACCAATGTTCACCATCAACCAACGATACGATGTATCGATTCTCATAAGCCGATTGATAAGAACCTTTGAGAAGGTTTTATAAAAAAACTACATAATAATAGTGAGAAATAATAGAAAAATTAATATATCATCAAATTTGACAAGAATTTTATTCTAATTTATTGAAGTTTTAATCGGATTTATCATATAAATATTCATTTTAAATTACCTAATCTAAAGTAAGCAACATCCCAAAACATTTTTCTTAAATTGCCTAATTAAAATAAAAATATATTTTATACTTATTGTATTAAGTATCAACCTCGACAACAACCTGTTATTGAAAGAACAAGAAAGGAGATTCAGAGTAATTGCAATGGACTTATGCCAGTTGAGAAAAAGTCAAGGTTGCTTTCACGCTCTTGACCCATCGTTGAAGTTTCCTAATCCCGCGTTGAAGTCTCCCTTCACTATTCGACAATTCCTTTTTTTTTTCCATCACTGATCTCGACGGCTACTCACCACAAATGAGACATCGTTTTCCTTCCACTTTCGCCGCTTGAAAAGAAACAAAATTCACTTTCATGGTCCGCCTCTCTGACGGCCACAATGAGCACTTAATCGCCACAGAATGGTGGGCAAATAGCAAAACCATGGCAAGGGGAAAAAAAAGCGATCAATTAAACCGTATTTCTTTCTTCTGTCTTATGAGAGATGAAACAAAACCATTGTGACGAAATTTTAGTTATGCAAAACTGTTGTTCAATACTGCAAAAAAGAAAATACAATGCGCTAAAATATACCCTATGTTAAAATCCATTTTTCTGCCGAGCAAATAGATCCACAATAAACTGTTAATAAGTAGTTTACGTAATCCTAAGAGTCCATCTAGGTAAGTGGAGAAGGCCTGGCCAGAAGAGGCTACCTACCATTGAAGGAAGAGGTGGAGTACAGGTGTGGACACAGGTGTACAGAGGCCCACAACCCGCAGCGCCCACCTGTCATTGGAAAGTGCAACTTTTTCTAATGAGGTCAAATAGCATTCCTCCGGGAAAGAAAGCTGGGAGAGGAACAGTATCCAAATCAGCTACTGTAATCAAATGAGCTCCCCTCAGCATTCAGAGAAGGCTGCCTATTTATTTCGACAACGAGCGCTAGCAATTATAATAATGGCGGGCTGGTCTTGCCCAATAACTGCGACGGGTCGCATGGCAAACAGTTGACTGCGAGTGAGGCGAGTCACGAAGGAATTAAAATGATAATGATGACATAATTAAAAAGAAAAAAGAGATCGTAATGCGCTAATAGGAGATCCATTTTCACTCAGAACAGAGTTATCATTGAAGTTGACAATATCCCAATTTTATCTTAAATGTAAGATGATGAGTTTACAACATAAACTCAACAAATATAAAAATTTATATAAACAAAGACGTGTATCTATAGAAGTTTTCTTACTCAGGAGGTAAGTTCACTATCAAAACCCTCTTATTCTAATTAAATATGATACAATAAATTTGTATTTTAATATAATAAATCTCATAAATTTGGGGTAAGGTATAATTCGATTTTGTTTTCAACTTCATAACAAGATAGAAATCTTTACGACTTGAACACAGACACTTATTATGACTGGGTGAACCCGCCGTTCTTCGTATTAACGTTTTAGTTTGTATAGAACAACTATAATTTATCCTTACTCCAATTCTTACATCAATGTTACGAAATATGTGTTAATGATTGCCAGTGAAAATTAATATATGTAATAAAATTAATAAGTATATATATATTCCCATCACTCTTCTTAAGGCCTTAATAATGGCTGATAATAACATAACTTTATTTTTGTTTTTTCTCAGTCGTAAACCCTGTTCACGCACATTTTCTTTTTTTTAAAATATAGGAAGGTTTCCTATTCAAAAGTTTTAATATAGGTATTAATTATAATACATCGGGCAATAGTATCGATATATTATCATAAGTTATAATATTTTTCCTAAAAGTCTAGTACTAGGAGATTTTAATGCACAGGAAACCAGAGAGATCTGATGTAAATTACGATCAATCAGACTGTTTTGTAGAGGAATTTATTTGGGACCATCCTATTAATAGGATATTCGATTGAATAAGGAGTTATTAATTAATAGTGATGTAATAAAATTATCCAACTAAAACCTCCAGTAAGCACAAGCTCGAAACACGCAGACAGTTTGGATATGTTGCCACAAGAGTGGACATGACGTCAAGTGACTTACTTTCACCTTTTCGCTCGTTCTGAAAATTTATCTAACGACCAATTTACATTCCAGGTTTTTGATAATTATATAATTTGGAATGTAATACGATTTTTTAATTATGTGGAATATTTTCTGCTTACTATGATACTTTAAAATTATAAGTTTTCAAAATATAAAACAAAGGTGACTTAACTCGCTTCAAACGGGCTTTCTCCAACAATAAAACATTTCTCATTCGAAAACTACTTTCTTAACATGTCTCCTTCTCGGAGATAACTCTACAGGATACGGACCCAAGTGGGACAAGAATATAAAAAATATCTGCAATGAATATGTTCAAAGTAGAGATGAGAAGTACGTGAACGACCTAGTTCATTGAGCTAGATCCGGAAAATGAACTATAAAGGGCGCTCTCTGTTTTGGTTAACCATAGTTCTGTTTAGTTCACACCACTCACTAGCTACCACACTCGGACAGGGGACTGTCGGCGTCTGACCTACGATCGAAAGACGAACTACTGAACTAGGTGAACTACGTACGTACGTAGTTGAACCTTTCTAGTTTATTTGGACTCTCACTTTCTACCCCTTTTCCCATAGTTCAATTCCTCTCTTAGTTTAGTACATTTCTAGTTCTTTTGATAAATGAACTATGTAGTTCATTGAACTAGTTCATTGGAATGAACTATCTCAAAAGGAACGATTCAGTGAAGGAACTACTTTGCCTACCTCTAGTTCAAAGTATTTTACAGTCTGTTCTATGTTTTCGTATTTTTTTTTCTCTTGGGTATGGATTATTATGAGAAAGCGTATAAGCTTGGTTTTGAGGCCCTGAAAGAATGCAAGGAATATAACTTTTTTTTAAGCTGTTCAAGAGGATTTTGGTGGCGAGTAAAATTTTGTGTATTTGATGTTGATATATGATTAGTGGAAATGTCCATGGTGTTATTTATAGTGTGATTGTATTGAGTAAACGGACGTGTTTTTTTACTCCCAAAATTCTCCTCCGTATGTCCAAATACGTATTAGTATAGTATTGTACAATTTTTTTTTTTTTTATGGCATTGGATATTTCCATCCATACAGCCAGCTATGTATTTACTTGTTTTAACTGTTAAGTTAGTTGCCAACAGCACGCGGTTTTTCCCAGTATTGTACAATAGTTGTTTTTTTCGTTTGTCAAGTGAATATCTGTAGTCCAGAAGATGTGATAGTTGTTTGTAGCGTATTTTCATTTCCCGTCTTTATAATAATGTATGTATGTTCCATGTAAGCCTTTTGAATATTATAGAATGTTGACGTCATGGTTAAAAAGATTCGGTTTCAACTGAAATCTTCAAGAAGGATCTTAGACGAGAGGTTGGTTGGGATTCCCACCACGAAGTCCGATCCTAAGAAGGCCAAGTCCGGAGGCCAGAAAGTCAAAGTCCGGTGAAAACTTGAATTGAAGCCAAAACCCGGGTTTCTAGCTTCGATGTTGAGCACGTCGCTAGAAAGCTTCATCTCACAGTCTGCAAGCGACTCCACACTGTATAAATAAGTCCTCGAATAACTATAGCTTTCATTTATATTTATTGCTATTAAATACTTTTGAAAACGTATCAATTAGATAAATCAATAATATAAATTAGAAAAGTGTACCTCTAATATAAAAAAAATCAATGCTAAGTTATAACTGTATCTAGAGGCAGATTCACACTAATGCAGCTACTAAGAAAATTTACGGTAATATTTGATTTTTAAATCTGGCATTTGAAATCAAACGTAACATCATGACTTTTTCTATTTGACCTTAAAAATAAAATTCGATTATATTTTCAATATATTGTTATAAATAAGTATCTACTTATATTAGTTGAACGCAAGATCTGATAATGAATAGTATTTTCACAATCAGCTATCTCGAAAATCCAGGTATGTAGCAGTAAATCAAATTCATCAGAAATATTTTAACTTAACCATTTATGTGAAAATCGATATTATATTACGTTTTAATTTTATCACCAAGTTATATATTTCTGTCCAAAATATTTAACGAATTAATATAACGCTTGTTTTTATTACTTTAAAAGAAATACACATAAGGCTATTCAAAAGTTTCATTTAACTCGCAGAGTTGGGGTCTGAAAAGAACGGGGAAAGTTGAAATAAGGAAAAAAAAAACGTAAAAGTTAAGAACCATTTTTTATTTTCTAATGACAAAAGTGTAATATCCTTTCAAATACTACACATAAAATAGGCAATAATATTTACTAGGATATTGCACCAGTTGGTACCAGATATAACGTAAATTCATATCATATAATTTTTTAGTTCACCTCATTTTCTTTGAAAATGGTCTATTCCACTGACACCTTTCTTCTTTAATTTTATCTTATGAATGAAAAAAAAAAAATCGAAAATCTTACTTTATTAGTAAAAAAATAAAATTCCCGAAAAGTACAAAACCCTTAAAAAGAGAAAAAATGCAACTTAATTTTGCTTTGCCTTCATCTGGATATGATAAATCAGGAAATAATTAATAAAGTTTTATATTCGATACATTTTGAATAATTATTGACGGAAAATATGGAACAAAATTCGAAAATAGCCAGTGATAGTATTCAAATAACAATTTCAACTTAATAGGTCACGAGGCCATTTTCTTTTCAGATGCCTCGGAGGAATATCAGGAATTGAAGAGGTTGCTAGGTTTGAAACTACTGGGTTGAACTTTGTCATGAAAAGATTGATATCTGATTCGGGCTAAATCAGTAACAAATGGTACATAAAGGTCATTCATTACAGGATTATTTTCTTTGTAACAAAGTAATCTATAATGACCTTAATGTACTTTGTTGATTACCTTGTTCGTAACAAAGTAAGGAGCATTGAGGATTTTATGACGGATTTTGGATTGTAAGGAATACGAGAGGAATTCGATTGCTTAGTGGATCTCCAAAGCTCTAATCCGCAATAAATAGAAAATTTCAAATTTAATAAAAGAGGGTGATACTAGCACCCGATATAAATATGTAAATATAATACTTTATTCTTATTGAATAAATGATAAATACTGTGCTTTGGTTATAAATATGCTTAATTTTTCAGGTACCTCTATTCGTACAGAGAAGATTGGTGGAAAGCGTTAAGGACTCGAACTCGGACTATCGATAATCCGAGAAATCGATCTTTTGTGATGACTAATCGACTCCGAAACGACGTTACAAAAGGTTGCGCATCTGCCCGGAGCAAGTTCGTGATGAATCGTGCCTGCAAGTGAAAGGCTCGGGGGAACACAGGCCACCATCCCTCCTTCCCGACCAATACTAATCTCCTCTCTTCCAGATTTATAGCAGTCTTAGTATTTACAAGTAAAGCGGACGATACCAAGTGAATTTTAATAACAAATTCTTCGAAAACCTGTTCGCGAGTAAGCAGATGCAATAGCTAAAAATACTCGCGATGCCATCACATACCGTGCAGTAGAGTACTAAAGAGTTTGTCTCTCTATTAGTTTTGAACATGTAATGAATTTATAAGACTGCAGTGCAATGCGGGTAGTGTATTACAAAGCCCCGATCCATAAAAAGAATATTTTATTCATGCTGTACAGTGAATGCACTGAATAGTGTATAATTATGGACCAAATTATTGGGTAGGATATAGCCAATAGGCATATCATAAAACAAATTTCTATGCCCAAGCAGCAGATTGACCATGACCTTTCTGTCTTTGAGAGAAAAATCTTCCGAAGAGTTTTCGGTGGAATTTATCTCGATGGAAACTGGCGAAGAACGAACAGCGGGGTTTACTCTATAAACAATGAATCAGATGTTTACTCTTTAAAAATTAGAAGACTGCGATGGGCTGGTCATTGTGGTTAGAATGATTTCTTAAAAAACAGAGAAGACTGGAAGAAGCTGATGGAGGAGGCCAGGACTTGTCACCGAGTGGAGAGCCAAAGATAATAATAATACTGTGCCCAAGATTTGGGGTTCGTAGTCCCTATGCTTTCGGGAAAGACGTAAAATGGTGGCTCGTTAAAAATACCTATCCTAATTTTACCCGGGTAAGCAAAATATATAATAATAATAATAATAAATAATTTAAGCATTACCTAAAATGCATCCCTTTACCATTATCCATAACAAACTGTCAGCTGTTCTTACCTGAAAAAAATAATTATTATAAATTTTCATACGGATTTTTATTTTTATTTTTACTAATTCTTATACAATTTGTTCATTTATAACAAATAAAAACTATATATAAAAAGTCCGTTATTATACATTTTATACCTTTATTTTACTAGTTTTTCTTTATTCTTCATATTCCAACCTTTCTGTATATGTAAATATCCTCATTTTGGTTTCTTTTGTTTAACTCCTCCTTTTGATTTTCCTTTATATTATTATTTTGTACTGTACTATCCATTCTGTACATTTATTTTCTATTTTTTATTTTATATGCGTTATTTATAATTTATCATTCCTGCTCATTTTCTTTAATTTTATTAAATCTGTCTTACTTTATTATATCTGTCATTATTTTCATTTGCTTTTCATTATCAATAATTTTGTTATATCTGTCTTTATCTTAATTTTATTATATCTGCCACTATTTCAATAATTATATCTGTCACTATTTCAATAATTTTGTTATATTTGTCTTTATCTTAATTTTATTATATCTGTCACTATTTTAATTCCTTTTCATTATCATTAATTTTTTAAATCTGTCTATATCATTATTTTATTATAATCTGGCTCTTTTTTTTAATTTTCGTTATCTTCTATCTTCATATCTGCCACTATTTTATTTTTCTACATTACTTGTCACCATATTATTGTTACTGTACATTTTTTATATTTTTTGTTCTGTTTGTTTCTCTGTTAGCCCTGAAGATGACCTACACTGTAGGTCGAAACGTCGGCACATAATATAAGTTCATTACTTATTCTGTGTTCTTATTGACTGCATCCCCCAACTATCTCCTTTACATTATATATAAAATATATTAACATTCATATGAAAATTTCAATATAATGGATTACAATAAATCTACACGATCATAATTCCAATATATGCAAAAAACTAATATTCAATTGTATGTAATATCTGTGGCACCTGTGCATAGTGGACTAAGTCGAATTTTGTGAATTTCAAGCTATCTACTTAGAATCGTATTTTTTTTCCCTTTCCTTGTGTCTAACACGCTAAGTGTTCCGTCCATTGCAATGAAGGATATTCCATTGTGAATCGTGGGCTGATACCCCAATCTTGAACTTAAAATAAGTTCAGAAAAATTACAATTCTAAGTAGATAGCTTGAAATTCACAAAATTCCACTATGCACAGGTGCCACAGATATGTGGACGCATTATTTAAAAGTAGATATTTTAAAAGAACGTTAAACTAGAAAATAATTTAATACAACATGGTATGACCTATGTAGTAAATTGTAGTTATATTATCAATTTTAAATGGACTTTGAAATAAGAGTTTGAAATAAAATTTGAAATGAGAGTTATTTCTACTGCTACTGGTAACGAGGTTTAAACAGATAAATTTACTTTTTGTTCTCTCTAGTTTAAACATTTTCGGCTTGTTGGAAAGCTACAATGACAAAGTGTGATAAATAAAAATATAAACCACTATGATGAAAACATTTAATTGTTAATGTAATAATTATTTGTCCAAAACATCGTATGTACTTTAGATATATTTTATTTTTTATTCTATTTCGGAGAAGGGAAAAATTAAAAAAAAAAAAAAAAAACCGGTGAAGAACTGAAACCGCCCATGAAGACGGGTAGTCACGGTCCGTACCTAAATGCTACGGGGTTTTTTTTATTGCACCTGCCAGTCTAAGTTTTCTAGTCTACGTAAGTCTACCACTTCATTGGTCATCTTCCATAACTGAACAGAATATCATTCAATTTACACAAACGGTAAGAAATTAAATAAATTATTATTACAGCTATTTTATAACTGACTTATTATAGTATTAACCTCCTCTTCCGCTCTAGGGAGGTTATCTAAGTTTTATTCCAGACCACAATCTTCCAAAGGAGGAAATATTTAAAAAATGTATCAACAATTTTGAATAGTATCCTTCTTCGAAAACAACATAAAATGTATATATATGTATATATAAACGTCTTCGATGATTTTAAAATATAAAAAAAAATATTAGTTTAATTATTTAAATAATTTAAACTATATTGATTTCGAGAGGTTTTATAGTATGAAGAGGTTTTTGCATTGAGCAGAAGGAACGAGCAAATAAGTTAAGAAGCCTTAAATCTGCAGAAGCTTTAAATGCAAAAATTAAATATAAGATCATAAAAAAATTAAATCAATTATTGAAACTTATTGAAATACATACATAAATACAATTAAAAAGAGTTCACTATTAAGAGTTGAGAAAATTGATCAGAAAAAAATTGCTTTACTTGAAAAATAAAATAAATAAGAAACCAAACTAAATTCATAAAGGTTAATTCCTATATCAATACCCTAATAGACTTATATATTTTGTTCATCTTCGGAGGACATGAGGATACTAAGACTAATCCATATTCCTCTAACAGTATTCTTATAGGTATTTAAAAAATGAAATATAACAAGATACTTCAAGAACATTTGATCAATATAGCTAAGTTTATATATATATGTTATTCTGATGTATAAGCTATATTACTGTAAAGTTTCATCCAAATCTGTTCAGTAGTTTTTGCGTGAAAGAGAGACAAACATTAAGCAACGTTAAGCAACATTTAGAACATTAACAGTAAATGAAACCGGCACCTTTCTAGGATAGAGCCATCATATTCCTATCTACAGAGACATTTAGTGTTACTTTTCCCAGGTCATAGTTCGGCTTGCATTATGACACAACCAGGAAACCATAAAAACCAAAAAGTAACGAATGAGATAAGGGTTCGCCATGCACCGAAATATGATGAAGTCGGAGGAAACCTTTCTAGAAATAAATCACGGGCGTTATTACGATTTCCCGATATGGGAAGATGAGCGGCGACCTGCGACCTGGGGAGTACATCAGCATCTCCAGGATCCCGATGAAGTTACGTAAAGGGGACACGCCGCAGGACCGGGATACGTCCGACAGGGAACGGTCTTCTACGTGACTATAAAAGTTAGTGGAGACTGAAGAGGATAGGGGAGACTTTCTAAATTATTATGTCATTCGTCCGAAGTCAGCTCCAGTTACTCAATTTGGTTCAATAACAAGAGTACTAAATATAGGGAAGATGACGGATATCAAGCCTATTTGAACCGAACGCAAGGGAGAAAGATTAATACTCACCAAAACTTCTTTTTCAGAAGTACTGAATTCCGATTCTGCCAGGAATAATTCCTAGTTATTTTCCTTAGGAGAGTCGTTGAAATTTTGCGAACCAGATCACGACCTACCGACATACTATATGAATCATATCTAACCTTTCCCACTAAAATTTTCCGAATTTTACGCGGTAACACACCTGTATTTCTTCATATGCATAACCATTAACATTTTACATGACCAGTTGTATTAATTTGTAGATATAGAGACATACAATTTTTGCTTCTCGCTGATGCCCCAAACAAGAGCATTTTCGTACTTGAAGATTAGCGTATAGCGATTCCCCGATATCCAAAGATTGGTTTGCTTGCGATGGAATTCCACGAACAAGAAAAGCACTCAGCAATCTCTCTTCTTTGAGAATTGATTAAGTTCCTCTGTTAGTTACAGAATCAGATTTCTGTCTTCCCATCGGAATGGAGGTCATACGCAGTTATTTCTTGAAATTGTCTTTTGGTATGTCCGTAAAGGTTATTATCACTAATCTAACCCTAAATTAGTTGGTAGGTGCAATTCGCTATGTATGGAATTAAAGTTAGTGTCATTCCTTTTGAAATTTCGTGGACTCAATGTATTGAATATGGAGCGGGGTAGCTCTGTGGTAGAGAGCTGAGTTGCTTTGACGAAGGTCCTGGGTTTAAATACCACTGCTGGCAAGAATCTGTTAGCAGCCGGAGATGGATCTTATGGAATGTAGAAAACGTCTCACCCAGCCTTTATAAAGTGATTACCCAAAATAAGGGAAAAAATCTGGCGGTTGAGCGTGATCTAGGACAAATCATCTGCCTACAGAACCGTTGTCCAAGAAACAGTACTATCTCTACCTTGCATTGAACCCCAGACCCTTCACGGGTTGTAGTGGTATAGGGTGAAGGTTACAGTATTAGCAAGAACACTTATTTACAAAAAGGAATTACCCTCTTAATAAAATAATTCTAGCGAATTTCACAAAGGATTCCACATTTCCCCTGTCAATGGTAAAACCTGGAACATGGTACTTTTAAAATTCAAAGATGCGTAGTGCTGACTTCAACGAGTAGGATTAAATTTTGAAGCTACACTCGAGAAGAGGTAGTTTTAAACTAATTTGAATATTATCCAAAAGAGAATTAAGAAGCAGACATTGTGGACAGCAAGATATAAATATGAAGAATGGCTTCAACAGTATTCCAGAGCACTTACTCATCTACTAAAACTGAGAATGATTTCCAACATGTTGGAAATTTCTTGCACAGAAACTGATTGAAGTGCATTTACAACGTTATATTTGACAGCAAAATGTTTGGCTTCAAAGAATCCTCAGAAATTTAAACATGTCTCAATCAACAAAAGAAAACAATTTTTATTTCACTAAACTATAAGGTTAGCATAAAAGTAATAACAAATAGTGTAACTGGTATGTTGCATGGTATGGTATTAGGCATTCCACGAAACTTGTCGGCGAAGCAATGCCAACAGTTCTGCAGTTGTTGAGGCTAACAATCGACTAGGTAGAGCCGGATAATTAAAGAGGCAATCGTTAGATGTTGAACAACACTTTCTAATCGGGTGATTAATCGCGAAGATGGTATTTTTTGTTGGACAGCGACAGAGGATTTGGATTTGGATGGCGTAGGTATTGGATGTTGCCTATCCAGATTGGAGGGGGGGGGGGTGGTTCAGCCTTCTCCTCGGGTCTGCATTCCTCTCTAAGAGGAGGCCACCTCCATCTTAACACACTTCCGTCTCGATCCCTGGATCTGCGAGTCCCTCTTGTTTATAAATTCCATAAGATAAAAAATAAAAAAAAATGATGGGAAGTGGAATAGGCAGAAACAGAACAAAAACGAACGAAAGTCACATTACAACAAATCTACAAAATGGTATGGAAAAGATAAAATATCAGTAAAGGAAAAAGCGAATTAAGTAAATACTTAAAACGCAACAAGACACTAACCAGAGGAAGCATCCCACCACCTCCGAGGCCCAAATGGTACCGAACCTGGCAACAACAGGGAAATGTTAGGGACATTATTTTTTGTTTAGAATTTTCCCACAAATATCGTAACAAGTGTTTCATGTCCATTTTACTCTTCTGTATTAATATTTTTTATGGAATAGACGTATGTCAACTGGATTCTCGATAATGTCCTTTTTCCCTTACAATTTCCTATCCTTATGATTCAGTAGTTGCATTTTGACCTTGGAAGTGCTGTGCCATCTGGTTGGTGTATTGCTGCATTAGAAGGCGACATCTTTACCTTAAAATTACCTTTTTTTCCTGAGCTATAACTTTTATAGAAATTGACAGGTATTTTTGTTTCCTGTTTTTAGTTTAGATAATTTAAGCTTTTTGTTTGGAATTTTACCTACTGACTTGACTATGATCCAATAAACATTATTGGATTGGCACAATTTTTGGATCTTAAAAAAAAATGTGTTAGTTACGAAACAATTAGTCGTTTTCCACCGAATGTTATTGAACCAAACTAGCGAAAAGAAGTATCGTCGAAGCAAAGCCAATGTCTGTCAGCAGATCTAAGACCCTCCTGGGGCTCACCCAGTCTCTATAAAATATTATAAAATTATTGAACCCAAAATAAGGGGGAAAATCTGGCGGTTAAGCGTGACCTAGGACAAGTCCACCTCCTTGCAGAACCGTTTTCCATGAAACAGTACCGTCTCTACCATGTACTGAACCCCACACCCGTACACGGGTTGTAGTGGTACAGGTTTTTTTTTAAACATAAAATAAATAATATAACATAATTTTAAGATTCTCAGACATTGTGCCAGTATAAAAGAGTATGCAGTCTTCTCGTTTCATACATCATTATAAATTAATTTATTATTGACAACATTATACAAACAATAAAGATATTAGTATAGCCTATTAAAATATATTAGAGATAATCCAGATATGTCTGAAGGCCTTAACGAGTAGATTGCATAAAATGCCGAGAATTCCGAAACCTCGCTATCACCTGCGACCATATGGTCATGGAAGTTTCCACATAAGAGATATCCTGAACCAATATATTTACAAATAAAATGTCACTGCATCAACATATAAATCGGCTATTTCATTTTGATCTTTTAAGTGACTTAGAAGTATTTTTATCCATGCTTATAGTCAAAGAGCATACGTTTAAATAATTCTTTCAAAAACTCCATCAAGACAATAATTTCGATCATTGCCTACACAACAATATCTATTAAGCCGAACTCCATTAATATCTGAACTGACAATAAATTCGTCTTGATGAAGATTGCTGAAGAGGAACATGAAATTTATGGAGAAAACTCAACTTAACCACTTATGACTCCAGGGCTGGAGAAAAAAGCTAATACTTGTTCGTTTATGCTCTTTATATAAACTTTTAATATTCCGCTAATAAGTTACACTGGAAAGCTAATACATACTTGTTCGTTTATGCTCTTTATATATTATAACCATAATATTACCTATTCACGCCATTTTCAGTAATAAGGATAGATTATTCTAATTTTGGACCAATATACTTAGTTACACTGGAATCCAATTAGTAGTTATCAAATACGCATAAACCTATGTTTAACACTCTTTGGCCTGCGATGAAATTTATCTTTATTCTTCATTAGGACTTCACCAAAGCCACTCTCCCGTCCAACCGATTGCTCTCAAGATAAGTTGAAAACATAGACTATCGTTTATTCCACATTATTATTTCCGAGGTATTTAACTTTATTTTGAATGTTTTTTAAAAAAATATACCGTTTTTATTCATTAGGTTTTTCGTTAACAGGTCTTAATTGCGTTTATATTTGTCGTCAGTAAACATACTTTTTATCAATGGGAAAAATTTGACTTATGTATTTAATGTCACTTTATGCTGCTATGGCTAATCGGACAATGTTACAGCGGGAGTCCTAAATTTTGTCAATCCAGGTTTAATTAGGAAAGGGATCTGTACGTAGTAGGAGACCACCTAACCTTAGTCTTGTTAACATCATTTTACGTCCCCAAAAATTTACTGTGTAATCCAGCATCGTAATAATCCTTAGGCCATCTGCCAGGGTGTTAACCCGCAACCTTGGGGACAGAAGGTTGTTATGGTAATCACTCTATCACAGGTGACCCAATGGTTAGAAGGTTTTCTTTGAAAGTTGGTTATATAAAATAATTAATTTTCTAGAATAGAAGTTACATGGTGCAATCTTCATCAAGGCGAATCTATTGTCAATTCAGAATGTGATGGAGTTCGGCATAAAAGATATTAAGTAACAATATCGGTTGGACGAGAAAGTTGCTTTGGTGAAATCCCAATAAACAATAAAGATAAATTTCATCGCAGGCCAAAGAGTGTTTAACATAGGTTTATGCGTATTTGATAGAAATAACTACTAATTGGATTCCAGTGTAACTTATTAGCGAAATATTAAAAGTTTATTGGCCCAAAATAGTTAGAATAATCCTTATTACTGAAAATGGCGTGAATAGGTAATATTATGGCTATAATGAATATATAAAGAGCATAAACGAACAAGTATTAGCTTTTTCTGCAGTCCCGAAATAATAAGTGCTTAAGTTGAATTTTATCCAAAAATTTCTAATTATTAGGGAAGCAGAATCGCGTTAATTGACTATGCAAATAAATGGATAATTCAGGCATTGGCTTGAAATGGCATTGCTTATTTATATTACAACTCCATTTCAAGCTAAAAACTACGAGAATGGCGAGAAAATCCGACTTTACCACTTATTTACCGGGGCTATATAAATAAGCTAATACCTCCTTGTTCGATTCTGCCCTTGGTAAATACATTAACACTCATAATAAAAAAAACAACTTTACCACTACAACCCGTAACGGATACAGGATTCAATACACAGTGTGGAATGTACTGTTTCTAAACCAACAGTTGTGCAAGTAGATAGTAGCTAATCTAGATCACACTCAACTACCAGGCTTTTCGACCGTTTAGGGTACTCAAACTGCAGAGACTGGGTGAATCCCAGGATGGGCTCCAGATTTTACAGGTTTAATCACTGCTGTTAATTGATTAAATAATCTATCTGTCACAGCGGGTCTTGAACTGAAAATCTTGAGATCGGTAACCCTACTGAGCAACCACACCTCTACGTTAAATGGAAACTTAATTTTTTTTTTTTTTACGGGAGCGGATTGGCACAATAGAGAGCTGAGTCATCGTACCAAAGATAATTGGTTCAAATCGCTGTGCAGACTTTTATTTAATCGGTTAGTGGCCGGAGATGGATCTTATGGGATTTAAATCACTCCTGTGGCCCACCTTGCCTCTATAACGTGAATATCAAAAATAAGGGGAAAATCTGGCGGTTGATCGTGATCTAGGACAAAACACCTCCCTACACAACCGTTGCCCAAGAAACAGTATAGACTATACTCAAGAAAAACTTATATTGGTGTAAAATATGGCATTCATATTGGCTCCAGCTACTATCAGCTCTGAAGATGGCCTACAACGGAGATCGAAACGTCGGCATTAATAATAAAAACGTTTTTCTTATTTTTTGTTGCATTGGCTGCACCCCCAGACTATCTATATCCCACATTTTTTTTTTTTAATATTTTAAGCTAGGATCTTAACATGGAGAAACATTGTGCAGTTTTAATAAAACAAAGAAGCACTAACGGTTTAGTGTAACGGCAGACAGTCACCGTGAGCCGCTACGATGAGCAACGTTAGCGAAAGTCGCTTCTTCAGATGAAATCCTAGATTTTCCTATTTCAGGGGAAAGCCGTTGTCTACGGAAAGACACAACAGGTTATTCCAATTAAGCTCTAAGCATATAAATATTGATATAACCTTAAACTTATTTAAGGAAAGTGGAGTACACCTGCACTAGGGACAAAAACAAAGGCAGGGCGTGCCCGCATTCTGATGTCTCTTGCACAACCGCCTCCACCGGCTCTCAGCTATAACGGTATCTGGCCTCTGATTTTTTGGTTTATATAGAGCGGCAAGATTCCCGTATATTATGTATATTCAACAGGATTATTTTATTGTAATAGTCAATTAATCAATCTATGCACTTAAAAAGTTGGTGAGAGGGGTCATAAATTATTAATATAGAATAACATTATATCTGCAGCCTCGTGTTCTGCAGATATTGTTATTATTTTGATTTGAAATGGAGTTGTAATATAAGCAATAACTCCAATTCACGCCAAGACCTGACTTAGCCACTCATGCACTACGAGAAAAACACGAATCCGCTTCCTTAAGAACAAGAAACTCATTTTGGACGAAATTCGACCTAACCAATACATAATTATGTATTCACCGGAGCTGTAGATATATTATTCTAAAATATTTTCAAATTTCAATACCATTTTATTTTATTTTATTAGCAATATCAGCAGCATTTTATCAATGTTATTGATATTGTTATATTGTAGAGTGCGAAAAGAAAATCATTTAAAAAATACAGAGGGTTTTTTAGAAAAGAAAAATAATAGATTCAATGACTGATAATCCAAATAAGATTTTACAATTTAGATCCAGCTTTTCCTCGTATTTTATTTTATATATCTTAATATTTATAATTGTATATAAGTGATAAATATTTTAAGCATACATTTTGATCTGTATATATTAGCATATAAAAAACAAATCAACTTCACACAATGATAATCAAATAATATGAATAATAAATAAGCGACTGTTCAGTAATAAGTTATATTTTTTAAAAAAGAAAGTTACAGTGCCAATAATTTGTTATTTAATAAGTTATAGTGTATCAGAACTATTAAGATATACCTATAAATAAAAAACATAATATTTTTTTAATATTTATTAACATTACATATATATATATATTATACAAATACATTAATATTTGGTTGTGTCGTGGTTTTTTATTATTCCAAAAACCTGATGGATATAATATATTTAATTAATTTTATATAACTCATTAGGTGGCAAAATAGGTTACGTTCTACATTTTTTCGGTAATGGGTTCTTATCTGTAAGAACAAGTGTTGTATAAGGGTTGTACTAGTGTGCTAAAAGAATCAAATAAAAAATAAACAAATGCAATACGATTTTATCAAGGAGGTATATTATTTTTGGCTTGAAATGGAGTTGTAATATAAACAATAACTCCTTTTCAAGCCAATGCCTTATTAGCCCCTTATTCTCTACGAAAATAACTCGATTCTGCTTACCTAATTACAAGAAAATCATTTTGGAGAAAATTTGACTTAACCACTTATTCACCGGGGCTGTAGATTTATTCAAAATGGGTAGTTTACGAATGGTTTATTTTATTCATCACCAGATAACGATCCCATCTCGTATCTTAATCTGTTTAATTATTTCGTGGGAATCTTCGAAGGACGATACAATGGAGATGCAAATAAGGATGAAGGGATAACATTTAAATTACACATAATAGGTATTGTTAACAAGCTTTAAACTGTAACAGCAATTATAGCAGATTATTAGCAGGATAACGATACAAATAAATAAAAGAAAAAATGATAATTTAAGACAAATAAAAATATCCCATAATAAAATAACATACTATTGGATTTAAACAAATGTCTTTTACATTAAATCTACTGTAATCTTTTTAAAAATAATATCTACCATTTTAACTAAATATCATTAAATCAAATTATTATTTTTAAAAATATCTGAGAAATAATTTCATGGCATGTCGTAAATCGTGTTATATTATCCTGTTATTGCCTGATGGAAATCACTTTTATTTGCATCACAACAAAATTTAAATGATGAATTTGTTATTGGACAGTAAAAGTGATGCTTTCACTTAGAATTATGCTAAACGGTTGCCTTTCACCAAATCAAGTTACTTAATGAAAACATCATAACTGATAATTAAAATTAATATTTACCATAAAATGTTCGTTCTCTCTCTCTCTCTCTCTCTCTCTCTCTCTCTCTCTCTCTCTCTCTATATATATATATATATATATATATATATATATATATATATATATATATATATATATATATATACACACATATATCAATGTGCGTGTGAATATATCTGCACTGGAAGAAATTACAAAGCTATTCTCCTCAATCAAAAATTTTGTGTGCACTATTTTCGATGAGTTTAGCGATCTAATGCCTTTCTTTACATTTTCTGCGCTTTCAACTTTCTATGCCAAACATCTTACTAAGAAGGCCTTAACTTTTCATCATTTGCAGCTTTAGTGTCCGATTTGTAAAAAAAAAAGAAATGGTTAGATTTATAGTTAGAAGTTATTATTTTGTTTTTATCTCAGCTGTTTTTAGCCCAAGATGGGCTTTAAATTTTTTTTTTTTTTAATTTTTATGAAAGGGGTTAAAATTACATTTTCTCAATCATTTACAAACACCCATTATAACAAATAATAATGCACATCATATTAGAGCAATAGTCTATGGCATAAACCATTCTAAGTATTTTATCATGCTAAGAGTCTTAGTCCCAGAATAAAGTTACTTTCCTATTCTATTCTAGTTTATGTAAAAAAGTAGAGTTGATGTACGCATTGGGGTAAAGAAGGTCCAATATCTAATATATTGAGGAGCAAAAAGTTCAAGTTGGTACATATATAATATTAATAATAAAGCAATTACATATTTTTAATATTCAAGTATTTTCCTGCAATCCTCCTCCTCAATGATATTTCCCATGGAGACAACACATACTACTAAATAAGATCATATTCATATGATGTATAATCTGTATTAAGAAAAATTCCCTTATGACCTTCGGGAAGAAAATAAAGAAAAAAAAACAGAAAACATCAGTAGGAAACTAAAAGTAAGGAGGTAGAGATACCTCCTTGGCAGAGCACTTTGAAAGATAAGTGCAGCAATCGATATGTGAGTGGCCTCGGTGATGCCTGATATACCAATTATATGTTCATCGGCCAAGGTCAACACTAAGAGCAGGTGAGTGGTTTTACAATATGACTTAGTTTTTATTAAAAGAAAAAAAATAGTTCGTTTACTTTTAAATTTAAGTCTTCAATTATACACAAATATTTAATTAATAATCGACTAATATTTTTAGGATACGTGATGAAAAAGAAAGGCTTGTAAACATATAAATTCTATTATTCAGCAATTAAGAAAAGCTATAATTATAATATGGGAGTGTGGTGGTTGAGTGGCAGAGCGCTGAGTTGCCGGGCCAAAGACTCCTTACCATTTTGGTTTGAGAGTTTTATAACCGCACGGTTTGTTCCAACATTAGGAGGACAATACAATTAATACGCTCAAAAAAAAATTTCATGTTAGTATGTAAGGCGTGTACCAAGTATGATCAGGATAATATAAAAGACGATTTGATTGTGCCTTCGCTTTTAAAAAATAATTTAATATAAAACACAACGGAGCAAACAGAATGACCAAGACTCTCGTTTTCCTTTTTTTTTTTTTATCTATCAAAGGCTATCAAAGGAAATAAAAAAAAGTGAAAGCAGGACTGGACGGGGAAGAAGAAAGAGCTGATGCCACGGTGAGCAGTCGCCTTCAGCACTTCAGAGGAAGATATCCTTTTTCTTCCAGGAAGATTAGGAAGAACATCCACCTTCAGCATCGCCCGGAGAAGAACCTACGAAGACCAGGAAGTCATTGTTGGAATGAGCCAGATTCGGTTAAACCGGTTGAGATGCCGACCAAACTAGGCCGATAGTTTAATATTAATGTCTCTACTAAAGTGGATTATAGTTCAGCTCTACGTCAACAAAGTAGAAATCCACGAGACAAAAAAAGAGCCGATGGATTTTTATTAAAAGTAACATTAAAATTAATCTAATGTAAAGGAGATAGTTGGAGGGTGCAGTCAATAAGAACACAGAATAAGTGATGAACTTATATTATGTGCCGACGTTACCTTGTTACGTTACGTTGTTAGTACCTGCCAGCCGTTAAATCCAACGGCCACGCTCTACAAAATCGCCCTGAAGATGACCTACACTGTAGGTCGAAATGTCGGCACATAATATAAGTTCATCACTTATTCTGTGTTCTTATTGACTGCACCCCCCAACTATCTCCTCTACATTAGATCATCCAGTCAACTATTTTCATCTCATACATGCATTAAAATTAATCTAGTTTTTGTTATCTACACATTTATCACATCCACATATTTATAATGTACATTGGGATAGAAGATGTTTACGGAAATTGCTTAGGAAGGAAAAGTTTATATATCCTATTTTAATATTCAGAATAGGAAAGGTGAAACCGTGATGTGGTCTATTATACACACATTTTTCAAAATCATGCTTATTGTGTATGGTATTTCTGGTCAAGATCAATTTAGAAATCTCAGACGGAATGTCAAAAATCTAACTGCATTCACACTCAAAATGAAAATATCATTCGAAGTTTAATCGAAAAATAACCCTGTCAAATGACGTTTACCCTTCGTAGGAAACTAATGACTGACTTCCTGTCCACTAAAATATTCCACTGACTCCTGTAGCAGAAATCCGATACTTAGGCCTATATGTTAATAGACGTTTACTTGGAATCCTCATACTCAGACTGAAATGACAAAAAACTCCTCGCCGTACCAAGCTACTTTAACACTTACTAGACAAACGCTCTAAGCTCCCAATTAATTACAAAAGACTCATTTACTTATATTATTATAAGACCCATTCATATTATAGGGAGTAGAGAGTTGGGACTCCACTAAGCCATCAAATTCCTCTCGTATCCAATCCTTATACTCCAAAACACTCAGTGCTCCTTAGAAATCATCCATAATGTTCCATTCATTGCTGATTTGGCACCAATCCGAAATCAATCCTTTCATGACAAACTTTATTCCCACTCCCACTAGTTTTAAACCTAGCCAATTGTTCAATTCTCGATAATCCTCAGAGGTCTCGAGATCTATGATGAATCTGCTAGACGAGAACTATTAAGGGCAGTTTCCCTAATACCAGTAACCTTCATTAGATTTACTTTTTATATTGTTATAATTCATTTGAAAATTACAATAAATAACTTAAAAAATTATAAAATAATTAGTTTTGAATAGACAAATTGTATGTCGACAAAAAATAGTAAAACAAGATTCAAGTTCATTCATCTAACCGGTGGAGAGAGTCCATTTAAATTTGCTAAATGGTCGTTAAAGGACATCAGGCTATTTATGAATGGGAACGGCACGCCCAGACGAGGCTCTAGATAGGGCTCCTCATTTGCTAAGTAGCGGCCTCCTGATGAATGATGACCCAGGAAGGAGGCCCTATCGCCTTTAAAGGAGCACTGGAAGGAAAACCAAACATCTTCGGCTAGAAATGGAATTCCAGGGCAACCCAAGGTAGGGGGTCTTTTTTAGGTTCTCTAGTACGGCCCCAGTGAGGTGGGAGCGGGTTCTACCTAGAAATATAGCAATGCTCTAGAAGGTTTTTCTCAACAAGCTACAGCTACTTCGCAGAGGTTAGGAGTATTAACCAAAAAGGAGCCACGTTAAATAAAGAAGAAAATACCGTACGTATGAAAATTGACTAAAAATAGAAGGAAAGGATGTGGGGGCTTGATAAGTTGTTGTTTATCCACTTAATGTCTCTTTATGCTACTGTGGCTAATTTTTTGGATGCTACAGTTGGAGACCTACATTTTACCGATCCAAATGCAGTTAGGACACCAATATTACGCCCCTTCCGAAAGACGGCATAATCAAGCCGACATGATAAGTCAAATGACACTATCAACAGTCCTAAACGTTGTAAACAGTAGTCAAAAGGATGCCTCAATCACTTATCTACACGTACTTTAGTATTTTATCGTAGTAATAATTACTACATAGATCATTAATCATGTTCTCACTTGTACTTCCTTATTAAAAAAATATATTATTATGCAAATCATTAATGCAGGCAAAAAAAAAAAAATCGGAAATAGGATCTTCTATTATCATTCAAGTATTGGCATAATATAATCAATATAAAAATATTTTACCTCGAGAAATCTTCACATTAAGAATATCATCAACTAGGGCTTACCTAAAACGAAAAATAAATCCAATTAGCTCTAAGAAAAATAAACAAAGGTAATACATAATTTTAATAAATAAAAAATGCTATAAAAATGTGAAATTAATTAATCAATAAATAAGTAAAAATAAAGTAAATATGTATTATTTTGAAGACAAATATCTTTATTTGTTTATGATATTGGTATTGACGTAAGTCGACGAGATCCTAATAAAAAAAAAAAGTAATGTTCAATGAATATTCGTCCCCATATATACTTCGCAAAAATTGCGAAAATGGGGATATAGGATCGGTGAAGAGAATGGATTTGTCTGGCCTGGATACGAGCCCTGGTAGCTTAGTTGGAAGAGTGTCGCACTAGAGGTGCGGAATACCCAGGTTCGAATCCCAGCCAGGACAAATCTTTTCTAATTTATAAAATTAGCTATCTTATAAGGCAGCAATAGTATACACTAGAAAAAGAGATTTTTTTCAATAAATAGAAAACTGTTAATTAAATTAGTTAATAAACAAATAAAAATACAGTATTCACCAAGAGGTACGTTAAGATCGACCTGAATATAAGATAGCTAGGTCATCGATATTGATAATAAATAAAAATAAAATTATAAACTGGCTTCCTACTGACACATAAACACCGATTCAAAATAATTCCCGAATGCTAATATATGTGATTGGTCAAATAATACTTAAGACGACTGGTTCTAGCGAAGGGACTGGTGAGTACTAATGGGATGGCTCCACATCCTAGCAGCCACCCATTATCTAATTTATCTATTAGCTGCTAATCATAGGAGGCACAGGAATCTATGCCACGCTTGAACCAGATATTTACGATTCGGCTGAGGGAGAAAGCAGCTCAGGTCCACAATGCCCTACCGATGACCGAATCTCTATTCAGCCTGATGTGTATTCATTCCTCTCTCTTCTTATTTGTTCTATCGAATGACACCCTCATGATCATGACAAAGAGAGTACTCTCACTATCATTGTCTGGCCTCAGTTAGTTAGGAGAGCTTTAATGAGTTATATAGATCTTTCACAGATCCTTGAGGGCTAAGAACTAATCATAAGGTATGTATTGGATTTCTCTTTATTGTTATCATCATAAGCAACATAAAAAAAGTAACATTAGAACCAATGAAGGATATTGGGTTCAGTACATGGTAGAGACTGTACTATTCCAAAGCCAAAGATATAGCAGGGTGATTGGTCTAGATGCTGTTATATGTGACACTATTTGGAACACTAGAAATAAATAAATTTTTATGTAAATAAATCGTTTAAGGGTCACTAAGCAGGAAGTATAAATGTCTCCTAGGATCCGGTCTCCTACAGATAAGACCAGACAGCAGACACTTAACATTCAGGCACTCACAAATAACGAAGTAGATATATAATTTAACTTGTAACTATGATCAGCACATAACAGATATAATATTATTAAATTGGATTATAAAGGATCTTAAATTACTAAACACATTTATAACATTATATATTATTATCAAGTTTATTTTTCTTTCCATTCTTGAGATCTTTGATTCACCCCTATACTAGTTACATGCTGTTTTCTGCCGTTTATGTTAAGTCATGTAGGATTGGTCGGTTAGAAAGTAAGAGGATAATTTCTTAATAGCTGATGATTACATATTAAATTCGGAGAGTCGCTCTCTTGCTCATCGAAAAATTCTTTTCCCGCTTATCTCACTTGTAGCGCCGTGCTTTTAACCGAATCGAGTTATAATTGTCTAGCCCACACCTTCGGGTAATAGAAAGCTGAAGTATTTTGATGAGGATACTATATAGTTGTAATGTGTAGTAATTGCAATTTAATGAAAATAAAGGAGGTTTAGAAAAAAATAAAGAAAAAACTAATGAGTTTTCTTATAAATCGATTGATTATATTAATTATTGATAACTCTACTGATATATTTTTTATTTTACGTAAAATAATGATAAATGGTCATTAACACTAACTAATTTGGATAAGTTGATGTATAGTTACACAGTTCGACTTGTTTCGCTCATAAAAAACTTTTTCGTCCGATTAGCAATTGCAGCGTGAGGTTAAACTTTCAATTGTAAAGAAAAAACAAATTGTAGTAACAATAAAACAATATACACTTACGCATAATCGCTGGAACATGTACAGTCACCAATTAATCAAATGTTTTCGAAAGACGGACCATTTAGTAGATAGATAAATAAATAATGCTCAAATGAGGTTGGGGTTGAAGTTTGACAAATGGAGATAATTAAGAATTTCCAAAACGAGCTAATTATTTTTCGAAAGGAATGAGATATGTTTGAGGGGATATAGAAATCAATGGATTGAAACCTTGTATTTATAAGATGACTTGAAGAAACCAGGAGGAGGTAATCATGGAATAAGAAAGTACCTTTAAAGACCTTTAGAGACCTTTAAACTTAAAAGCCCAAATTCGTTAAATTTAGCCCACGATCGCGGGTGGCCCTAATATTGTTTAAAGAGAGTAAAAAATCCTTGGTTATGTGATCCTTCGGAAGGGACGTTAAATGTTAATGTCCTGTTAAACGGCACGTCCTACTCCTGGTCCGATCAATAAAACTCATTTAGTCATAAAGTGACGTTAAATAAACAAAAAATCAAGTATTGAGAAAATTCAATTATAACTAATCATTACCCACAAAAAACTGTTTGAGGTAGTCCTGCAAGTAAAACGTAAAGCTGAAATAGCAGAGACAGAGAATATTCATGGTCCAGATTATTTCCAGTTTTTGATTAGAATACATTCATTAACATTAAATAATTAATAAAATTAAATAAGTTTTTAAATAATGGTACCTATTTACCTACACGTCGTCCGATAAATGTAATATAATGCGTAGCTTTCTATGAGATCATATTTTAGAAATCGCAAAGCAATCTAGTTTTTGATTTTCATAGTGGAAAATAAAGTTTTTTCATGTTTAATATTTTTTGTCAAAAATAAGAAGGAGCAAATTAAGTTTAAAAAAATACAATTTTTTACAAAAAGACAATATTAGGAATGTTAATGGTGTACAGAGACAACTCATCATACTCCTGTATATGTTCAATCCCTTGTCCATAGAGGTAGAACCATAGTTTACCCGCCTAGGCTTTCTACTTGGATGAAATTGTCTATTAGAACAGGCGCAAGAGAAATATAAACATATGCCAAATTTACCCTCAAGTATCTAACAAAGATGGGGAAGAAAACTCTGAGCAGACAGCCAGCAGAATGGAGATGAGGAAACAGGTAGCCAACCACCAAGAGAAAACAAGGGCGTTTACATTTACAGCTACGACATATATCATTTAAAGATGTATTACTACGCAGAGCTATATTTGGTAATAATTATAATTAGTAATTAGCTCCTTATCTTTTTTTATTACCATCATGAAGTACATACATTATAGCATGTTTTCTATTATTGCAAGTAAACAAATTTGCTTTCAATGATTTTTCAGAGAATATATATTCATATCATTTAATATAGTCCGCACTACCAGAACGGGATTGTGGTGTGATGGTGTAAGTATGATATGGTGCTGTAGAAAAAGGGATGCTATGTTATGTATTCTCATTTATATAGTCTACCCCAATTTCTATATTTCAAAATTGACTTGACTTGGTTTGGCTTAGCTTTATTTATGCCAACATTATGCAAGCTCCCAGATCAGAGATGTAAGATGAACTTCGAACTGGGTAACGTAAATAGTAATGACTTGTGGGAACGGCATGTATGCTGTCACGTTACAACATCCTGCGGGCGGTGGATAAGCTTGGGAAGCGGGATTCTGGATCGGAAAGTAGGCCGTTCAAGACCGACCAAGCTCCTTGGGAAGGTCAATATGTAACGCGTAAAAGTACGCGATTAATCTTACAGTAACGAACGTTTCCTTCTTTGAGCGAAATAAGAGTGTTTAAAAGTTCAATAAAAAAAAACAAAGAGAAGAAAGTGTTCAATTTGAATTGCTAATTCCAGATAATAAGCGACAAGGCACTTTTCCAGTACGTTCCAGCTGCATTAGGTAAGCAGTGTCTTTGTCTGTCAGGTTATTTCCTTACTGTGACGCAGGTAGCAGACAAGGACATCTTCGATTGTGAACGTTTCACAACAGCGCGACCTCAGATTGTGGTCACTTTCTCCGGGTTTCTTAATACGGTAATTAATATTTCATTCTCGAGTAACGGGCGGAGATTTGAGTTTTAGAGTTTCATGGAGAACAGCGCTGTTTTCACTTTCGATGACTTGCTGGTCTGAGGACGGTTCATCAGCAGGCTCTCATCAAGAGGCGATAAAAAATGGAAAGTACGAAAAGTGCAAGTAGGAATGAGCTCAAATGACAGGTGATGATGTTCTCAGAAACATAAAAAGATTCCTGATGCCTTCATAACCATTTGAGACCTGATGGAGTCTTCAATGTAGGAGGCCCCACACTGGACATGACCGTATAATAAAAATATTTTTTGTGTAGGAGTGCACTCAGGGTGTTTTAAATAGCAATATTCATATCCGAAACATCGAATTAATAAAAATATAAAAATTAGTTAGTTTTCATATTCTTAAGAAATATATTCGCTCTTTCAATAGAACAATGACATAACTCGAAAATGCCAATTTTTTCATTGCCAAGCATTTTGTAGCAATTTTATTGTTTGAAGCTTTTTAATTCGAGAAGGACATATCTGATATTCCGTTTCCAATACGCTTTGTTTTGCGGGCTTATTGAAATAAGTTTAAATAAAAAAAGTTTCAAGCTTTTAAAAGTTTGATAATACTTTACAAAATAATTTTAATACCATCATTACAATAGGAATGATTTGCTTCACCAATACCCAAATTTCTATATTTTTAACTCACGTGTAAACTGCAAATAACTCGATTGAACATTTTTTTGAGTTATGACTTTATTCTTTTGAAGGGTCGATATTGATAGTCGAATAACTTTTATTACATACACAACAGTTATACTTTCCAACCGCTTTTAAAATCCATCTGAAGCACGGTATTAATCGCGCATGATATCGTCGATAGAAGCGCAAACTATCGAAAGTGAATATCGCCTACTTTTTGGAGGGTGAAAAAACTGTATTGAGGGTCCGTTTAGGTGACTCTATGAATGTTATATCATCCATCGATGCTAAAGCAATCGCTGTTGTTGTTTTTTAATATTAGATACTTACATGTCTATTGGCGATATAAACAACAAAATATTTATTTATTTAATTCACTATAAGCCATCAACTCCTTAAATTATAAAGATTCCTTGTTGTTGAAAGAAGTATCCTTATTTTTATCATTTTATAAACAATATTCACATAAAAATTATATATACAACCATTCACTTAAATAGCGATTGAGCAGGTATATATGTACCCTCCATGAAAGGTGTCCTACTAAAGCAAATAAGAGCATTTTAAGAAACTATTCATTGCTTTTTCTAGAATAGATTGCGGACTGAACCGGTTTATACATTAACTACTGAGGAACAGAATCAACGATATCTTTACACTGAAGTAGAGAAAGTTTTCTATAAATAATTTAAAATATACAGTATTAGTAATCATATTTAAATTTTAAGTAAAACAATAAAATTAAATATTTAACTATAAAACGTTCACGATCAGTAATTATTTTTAAAAATCTAATTATTTCTCTAACAAGGTCAATTTAGAAGGAGCTCTAATCAAGATGACGTGGATTTCTGTTATTTTTACTTTTTAGAAGGTAAGAAAAAATGCATTTAATTAAATTGGGTACAAATTTTGTTGTATTTTGAAAAGTATTAGTTCAACAACTTCGTAATTTTTTATTTATATGCCGTCCCATTTCCGATTCCCATATTTGAATACTTTATTAAACATCGTGGAGCAGTCCAGTAATAGATGAATTTTGCTTTAAAAAAAAAATCATTACTTATTATTTCACTCATTAGAAGTTACTTTATTTGATTCCAAAATGACGTCCACGCTCATATCAACAGTTTTTGGAGTCTATTTATATGAGTTAATATTCGTCGAAAGCTTCCACATTCTTTATTTTTTAAATCTCGGAATACCCATATTACTTATAAATAAAAATTTACGAAACCTTATTAAGAGACATAAAATAATTATTACAATTTAATTGACAAAGATCAATCATATACAACAAGCATTGCAAGATATCCCCTAAGAAGGACTGCCGAATCTCATCAGTCTTGGAGACAGCAAGTCTCTGATGCTATTTGCCTGTTGATTTGAGATGTGATGCAGCTCATCTTTATTGATGACTTGTTAATTATTTTGTAGTATTTTTTGAGTTTTCAAATCCTTTTTTATGAACATTTCATGTTCTTTTTTGAGTTATTGCCCATTTCTATCAAAAAAATATAAAATATTTATAGAAAATAAGCGAGTAAATATTCGATGATTAAGTATTAGAGAATACCTATGACTAAATCCACGGGTTTTGGAGGGTAATATGCCTAGGAAATATAGAACGGCGGGTTAGTGTGTCATTAGTTCGGAGCTACTTTTAATACAGGATAATGACAAAAAAAAGAAAAAAGAAAATCTATTTTGAACGCTAGACGATGAAAAAAAAAATCCTTCCTTTGATGCCCATGCAGGACATGGCCTTGCCAAGGACAACGGTTTCAATAAAAAGACACCTGAATGCGAGTAGGCGTATCTACCGGCTTCCTCAACTTGGCAGGTGTCGTCTATGCAAAAGGTTTTTTTTTTTTGTCTCGATAATAGATATTACAAAAAAGTATGTAAACGTGGAAGAAGTTTATAGGTTACGTCGAACTCATAATTTTCAAATAGAGGGTTGAAAAAAGTAGGTCCATGTAGCTTCCTATATCGCCTGTAACCTCAAACTAATACAAGAGACCCTTTTATGAAGTCTATTATTAATTTTATATTAATTATATTTCTTACAACATAAAGAACAAATATATTTATTAAAAAGCGGCTCATATCAGACTATATGTATATATACAGTCCTGGTGAAGTCGAATTTCGTCAAAAATGAGTTTAAATTTTTCGTTGAAAAAAAGTATGATAATTGTATTGAGCAAAGCGGAATCGTGAAATTCTCCAAGTTTATTACTTGAAGTTATAATATATGCAATAATATTTCAAGTCAATATCTTGCAGCCACGTATGCACTACAAGAAACACACGGTCATTTACTATCCTTGTTAACCGTGTTTTTTTTTCTATTATAAAATATTTATTTATATCTTTTTAGTTAAATTTATCTATTCACTTTTGATCCTTATGACATATACCTGTATCAATGTTGTGTTTAAAATCTTTTATATTATATATAGATTATAAGACTCCCTTTTCCAATATTAGTTTCATTTTTTAAATTAAAAAAAAAGTATAAACTGAACGTTAACCACTGACGTAAACTGAACCACCTAAATACTTAAATATATAAACATTTTATCATCTAAATATCTAGGCATACTATTATTATCTAAATGTTGTAAATTAATTAGGCAGGAATATTTAATGTTGCAGATTTATAATGATGATGAATAACAAGCATATTTCCATAATTATTCAAATATAAACTGAATAAAATAGGATAATTTGGATTTATTTTACTTTACCAGAATATCTGGTATATTCTCCAATATCCGGATTGGATTGTTTTTCGTTTTCAGGATAATTTAAAAATCTTCGAAAACATCTATAAACCCTATTTTTTTCTTTTATCAAAGTGTATGTATATATTTTTAGTTTAATAAGGACATGGTGAGTCATGAATAGCTTTAAGGAGATGATACTAATAAGTGTTTTTAGCACCGCCTGACAATCGAAAGGAAAGATTAAGTGAAGAAGTAATACAGGCCAGAGGAAGCAGACTCTTGCAATGGATTCAAGTAGTACTACTCTCCTCCTTCCTACGGACCATACAAAAAGTGTACCAATTAGCTCTGAGAATGTGGAGTAAAAAGTGTGGTACTTACCAAGGTCTATTCCCGTCCTTTTATTTCATCCTTGCCCTGAATACTGATTTATTCTTCCTTCCAAGAAAGCAATCGTTCTATAAAAGACTCTAAGAAGAGAGTGACACGTCCTATGGAGTCGTTAGCATCGGTTCAACTGAATCACCTCCTTATTCAAAAGTATTAATTCCAAACCTGCAATTGGGTTAATAGATACTATTGGCTACTAGAAGATTTCACCTCGTATAAGACCAAATTGCTCTAGTATAGTTTCCCTGTCCAAAATGATGGGATTTTAAACACAGATGAAAACTACAGAGGGAAAACAAGTAACTCGATTTTTCACCCCTGAAAATTGGTTAACAGCGGTTTCTGATAGATTTTTTGATGGCGAACGAGGCAATGTGATAAAAACAGTATAAAACGAGTTCAAACTGGTCAAAACGACTGAATAAGAATATCAGTAAATTGGAAAAGCTAGTTTTTATTAACGGTGCCTGTGTAAAATCTAGGTAAGGTAATGGCTTCACTGTGTTGGTTTCGAGCCATTCAAACATCTTTATTTTCAGATTGACAGGAACAACAATCCGATGAACGTTAATAACAACCGGTTGTTAACCGCTTTTTTTTAAGGGTGTAAAACATCCAAGGTTTTAACGTCCACCGAAGCGCCGTAAAATAGCTGTCCCCTGCCAGAGCGGTTTCTTGTACTTAATGAAGATTTCTACCTTAATTATACCGGTATATATAAAATTTAGTAATGTAGCAAAGCTCGATTAGCTTTAGTAGCATAAAGCATAGTAAATAGCCAAAACGACAGCTTTGTCTTCCCATCTAAGGGTACTCACTTTACAGGGGCTGTGTGAACCTTAAAAATGTTTCTTAATATTTCAGGTAAAATGACCTTTACGCACCAGAATTTCGTGATCTAGAAAGATTATAGTCACGCGTTTGACTTTCACGTTTAGGGCGATTTGCGTTATTTGGAATTATTTATTTACACATTGACATTACTTTAGGGTTAAGTTCTCAATAAATTAACCGATAGTTAAAACAATATGAAATACATTCTATTGACAGGAATCTCAAATAAATAATTTTCATTGATTTGAAAAGTTTAAAAACAAATAAATGAAAATACATTTGTTTGCTCAACTATCGGACTTATTGAAGCTGAAAGATAGGAACGCCTATAGATTTTTTCTCTTTCGGGCTTTTCATTTGAAAAGTAAGGCCAATTTTTTATGTTACTAATGGTAAATTAATAAGATAATTAAAAATATTCAATATTTGTATTGTTTGTCATTTTTTGGTATATTGGCTAAACAGCAGGGGGATAATATTTTTGCGAGGAATATATCTTAGTTTTATGTTTAATTTAAAGTGTTATCGCTGTAAGTTCATTGTTAATAATAAGTCATGCCTGAACCTCTTAAAACCTCACAGCACGATCGAGCCTAATGCTATCCTCCGTTATACGTCCTGGCCTCTAGAGCGTTAACCCGCCACGGTCTTGAAGATGGCGGCGGATTCATTGATCGAA
Source organism: Arma custos (assembly GCA_037127475.1). Taxonomy (NCBI): domain Eukaryota; kingdom Metazoa; phylum Arthropoda; class Insecta; order Hemiptera; family Pentatomidae; genus Arma; species Arma custos. The sequence goes on from CM073762.1 coordinate 27,442,395, forward strand.
ACTACTTAAAACTAAAAGGCATTTCAAATTCTTTCAAGAGTTTTTTCGAGAGAGGCACCGTTTTTGAGATATTAAAACAAATAATTCTAATTAATAAAAACAGTACAAAAGTTTTTATGATATAAATGACACGCAATCCGCTTTTTTAAAATTATAATGGAGAATGGAGATAGTTGGAGTGTGCAGTAAAAAAAAAAACACAAAATAAGTACAATAGTTATATTTAATGTTTCGATGTTTCGACCAACCTTGTAGGCCATCTTCAGAGCTATGCGAGAGAAAACAAACAGGACAAAAAATATAATAATATTTTAAATTATAATTTTACCAACTTATTTTATAATTTTGATCCCATTATTTTACATAATGCAATTTCCGAGCACGCCGTCAGTCAAGTTGTGTATACGACACAAATTGACTTTTAGTTATCAAAGTCTCAACAGTAAATTTCTTCGTTAAAAAAACAAAAAACTCGAATTTCGCAATTTTACTTCAAAATTGTACGTATAAAGCAATTTCTACATATTGCTTCAAGGTTTATGTATGATACATAGCTTTATGTTCAGGATCCCTGGTACGTTTTTGCACTTGATTACTATCAAGCTGAATCTTGGTGAATAGCTTCGTTTTGATGAGACGCCCAACAATTTCATTTGCGAAAATTCTCGATTGTGGTAGCTAACAGAGGTAGCAAGGATAAAATATGTCGATTTGATGATTCTCCAAAATTTAAGGATAACGTACCACGCACTTTGTAGGACAATATGACTGTTAAATTATATAAATTTTAATTAAGTAAAAAAAAAAAAATCAGCTGGTGTGGAATCATTTTTGATGACCTCGTTATCGATCAACATGTAACACCAACATCAACATGTTACACCTGGGCTATAAGTGGATTCGTTAAATGTGTCTACAGCTATATACTTGTACATACATTAGATAACGATTATCTCGGTTTCCAGGTCTTTGATTTCTCAGTAAATCTCTTCGTTAAATCGCCTGTAACATTCCTGTGTTTTCTTGGGCCCATAGAGTTTTCTTAAGATCCTCCATTCTATTCATAGCAGGTTTTCCGAATAGGGTAGGCTTCAACAAACGAAAAAACCTCTTTCGGGCTTTTCATTATATAGAATAGGGTAGGCTTGTGGTCTCCATCCCATATAAAATCACAGGCTTTATCACAACGTTGTAATGCCTTAACTTTGCATTGGAGGGGAGGTTCTTTGTGAAATTTGCCTGCTTGAAAGCTTAAATTTTCTAATTTTGTGATTTTTTTTCGGATGCTCCCTTTCTCAAAATCTTTAAACAGCCATTTTATGTTATATAAACTATATAACTATATATTGATTATGTAAACTATAGTCATATGTCATAACTATCGCAATAGGTGTTATTTGGCCGTGTAAGTTTTCAAACCTAAAATGAGTATTTTTTTCAATATAGTTTGATTGACTTATTCTGCCTTATTACAATTTTTATATTGAATTTATTAATTTCATAGTAATAAGTTTATTTCAATTATTTAGTCGGATTAATTTGTTTATATATATATAATCTGCTCATGTATGATTATTAAGATTATATCGCTAGTTATTTTTTTTAATTCGCTTTCACTCATACAAGTTAGTTAATCGCCCGGACGAGAAAACGGCTCATGTGACAGGAATCTGAATCTTAACATGGAAATGCAAATAGGTTCTAATGGTAGAAGGGAGGCGAATTAATGCACAAGACAGCGACCAGCGGAGTCACGTTACAATGTCGAAAATAAAAATCTTAACTAGTTTGCTTTTATGACCGAAAGTGAAATGGCAGGATATTCATATGCAAAGCGAAATGCATTTCACTTTTCTAAATAAAAGAAACTAATTTTTAAGAACCTGAAAACGTACGCAGTACTTATTTCGAATCTTCAGACTTAAATAGTGATCTAGTAACTTCACTAATAAAAATCTTTCTTCATAACAGAGCTTAAAACCATTAAATGCAATACAAGCTTTCGTAGTTCCAGGACGGAAAATACAGATCATATTTATTTTTCGTACAACTATGCTTTGAAAAATAGAGGTTGCAACGTGACAATTTGGAATGACGTAAAGTATATCCATTCCTCGAGGATTTGGGAAGGAAAGCTATCATGAAGGTATGCTAGAAGTCAAGAGTTCTCTAGGAATTTCGAAAAAAAAATGTATTATAATATAAATGCTCCTCGCCAATGAATACGGGGCTTTTGGAACAACCATTTTTAAGTTACATGAATACAAAACTGAATATCACATACATTGATCAAATTCCAGTTCAATTCAACCAAACCATGAACTAATGTAAATTATTATGAATTTATTAGAAAATGGATTTGTAACCAAAACGTTACATCAATACTTCCGTGTTAGCAATTTAAACTGCCTTTAGTATCAGTTCCGCAGGTTGTCGCATCGAGTTAAGTCACAACACAGCGAGTTTTAGAACGAAAGAAGGGTGTAATTATTGGAAATGTATTTAATATTTCAGTAATCATTTCATCAAGAAATAAACGTTTCAAAAAACTTTTTGTTAAGTATATATGATGATGTAACCTAAACAGTATGAGTCAGTCGGTTCTTTAATCTATATACAGTCAATAATTACTATTTTTTTTTGTTATTTTTGAGAATATTGATAAGGAAACGAACGAAAATTTAAAACTTGTGACTTAACACGCGGAGCTGATGCCCTTCATTGATTTTTCCTCTTCTTTTATATGTATTATACCTGCTCTAAAAGATAGGGATAAGCATAGATAAATAGATAGAGGAAGAAAAAATGGTATGACTAGACTATAGCCTGTAAAAGAATTGACAAGAAGATAGTTCTGGAGTCGTCACTAAGTTATAATGTCGGCCCATAAGTAATAGTATGCCTAGTTAGTTCATATCAGGAAATCACTTTGCACATCTATGTGATATAGTTAATGTCAGAATAAATATAACTCTTTCTTACAATTCGTCTATTGTTTAGAATAGCTTTGCCTCAAGATACTGCTGTATTTAGAAATGCAATTCGCATTTAATGTTTCTTACTCAGGCTAAAGTATTACTAATAGGAAAATTGCAGTATAACTGCAACCAATTGAGAAGAGGCTGGGGTGGAGGGGGAGAGGGTGTCAATAGACAATCGTCATCGAGGCACCGCCAAAGGATCATCGGCTAATTGTATTGAACCTATCCAATAACTTGACAAAGGTCAGCGATGGATTGGACCATCATCAGGCTATCCATTATCTTCTGACGACAGCTCTCATTGGATGTTACTCAACCGCTTTCTAGAGGAGGTGGCCAATCAGATTCGGCGTTTCTGCGGTGCCGAGTGGCGGCCTCGACGATGGAAGGAACACAATTCGGAGTGCGGTAGTAATATATTGGGTTCCCCCGAAGCAGATCCAAACCTCGTTGCGTTACCGTTCCGCCCCTGGGATCGGATATTCCCGATATTCCCCTCGGCTTAATATTGAATGTCGACCGCAAGACCTTTCAAACCGCACTGGGAGCAACGTCGCAGCCTCACCATGGTTACCTATACAACTCCTGCTTCTTTACCGCATCTTATCTTATGCAACGAATAACATTTAACTTCGAAATAATTATTAATTCATTGAATTTTTTCACTAATCTTCTGCCTGGACAAAAAATACAACAAGTCATGTACTGCTGCTATTCTGTTAACTTACTAAACAGGATAAAATGGTTGGCGTGAATGCTAAAAAAAGTATCTTGTATAACATCTGTCTACTATGATGAATGAAACTAATTATTTATTATAAGCAATGAAAATCCAGTTAACTTTTTTTAATGTTAGAGAAGAGATACTTGACTGAAACTTCTAATGTAAGGAAGAAATAGTGGGGGTGCAGTCAATTTCTGTTCATCATCTGTAATTTTATTATATCTGTCACTACTTTAATTTTATTATATTCTGTAACTATTTTAATATTCCTTATCTTTAATTATCATATCTATTCACTATTTTAGCATATCTAGTCACTATTTTAATTTTCTACTTTACAAGTCACTATGTTCTTGTTACTGCAACGTTTTTTATATTTTTGTTTTGTTTGTTTCTCTCTCATAGCCCTGAATATGGCCTACATTGTAGGTCGAAACGTCGGTACATAATAAATAAGTATGCACTTATTATGGTGTTTTCATTGACTGCACCCCCAACTATTTCTTCCTTACATTAACTTTTTTTTAATTAATGAATATAAATATCTTAGAAAAAATACTTGCTGATACTTAATTGTGATCGTATTTGATTTGTGATCACATTTTTGCTGTGATCACAAATCACAGTTTTCTTAAATCTGTTTCCCATATATTTTATTAAAATTAATTATAATAAAAACCACCTTCGGCTTTCCACCTTGTTATACTAATGAATATTATTAATGCCTATATAAAAGTGTATATACTGAGAAATTTATACATGAGTCGTATAACTGAAATTCATTAAAAAAAATGAGATGGCTGTTGTATATTAAAACACAGGTCACGTAATCTGCGAATCAGTTTCTAGTAATAAAATTTTAACTGTCTCAACACACTGTTTTCTTAAAAAAAAATTACATGCCTCGTACTGCCTAAAGGGTTATCAACAAGAAACAACAAGAGTGACATTAGATAATATTATTACAAGAGACTTTATTGGTTTCTTCTGGTTTAGACCGTGTTAATACATTTTTCGCCAACGTTCATCTGATTGTCATTTCATCCCTGAAGAAGTCAGCAACATGGCTGGCGAGACATTGGCGAAAAATTTATCAACACTGTCTAAAACAGAAGAAACCAATAAAGTCTTTAGTAATAATAGTGGCCGCGGAAGCCTAAAAGAGTATTTACATTATATTAGTTCAAAAGAATCTAACTATAAAGAAAGTGCTCTTTAAACTTATTTTCTAGGTTCTTAAAACTTATCATTTATTGAGGAATTATCATGTCGAGTCCTCGCATCCTATCCGCGAAGTAATTTCGCACCAATCGACGTAGGTATCGATATAGGTATCGATACAGGTAGCTGAGGTGATGTTGAAGAAATGAAGTACCTGTGGTTGGATTGCCTCGCCCGTTATCGAGAACAATAAGATCTCGACTAAGGACAACGAGTACAGTCCTTGGTGCGAATGTCATTCCCAATGTATGTATTTATTGATTGTCATACCTTCAGATATCTTATCCCTTAATATTTATGAGGGATTTTTTCAATGCCAGAGCGGCTGTTTATTGTCTCAATGCTTTACTTGATTTATCACATCAGCAGATAAATTTAACTGAGGACGTCATAATAAAAAAAAAAACCTGTACCACTACTACGTATGAACGGTCTCGGGATCAGTACATGATTGAGACTGTACTGTTTCTAGCTTGTGCAGAGAAGTTATTAGTCCAAGATGGCGCACAACTTCCATCTATTAAAGGTACCTACTTAATAGATTTGGGTGAGAACCAAGAGGGTCTAGATCCCATGGGGCCATCCGTGGCTACTAATAGATTAAAGAATTTATCTGACGCAGCCTCTAACTTTTACTATTTTGCGACAGTTAGTTATTTAAACTCAGGAAATCGTTACCTAAGCACATTAATGAAAACTAGTATAAATTTCTTTTACTTATAATCGCGATACTGTTTCTTACAGTATACTTCACATAAATATATGTGATCTCACAGAACCAAAGCATTCGAACGTTCCTTTCTCACCCGCTCAACCACAATGTGGAACGCAATCCCTCCTAACATCTGTCATGCTCCCAAACTATCGTCATTTAAATCCTTACTTTTCCAACATCTCCTAGCTTCCCAAAAAGATGCTAGGTTTATATATTGGTACTGTTTATTTACTTATTCATTTCATTTTCATTTTATAGGCGTTCCGACAAGGGTTGCCTCAACTGGTCAGAGCAGAGTTCCATATCTCCCGATTCATCCAATCATCCACTTGGAGTCCTCGACCAGCCATCTCCTCCTGGACTCCCTCCATCCACCTGCTTCTGGGCCGTCCGCGTTGTCTCATCCCAGGTGGAACCCAATCCAGAACTCGGTTTGTCCAACATTCAAACGCCATTCTCTTCATATGACCGTACCATCTTAGGCGGCGTGAACCGATCCTTTCATTTGAAGATATAACTACATCCATCCTCTGTCGAATTTCTTGGTTTTATTTACTTATTATTGTTTATTTTTTTAATTGTCTTCTGTCACTTTTTATATGCTTAATGATTTTTAGCGTGTAGCCTTTTGGTCAGATATATATATTATGATTCTTTTTCTGTTCATGTTTGTTATTCTAAAGGGACTGATATAGTCCCCTATATATAGTCCCAGAATAAAGTTACTTTTCTATTCTATTGGAAAACTAATTGGACTGATAATAAGCAAATTGTTTCATAATAAGGTATAATATCAGGATAAGTTAATAAGTTTCTTTTCAACAAAATTCATGGGCACTTTCTGAAAAAAGTTGACGGATTCTTTATAAAATCATATATAGAAAGAAATTAAATTAGAGGAATAAGTTAGTATTTTTCAAAGATGCTTAGAAAGATTGTTGGACGATGACAGAATTCCTTGCTCACTTTCACTAGAAGCAGGCATTCTATTGTTGCCCCTCAGTTTAATCTATGCACTTTTCCGCTCGTTCTCGTCATACAGAGTAGCGAGAAAGTGCCTCCAGGTAGGGAAGAGAGTGGTATCTTCGAGGATGAGGATCCACCCAATACAATACGTGCCAACAAGCGAAATGGATTAACTTCTGTATTAATAAATTGAGAAAGAAAAGTATCACTTTACTAAACATTTAACTTTCTGTATTATTTATTTTATCTGCTTCTCGACAAATATATTTTTTCAATGATTTTCTAATTTCATCCCATTGAGTGTGTGCTAATTGTTATTGTTATTTCCTGTGGTGTAATTTTTGAGTAACAGTACTTAAGTAACCTGTCGTATATATCTGCAATATTTGAGTGTAACATATTAGAGACATATTAAAAGACAAACTAAGCCAATTCACGATAATGACTATCACTGATGTTTAAATAATATTATTATAAATGATATTTCTGCTTCCCCGGTGAATAATTGGTCAGGTCAAATGTTGTCCAGAGAGAGAGTTAATTGTATTGAGCGAAGATAAATAGTGTCATTCTCGTCATAGTTTTTTTCTTGAAGTGGAGTAGTAACAGAATAAATAACTCTTTTTCAAGGCAATGCCTGACTTAGCCTCTTTATTCGCAAAAACCGCCGATTTTGGAGCAAATTCGACTTAACAACTTATTCACCGGGTCTGAATATATTTCCAAGTTAATTATACTCTTTTAAGGCTGGCTAATGCAATAATTTGCTGATCCAGTACCGAACCATTGGTAATAACCTAGCGGACCCTGAGCCGTGCAAGTTGCTTGTTGGAACTGTTACGAAAGAAAGCCCGATCGTAAGTTGCGGAGCGTTGCACACTCTCTACCATTCCTCGAGCAATGAGAGCCCACGACGTTGAGATATGAAAAACGAGTGATATCACTATTGGTGTTAAGATGGGTTCGTGGGAGGAAGGGTAGCGGATGTATCTACAGCCCCGGTGAGTTCCTGGACAAGAAACACATTTTAAGGAATATTCGACTTAGCTAATTATTGAAGTGGTAGATTTGCATCAATTGCAGGTCGAGGATCTTTCTATATAGAAAGAAAAGAATTTTAAATTTTGGTCCTTGAGGGTCAATGGGTATATTTACATTTGAACTTAGGATAATATTATAAGATTACAGAATTATAGGATGATATTTATAGTCTCAACGTTACAAGGGACGCTGGCAAGCTGGCGAATGCTACTACTAACCTAAACTTATCCAATCAGAATCCAGCTGACATAGGGATGTACCAAGTGGTGCGTCGCGTGCGGAGGAGAATATACACTCCAGTAATGTCTCTCAATCCTACTATCGATACTCTTCAAAGTGAGTGATCGCGAATGACTCTCACTAACAACCAAGGCACACGCAACGGCCAAATCGGAACGGCCCAAGCTTGGCACGGCAAGTCGACATTTAAATGCCAATTACTGTCAGGCAAGGATCGAGAATTTGAATCGATCCGGATTTAAAAATTGCATCGGAAAGACCTGATTAGAACGAAACGTTCTCACGGAATTCAGGAATTTATTTCACTACCAATCATCAATATCGTTGGGTGGTGGCAATATCATTTTCTTCTGTTATTAAAACGCTTATATTAGCTTTGCTAGTATGCAACATAGGGAATCTTTGAGCTCGATTATTGGACACTTCAAAACATCGAATTAAATAGAAAATTTTCTGACATCTCGAGGACAGATGGCAATACAATAATTAAATAAGTTTGTCTCTGTACCCAGATTAGATTCTTAAAGATTACCGATATTTTGTATCAGTAAAGTCTTGTACGATGTCAGGTACTCGTTAAAAATCTCCCACTCTACTGTGGGTGCTCTAAGTACATTGTCCCATAAAGTGGCGTTAAATAAACAAACAAACAAACTGCTTTGACTTCATCCTGTTACAAGTTCATGATTTAGATTTAACCTATATAACCTATATAGCACTCCCTCCGAAAAACATTCGAAATTTTAATGTGCAAAAACAACTTTTTAGACATGGTAAAATAATTACATGCTAAAGGATATGAGCGAACATCCACTTTAGAGCCTAACGATTACAGATCTGAGAGAAACGAACTCTTTAACTGGTTAATCCAAAATGGATTTTAAAAACAGATTTACAGCGTCGGAGCATTGCTGTCATTCCTCGTGAGAGCAGCTAAGAATTCACAGAGCTTTGGAATCGGAGGATAACGGAGCTGTAAATTCCATGAGCCGTCCTAGTGATGAACATCTTCACAAGGCGATGGTTGACAGGTGGATCACATCCGACGACAAAAGGATTTCGGGAACCTTTAGTTCAGATCCGGCGGGGCGTAATCTGAGATCCTACGCTGCTACAATAGCGCTCTACTGTGTACAATGTTCATTCCCATCCGTTGTTACTGAACGAAATCTGATCTGTCTTTTCATCTCCGCACATTAGAAGGACCTTTTCAAATGACGGTGACAGGGTTTAGATTCAATGCGATAAAGCCACGACCCTGCATTAAATCATTTCTCACTTCAAATACAAGGTTGAGGATCTGATTGAAAAAAGGTCAATGATATTTTGTATGCCACCTCAATAACTACCTTACTCTTAATTTTACAATTATTTATTTAAATTATTTTTAAAACAACCATCATATTTAATGGCCTAAGATTCTTATTCGCCCATTATTACGAAAAACTAAATATTATTTTTAATTAAATATAGCTTATCTCCTTAGTGGAGCAAGGTAGCTCAGCGGTAGAGGTTTAGTTGCTGTGCCGAAGGTCCCGGATTCAAATCCGACTGGGGCAGATAATTTATTTAAATAATTAACAGTCCAGAATGGACCTTGCAGGATCTGGCTCACCCAGCCTCTAAGTAGGTCCCCTTAATTGGAAGGAAAACCTAGTGGTTGAGCGTGATCGAGGACAAATCACTTTCTTACACAATCGCTGTCCTTGAAATAGTACAGTCTCTACTACGTACAGAACCCAGCCAGCATCTTTCATGGGTTGTGGTATTAGGGATTTTTATTTTGTTTTACCTCTAACACCATAGTATAATATTGGAGATGAAAATAATAAAATCAATGGTGTATGGTTGAAACCTATGTAGCTCTCAATACATTGAATTTTACTTCCAAAATTACCTTGGAGCATATTATTAAGATTTCTTACTGAACTAATCTGATGTAGAGACAGATCCGAAAAAGTTATTTTTGAAAATTTTTCAACCGATTATGGAATAATAAATCCTGTAGAATTGTATACTCCTACAAAAAAAAAATATATTTTTCGTAAAATACTTTATGATTATTATGTCTCTTAACGCTCCGGTCTACCATTTGAATGTTAACAGTCGGCTCAGGCTCAGAGCACATTACATTTCTTTGAATTCATTCGTTACTAAGCCAAACAACTTCACAAAAAACATAAATAAATAAATAACATTACGACCCATCAAGTGTCGTAGGTTCAGTGCATGGTAGAGTAATTTATCCCCCAATTAAGGGTACCTAATTTCCAACAACTTTACAAGCCAGCCTACACCTTCGCGAAGCTAAATATGATATATAAATATAATTTTTTTTTATTTTAGATTTTTGTCAAAACACGAAGACAACGAATGTAGCAAGAGAAAGCGGATAAAAACACGCGCTGATGACCGAGTACACAGAATCGAGAAGCACATCGGATGCACTATCACGTTTGTCTAGGGCGTGAGGCACCCTCTGTAATTACCGGAGAAGAACCTTTGGCTAAACAGCCATTTGCCAGTACAAGTAGATCTTTATCGGGGTTATGAAACGGGATTTCGTTCAATCATACAGGCAAGCTTCATCCCTGAGGTTTAATGATAATACATTATTTATTTATTAAATAATATTTAATTATTTGATGATATATTATATCACCAAACGTTTAATAGAGATTTTATGTGTGTATTTTTTGTAGTACAGTCCATGGTGTAGAAACCATGTTTGAATGTGGCAGTAAAATATATAATCTGTTGACAACCATCTCAGCTAGATCTCCAAACTGCACAAACCTTGGCTTAGAAACAGTACAGTATGCATTACATTAAAATGGTAGACCACGCAGTGAGTTGTACAGTTCATTTATTTGTCTTGTTTTAATTGTATTGTTTAGAATGATTCTAAACAATTAAATAAACTGTGATGTCATTTATTTTAAATTACCTTATTTTTAACACTTCCCCTTAATTTCCCTTCATTTCCCTTAATTTGAAAAAGTTGATGATATGAAATCTTATAAACAATAAATGTAGAATTTTAATTAAAAAAAAATAATAATAGATGCAACAACCAGAAGAACTGTGAAATAATAGTTTCGAGACGAACTGCGATTTCAAAAATAATTTAAACACACCTCTTTCTTGCGGTGGTAATATGTAAAAGTTTATAAAAATATAATATTTCCAACATCATAATATTTATAAGAAAATCTGTAAAACTACAACACATGAAGTGTCTTGGGTTTAGTCCGTACTGTTTCAAGGACAACGGTTGTGCAGATAAGTGATCTGACCGAAACAACGCTTAATCGCAGTGTTTCTCCCTTCATTGATGATAAACGCTTTGTAGAAGCCGGGTACGCCCCAGGATCCTACAGGGTTTTAATTGTTAACAGATTAAAGATATTAAAAGTTATATGTTTACCCACGACTTGAATATATTCTAGACTATGGCAAAATACAGCCATACGTAAATTGTATAGTCTAGTCATACCGTGAAGTAATTGTCCCAGACATGGTACAGTACATGGAGAAACAGAGCGAAAAGTATAAATATATAAAAAAAAAGAAAGATTCGCAGAGACAGAAAAAAGGCTGACAAGACTATACGACAGGAGAAGACAAGTGAAAACAACCAGTCCGACTGTAAATCTTTTCGACCTCAATCGTTTGCTCCGGGTGAGAGTGTCCACTCAGTTCGCTCGCTTTAGCAGCTTCAGTTTCACTCCATGTTCTCATCAAGTTCCTAGCGAACGTTAGGCTAAGAACCAGAAAAGTCTAGAACTTATTGAAATTCAATCACTACCAAGCTGATTTGAGGTGATTGGATATTAGATGCCACGACATGACAATAAATAATATTTTAAAACAGCGGGGTTTTAATGATTTGTAGTTTATACTTTTTAAATAATGCGGTAAGAAGCATTCTTCAATTTACTGTAATTAGTTAAAAAAATAAAAGATTCTAAAACGGTAAGGAGGTGTAGTCAAAAAATTAAACAACATACGTTAGACTTATTTCATTAGCGCCTACATTTCGACATAATTTTTAGACCTTCCTCAGAGAGGGACGAAGAGAACAACGTACCCTCTGTTCTCAAGATGACCTAAAAGTTAGGTCGAAACATAGGTACAAATAAAGTGAGTTACTAAACTTATTTCGAATAAATATTTTAATGCATCACATGTCCATTTTACAATATCCAGTCAACCATTTCCACATGTAAGTTAAAAAATTAGTTGAGAGGATCAGAAGATGACTGCGGGTTGGACTGAGTCGAATAAACGTTATATATTATTTACTACAATATTGTAATATTACAACCACCACATTAAAAACATTTATTTGGATCTATTTTCTAGAATTTTATTTTATAACTATTTGGTAGCCCTTCCAACATATTTTATAGCTTCGTAAATGACTCAGAGATGTATAAATTAAATGTGAAATAAAATTACAAAAATAAATTAATTCAATTGCGGACTTCCAAAATAAAATAATAATAATATAGTTCATGAGAATAATATAATTCAGTCTTTAATAGGCCAATACAAAAAAAAATATACATGAACATAAATTATGATTAAAATCAATTATGATAACATACAAAAAACCTAATTAATAAAATACAAAATAAAGAAATTATCGACTTCTCATAGATAGTTTAGTGGGAAGAAGAAATCTATAACTATAAAATTTAAGTATGTCAGCATAATATAGTGAAAAAAATATGCTTAGATTCACGCCGAGTAATTCTTTATTAAATAAAATATTGATGCGGCATATAATTTACAGTTCGGTATTGCCTGAAACATCAATAATTGTAATGGTGATTAATAATAGTGAATAAATAATAATTGATACGCTATTAAATTTTATATTATTAAATCTTATATATTATAGTATATAGTTGTTTATTCATTTAACGTAAGTTTATACAGCAGAGACTAATCGAACTATGCTTTATTGCTATAGCATTTTACGTTCCTTCCGAATGACGGCCTAACTAAGGATTTTTTACTCCCTTTGAAAATCCTAGTGCCAGCTAATGCCGGGCTAAGTACCTGGATCTATATATCGTATCGTATCGTATACGTATCGTATAGATACGAAGATGTAAGTTCGGGTAAGAGAGAGAGAGAGAGAGAGAGAGAGAGAGAGAGAGAGAGAGAGAGAGAGAGAGAGAGAGAGAGAGAGAGAGAGAGAGAGAGAAGAGAGAGGGGGAGGGGGTAAATTTTATGCGAGGATTGGGCTAGGAGCTAACGGTGCTAAGCAGGTGGAGGAATCCCCGGGTTGGGAATGTCGTTCCACCACCTTCTCTTTGGCTCCCGATCTGCCATTTCTCTTCTTCTCCTTCCTTCTTTATCGCCTCTTCTTCGGGTCAGGTCGTAGTCAATGATCAGCTTTACCTTTAATGGAATCCAGGGGAGACGACATACAGACTGCTCTTCAAGTTTGCAAGTACCTGGGTCAGCAAGTATGCAACGGAACAAGTACATGTAGCGATGTCAGTCACTCATGAAAGTCTTGTACCTCCACAAGTTATGAAGGGTCTTAGGTTCAGTACTCGGTAGGAACTGTACAGTTCCTAAGCCTGCAGTTGTGGAAGAAGGTGACTGTTCGAGATCACGTTCAACCGTAAGATTTTTTTCCCAATTAAGTGGATATAGTTTACAGAGTGAACTCGCTTAGTGAACTCCATGAGGTCTGCGAATCCCGCAGGTATAGCTCTAACAGCCGGATTCGAACCCCGGAACTTCTGGACAGCAACTTAAATCGCTCTACACATTGAGCCACCCCACTGCCCTAATATTTCAATAGCAATAGTATAACATTACGAAAAATAAATGCCAGGAGATATGTATTTTTTCTGATCTTTTAGGAGAGCATTAGCCTTACGTTTGATGCAGCATGTTGCCGGTTAACTTCAGCCATGCAAATTCACCTTAGAGGGAGATTTTCCAAGGAGTAAACCATCGTAGTAATCTAGTTCTATCTCTGACATGGATGCTACCAATATTTTAAGTTACTTTATTGTTTAGTTCGAATGTGTAACTAGTATTTAATTAAAGAAAAGTATTTTTCTTAAAACTGATCTTTTTTTCAGGTATTTTATAAAAAATAATTTTGTATATGGTTTATACCAATCGATGAACTGGGAAATCAATCGCATGATTGCAGATTTATTACAAGTCACTCATAAAATAGTAAATAACGAATAATTGCTAAGAAAAACAAAACAAAAAATACAAAAAAATATTTCAAATAAATATTCTGAAAGTAAAAAATAAATAAAATAGAATAGTTAAATAAATCGTCTACTGCACAGTGAAAATGCAAACTATTCAAAGTTCATAGTTTCACTTTCACATAAACTATATATTTTCGACCAACTAAAGCCACAAAAGTCACTAAGTCATTCAATGGAATTTTTAGTGATCACGATATAAAGTATTTTTTTAAACATCAAAATGTGAAAAGAATCGTTCTACGCATCAAAATCAAAATTATTTATACGAAAGCATTAAAAAAAAGATAGAACCTTCGTTCTGTAAATATTTTAGGATCATAGTTTTTAACGACCTCATTGCCATAAAAACGCTATTAAATAAACTGAAAATATTGTTGTTTACTTGACTTGTTGACATAAAAAGAAATATTCCACAGAAAACACCTTTATGCGTAGCTATGATTCAGTTTATAGTCAAAAGGATTTTACGAATTTGTACAAAGGTGATAAGAAATTATTTAAAAAAATGTATATACCCTTAAACAAGAAACTTTACTTTCTTAAGATATCCTTTTTTGTTATTAATCTGCTTAGTATTAAAACTTTAATGAATAATTAATAATTATTAAAACTATTTCCACTCATTTTAAAATATAATAATGTAAGAAATTTGTTCTGTATTTATTTTATATATTTAGGTATATTGATCATTCGTTATTAAAAACATCATGATCAAAAATTGAAATTAGCCAAAATCAGTTTATCGGACCTGAGGGAATATATTCGCGTGAATTTGATTTAAATAAAAATGATTAAATAATTAATTAATTAATCAAATTAAAATTATTAAATTTTATTATAAATAAAATTTTCTAGAATGAAAAAAATAATTACTTACTAACTAAAATGGTACATAGGTGATGGAAAAAAGTTAAATACATTAAATAAAATTTCGTTGTTGACATTCTTTATCTTCTTTTGTAATGGAAGACGTTTTTTGCCAACCTTTTATTCTAGTATTTTTTAAAATAGAATATTTAATAAGCTTCCATAATACAAAACAACAGAAAATAATTTTATATGTAAAACTATAGTAAAACTATTATTTTTAATAATATAATTCATCTATAAAGAAGAGCGGGGTAGCTCAGTGGTAGAGCGCTGAGTTACCGCGCCGAAGGTCCCTGGGTCTATTCTGGCTGTGGTAGATAATTTATTTAATCTCCTGACAGCCAGAATAGGAGACATTCCTGAGGCTCACCCAGCCTCTATAAAACAGGTACTCTTTAATTGAAAGAAAAACCTAACGGTTGAGCGTTATCTAGAACAAATTAGCTCCCTGCAAAAACGTTATCCTAGAACAATATCGTCTCTACCACGTATTGGACTCTAGACCCTTCATGGTCCAGGTTTTATTTTCACACCATAAAGAGGTATATCTTTGTGAATGCATCAAAACCGGAGAATACCAAGTCGTATATATTTTCCTTTTAAAGATATATATCTATGAGATTAACAGAAGTGTAATAAACAAGATTTATCAAATGATCCTGAAATGTGTAGCACTGATAGCGATTTTTTATTTATTCATTTTTTACCCGTCCCACGGGCATTAGAAAACGACTTTAGAAAGTGTTTAATATCGCATAAAAGAATTTGCTCCAATGCAATATGATGAAAAACTGGTTTGGAATCTACTTTCTTATTTCGGGTTAGTCCTTTCTCCTTCTATTAATTAAATGTTATTAAACTTATACCGGGCGGTACGAGATCCTACCGAAGTCACATCCTACCGGAGATACCAAAACATCCTCTTCTACCATCTCAAGTGCGAAATGGAAAGTAAACTTGTATAACTATCAATTAATTAAAATAATCGACTAAAAAAACTATTTTTGATTTCGTTTGCAGGCTGGAAGGAAATAATATTCCCTGAAAGACGAATGCCAGACGATTCTTCGGTTATATTTATAGTAAATTTCTTACAAAATTAACACATTTCTTTTATTTGAATTGAAACTTTTGAAAAAGGCATCACTTCTTTTATCTTTCTGCACTTTCACTATGGTTGTGTGGCACATGGTGGCCACTCGAACAGCCTCGAGGAGAGATTGAGATGAATAATGAACTGTTCTCTTCGATTTGTCTTCGACACCCTTAAGAAGTCTCATGTGTCCCAGCGGTACGATGAGTTTAAGTGGCTCTTCCTTTTCATCCGTTGACTCTATTTCCTAGTTTCTTTCCTATATCAAACCATCAATTCTCAACATCCATCTTATATCTATAGTCTCCTACAATTCAAATCCTCTATCCAATCCCAGGGCACAAGATCTCGACCTTCCGATCTTTATATCCGTTCCCATAGAACCGAAACTTTTGAGCGTTCCTTTCTCGCCTGTTCTATCTCTCTTTGGAACTCACTCCCACTCGATATCCGTCATGCGTCTTCTTTAACCACATTTAAATCCAAAATTTTCCTATATCTTCTAAATTCCCAGACAGATGCTCTTTAATCAATAAAACTTTAGAAGCTTTGTTCAATATAATCGATTGATGAATTACTGTAAATATTCACTCATAATGATATTATTTTTTATATTATTAGATGCTATTATTTATTTTTCTATTAGCCTATTTCTTTTTATTGTAAATTATCTGCTATTTTTTTCTTTTTGTATTACTTTTTCATATTCTCTATCAAAACATAGCTTTTAGTTATTATTTATTTTCAAGTTATTATGTAAATATTATTTTATTAAAATAATGTAGTCCTTTGGCCAGATGTATATTTATTAAATGTTATTCATATTTTTATTTATTATTTTTCTCTACTATTCTATTCTATAAAATGCGCAAATGAATAATTTCGACTAATTTAAGAAAGTAATTGTGAGGGTATATTCGGAATAGGAAACTGCATGGTATCCCGATCATTAAAATCAATAAAAAATATAAGAAGAAGAATATAAAAAATAAAAGTGATAGTAATGGTGAAAGAAGGCGAGGATTAGGTGAAAAAAGCTGCGTCAGGATGAAGTAGTTATAAACTTTCAACAGCCAGGTTTTTTTTCACTTCGGAGGAAAAAAATAAATTAGAAAACAAAATAAAGGAAAGTAGTTATTTGTAGTTGTTGTTGTTTATTTCTTTAACGTCACTTTATGCTAATGCGGCTAATCGGACGATGCCTTAGTGGGGGTCCTGAAATTTCCAGGTATCTTTAACGAGTAACTGACTCCGCACAGCCTCGGGACACCCCATTTTACGTCCCTTGAGAATGACGGCACAATCAAGGGATTTTTTTACTCTATTGAAAAATATCTTAGGGCCAACCGTTGGGCTATGAACCCGCAATCTCCGGCATAGAAGAAAATAATGTGTCATCTATAGGTTTTCAGAACGCATATAAAAAGAAGACATTGCTTGGATAAGAGAAAGAAAGGAAAATCATAACACAAGAATGAAGGAGATTTAGGAGCTGAGGAGATCAAAATAATGTAGAAGAAGAGAGGCAAAGGAACGTTGTACATAGTGGCTTACTCGAAAAAAAAATAGAAAATACTAAGCTACCATTACTACTGATCCATTACTAAATTTTTATTTATATTTTTATATAAATATAAGTACAAATGACCTGTACAATAATACCCAAGAAGGGTGTTGATTCAGTATGAGTTAGAGACTGTAATGTTTCTTGGACATCTGTTGTGCAGGGAGTTGATTTGTCCTATATCACGCTCAACCGCCAGATTGTAACCCTATTCTGGGTATCGTCTTTATATTGGCTGGGTGAGTCACAGGAGGGTCCCAGATCCCAAAAGATCTTATTTATTAAATTAATTCTGCCAGCAGCAGGATTCGAAACCAGGACCTTCCTACACAGCGACTCAGCGTTCTATAATTCCCCTAATAAAATTATATTGTCCTATATTTTTTCCAAGGACATCGCCTATTGTCTTGAAAAAAATTTTCGTCATAGGCTTACGATAAGGCTAAATTGACCTGGTTAGGCGTGTGAAAGTCACAAGTGACAGCTATGGCGCTGAGAGGTACCCCGCCGTTGTGATATTGTTCAGTTGCACTGCCTTGGGAACCAGCTCTCATTTAGCAAGTAACCAGTTAATTATAACTAATTATACCGCCATTATGTAACGATCTGGGGGTTTTATAATAATATTTAACCAATGGGAATTTTCTTGGGAATTACAAAACGCTACTCAGGAACGATATGAGGTCGCAAGTGACCGAGTGTTTTCATTTCGATTCTTCTAGTACAGGGTGCACCTTCGAATTATTAAACTTTATTCATATCCGTTTTTTTGTTTTAACATTACAACATAGATAATTAATTGGAAATAAAAAAAAATTACTAAATTTATTATTTTTTTAAATATGACGATGTAGTGGATCATATGTTAACAAACAGTAGACGACTATTAAAAAAGGGTTATATTTATTATGGATTTTATGTACGAAATAACTTGATAAACCACCATCTATGGACTAGCAATATAACTTAGTGACTCTCTGTCCTTGTGTCTAACACGGTGTTCCATTGCAATGAAGGATATTCCTTTGTGAATCGTGGGCTGATACTCCAATCTTGAACTTAAAATAAGTTCAGAAAAATTACGATTCTAAGTACATAACTTGAAATTCACAAAATTCGACTTAGCTCACTATGCACAAGTGCCACAGATATAATCCAGCAATTCCATCTTCTGTACTTCTATCTCTCTCTATATTTATCTTTCAGAGATGGCTTATATGCATGAAACAGAAGTTTTTTTTCCTAACCCCTTTGTCTTTTGTTAATATTTGAAAAATAGCATGTTAATAATGATACGTAGTATCTCTTTAACTGCACCAGGTACATTTTAAGAGAGGGTTGTTCAGGACATTGAAAACATTACTTTGATGGAAGGAGTGGGGGATTTGATCTAGTGATGGGGCTGAAACAGAAGAGAGGAGGTCAAGGAAGTTTACATATCTTGTGGAGTATAAACTTTGTGGGATAGAAATCAGTTTTATAAACGATTTACTTTAAGTCTTGGACAGTTTGGTAACTTTAGATCATCGCCTATTGAAATGTTTCGGGAAGTTGGTTTGCTTCTGGGGGATAGCCCAGATTATAGCAAACTTTCATTGGTCTCAAAGGATGCCATGGAGTACGCCTAGTACACAAGGAGGGTAAAAGATTTCCGACAAGCCAGGAAGTGAAGAGAGGTAGTACCGGTTTAACACTCTCCCAAATTGAAAGGATATTGCGAAGGAAGAGGTACAAGATAATTCAGTGGCAATTAGTCGGTGATTCACCCCTCGTTAATCAAATAAATCGTGTGGCGTGTTTGCCAATGTGGATTTGAAAGCTTCCGCCACTGAAGTACTTAATTGAGGTACTCCAACAGCTAATGGTTCTTCCAAGGATAGTACTAGCGATATAGTAAACTTCCAACTAATTCCAAATTTTCAGTGTTTCGACTTTCGACAAAAAATATTAATTAAAAAAACATCGCAAATTATCAATAATATCATGTTCGAAATTGTTTAAGAAATGACTCAATAATGAAAAATAAAGTTAAAAGTTTGCTAAAAGTTTTAGCGTCTAAAAAATCCCAAGGGAGTAAAAAATTCTTGGCTTGGATGCCCTTCTGAGGGTACGTAAAATGGCGATCCCGAGCCTCTATAAATGACAGGTACTCGTTAGAGATCCCTATACTAATTTTATCTGGTTAGACAAAATTTACGACTTCCACTGTAGCATCGTCTGATTAGTCATAGCAGCTTGAAGTGAAATTAAATAAATAAACCATTAAAGTTTCTTTCGATAATTATCCTTTAAAACCTGTACCAATAAAACCAATGAAGATTCTTGGGTGCAATATCTGGTTAAGACAATACTGTTTCAAAGACAACAGTTGTTTCTGGTGATTTGTCAGAGAACAAGCTCAACCACCAGGTTTTTTCCACTATTTAAAGGTAATGACTTAGTAGAGCATAACGGATTAATAATCTTAATAATAAAATCAATTAATTAACAAATAATCCAGGATATTACGTAATTCTCGAACGTGTCGGACTAAAATAATATCTTTTTTTATATTATAATATAAAATAATAAATCTATTTAATAAGAACAAAAATTATTACGTTAGAAAAAAAAGCTTAAGGCAATGTTGCTTTTAGCTGCATACTTATTAAGAAGGAATGAAATCTAAAATTATTTTATTATTTTTTTTATCTCAGTTAGTTTTTTGTGCATTTGAGTGATACCAGTAGAAGATTTTTCTACTAGCCTTTATGTATGACTATATGTTCTATTCATACATTAACTTGTTGTATTGTTTTAATAAAGCTGCAAATTACAATAAATACATTTTTTTTAATGTTATTAGTGTACTGAACCATTCTAATTATTTCCGTATATATTAAAGTAATTAGTTGTTGATTACTGTTGTAATTGTATTAAGTTTTTCTAGCAATTATAAATATATTTATTTGTTATTGTCTAATTCCTGTTATTGTCCTAATCTAACTTGAGATCCAGGAACAGTTGCTCCAGCTGCTGGAGTGAGAGGAGAGCCAGCAATTGTCAAAACCGCTAGCCCTGGCCCTCAATAAAACCACAGTTAGTGAGCTCCGTACTCTTACACCCTATCAATAATAACGGAAATGAAGAAATTGAATAGAATATTTTGTCTATCCTATGGGAAAGAATAAAAAAAAAAAGACTAAAATATTAAAAAATAATAGCTATTTACACATAATTATGACTGATTTGGCTTAATTTCCATTTATCAGAAGTTGAATAGAAGTTTGGCGAATGTTAATACATTCCATCCAGACTTAAAATCGTTTGCTTGTTTTTTCTGAATCTAAAAAAATAATTTGTTCAGAAAACCTACGGAAAACGTTTACGAACTTTATTTAAAAAAGCAATAATAATAAAATCGGAGACATTGCCTTGAATTGAAGGGGAATAGTTGATCGAGAAGTAAAAAGAGAACGGATATTAAGGAAGATTTTAGGGAATAGACACGTACATTTGAGGTCAAATGAGGAACAGAAAGATAGAACGAATAAAAACATCAATTAAAAAATATAAAAATTGTTTAATGGATTTTCAGAATATTCAGATTCACATCTTTGGAAAGTCCGATGATCGCCTAACAAAATATGAAATTTTATTAAACCTAAGGCATACAGATTAGAACGGTTCCAGGAATGTGATAGGAATCGTAAAAAAAAAAAATGGTATTCTGTAGAGCAAAATCGTGATTAGGATGGTTTTAATCAAAGCTATTACACGCTTTTATTAAGTAATTTATCATTATTATTGAGTTACAATAGAATTGTTTGGTGAATTCCGGTGAATCAATTTTGTTTATTTCCAATTTGATTTATAAGACTCGAACGTTTTCTGTATTTTTATATTTTAATATAGCTGAGAAATCCATGTCAACAGATTTTCTTATATTTCCAACTTGCTCCGTTTTCTCTCTTACTATATTCTATTAAGGGGAGCGGAGTGGCTCAATGGTAGAGCATTGAGTTGCCATGCCGGAAATCCTGGTTCAAATCACGCTGCAGGAAAGACTTTTATTTAGTCTGCAGCGGGAGATGGATAATATGGGATCTAGGATCCCCCAGGGGCTCACCAAGCCTGTAAAAGTGGGTACTCAAATTAATGGAGGAAATCTGGTGGTTGAGCTAGGACCAATCACCTCCCTGCATAACCGTTTTGTACATGAAACAGTACTGGCTCTTCCAGACCCGTTCACGGATTGTAGTGGTAAAGGTAATATTTTTATTATGAATATTAAATAATTATATTAAGATTGCTGTTATTGTTATTTATTTCCCTCCACCATGAAAGGCTCGACCCAGAAATATTTTGTAATTCAGATAAATATTTATTTCAGATCCTTCTTGTAATTCTGTTTGTAAATTATTGAGGTTCTTTTTTACTATAAGTTCTCCGGGAGGTCTTGACTCTACAAGATGAACTCGTGGTGATAATGAATTTATACAAACGTTCCAATTAGCTTTCTATGGAAAAAAGGTTATTTGAAATACAAGACTCTCAGTAATAACGAGGAAATAAAATATAAATTTTAGAAACTTCTATAAAGGCTGTTAAAGAAAAACTTAAAGCGAAACTCACAGCTCGATCTCTCTAGAATCAATCGCGCGAGAGACGTCGAATACTCAGGAGAGAAGCTGGAACGAAGGATGGGTTACGGTAAATTAAATTAGAGAGATACAATACTCTTGGTTCGTTCGCTGGAAGAGAACAATACAGCCAGTCGACACAAAGGTCTCACAATGAGATAGGAATGCGCCAGCTTCCATCGTCTCTTCTCTATCTCAGTTAACAGTTTAGCTTTGCCGACTCATCTTTTAGAATTATCATCCAAACCACTCCAGAATTATATAGGTAGGCAAAGTTCTATTCCATTCGACCAGTTCAATCAGTATTTAAAGATATAAGAACTACTACATTCTTATTGGTGAATTTGTATCATCCATATCTATACATGTGAATGTATATTGTTGCAAAACCTTACGCAAACGTTGGCTTAGAAGCAATACAGTCTAATAAATACTAAAATTCATGGGTTGCAGTAGAAATGGTTCTTGTAAAAAAACATTTTGAGACCATAAAGATTTTACATAATATTGATATGGTGGATAATCTAACATACTTATACCCATACATAAAAGAGTATTTCAGGTTGTTCTACCTATCTTTCGGGTTTCATCTCCGACAACGGACTTTTATAAACAGAATTTCAAAATTTATAAACTGAAACAGAAAATAACTGTATATCCGTTAATCTTTAAAAAGGAAATACTTCAGTAAATTCTTTAATTATCAAATCAATAAATCTATTGACAGAATTGCTATTTAGAACTATATAATCTGAATAATCTAAATCTGCAGTTATTGTGAATGTCAAGGATCCGAATACGACTGTGGCAGATATACTAATTAAGCTGTTAATAACAATAGATCGATCCGGTCGGATTTGCAGATCCTCCTGGGATTCGCCTTTCATCGGGAGGTAGAAAGTACACTTCATAGCTCTGAGCTAGACCACTTCTCTGCATAACTGTTGGCTTAAAACACAACAAACTCTACCATATACTCAGCTCATTATCTATTATCAGTCTTCAACATCCCTTTCGATGCTGAGAGCGTACACTCCCTGTTCATTAAACCCTGATGATGCTACGATGATGGAATGCACTCAGAGACGACGGGCAAGAAACACAACTTGCGTGGGAGTAGGCGAAGTGAAAGCCGATGGTGCGGTGCAGTTGGGAGATATGCATCGGTGTAGCGCACTGCCACCTTCATAAATAATTTAGCATTTCTTTCTTCTCCATCTGATAGGGCTTATTCCCCATGATAATTTTATGCAACATTAGCACGTCTTATACTCTGCCCGGTGATCGCTCATCTCCATTACATAACGGATCTGCAATGGAGTCCATTTAGTCCCCGACAGAAGTGTTCCTTGCCATTAGCAGAGGTGATTTCAATTCCTTGTGAGCTGTGGAGAAGTATTTAAATTTAGCACACCACTGTTAGAAATAAAAATACAGTTTGAAACAGGCTATTAATAAGCAGAATTGTCCAAATTTAATAATTGAAATACGCTCTAAAACTCAGAATGTTTGAGTGCAACAAAGAAGTCAAGCATGTGTGTGCTATATTTTTAGTAGTGTGTCTTTGTATGACTGTGTGTGTATATTGTTGTTTTTTTTTCTGTAGGTATATTTCACAATATACCACTAAAAGCTGTAATGTCATGGAAGAGTAAAAGTGAGATGATCTCAGACAACCTTCGAACCGAGCATTACGTCCAACTTATGTATGATAATTTGTATAAGTGCTCACGAAGATTTTCCGGGTTGTTTATAAAGCTATTCATTACAGCAGGCATAGATTTCTACATCACGCATTTCCACGTGTAATTAATTTGTTAATATTCTATTTCGAAAATCATTTCCTACAATTGTGTCAAGTAATATGAAAGCTGAATGGAATGAAAATAATTTACAATTTACTACGTATCTATAAAATAAGTAGCATATAGTCGATACAAATGCTACGTTTCTGAAGTGAAAAACTGGTTTAAGCTTTAATCAAAATCAGTGCATGTCGTCAAACGTATTGTACCTTTATATTTGGTTTTGAGAATGTTGATTCTGAATGAATTTTATATGAATTATCAGTCCTACAATAATCTATCCCTATAGATGGTTTATAAAAAATATGTTTGTTTTTTTTCAAATTCGATGCCTTGTATCTGTTTCGAAGTCTATTATTATTATTTTGAGATAAAATAATCAACGTATGATTTAAAAAATCAAATTTATGAATCTTTGCAACTAGAAATCTTTGATATTATATTTTAATTCTGGGGAGGAAGAATTAATTTTTTCGGTTGAATTACAAATATTCATTATTGAAAATATTAAGTACTATCAATACATTCTAAAATTATTCAATTCTAAAACAAACATTCTAAAATTATGCTTAAATGGCATTAGCAGTTATGCTTATCAATTCTTTTTAAACAATTATATTATTAAAAAAAAACTAAAATATTCAGCCTGTATAGGAAATCAATAAATAGACTTTGAATGTAAAAACCAGTGATCAGAAAACCGATAAATTTCTTCATGGATCCACTTATAAATTTCAAAGAACAAAAATAAAACAGGCAATATAAACTACCGTTAATAAAAAATATATAAAAAACATAAAGGTAAGAGCTAGGATCCAATTACAAGCTCTAACTTTTGATGCCGAGCGAGCGTTGGTGGGAACTGGAATTATATAGAATAAAAAAAAGTAGATTCCGCCGGAAAAAACGGCAAAATAAATTTTAAAGCGTGAAGCAATAAAATAATTAAAGGCAATATATAGACCCTAAGCATGAGCTTAGATGCTATAAAGATAAATGCTTAAGAGGCTTTGGAATGAAGTGCCTAAGCAGCGGCCAAGGAATCGCGATAGCCTTGAATGTGAATGCCTACTCTCCGGCCTTGGCATAAACTCTTTCTACTTTCAAAATTGTTTACATCAAGTCCCAATTATCAACTTTTATTTAAAAGCACATCCATATAAATATGTGTATATAAAAATATATAACATCCAAAGAACAATGTCATAGTTCAAAAAACCTAATTTTCAATCGAGATATTTGAAAGTTCACTGTGAATTAAAAAAATAAATATGGGTATTGGTAAAGCAAAGCATTCCTATTGTAATGGTGGTGTTTATATTCTTTAACTAACCATTAGAAATTATTTAAAAGCTTGGAATTTTTTTATTTTTAATTTAACTTCATTATTCCCATAAAACTTAATGTTCAAACATGATAAAACACAAGATATCACTTTTTTCGTATTGGCCTACTAAGGACCTTTGTCATTTCAACTGACTTTTTTTTTTCTTTTTGACATTGGCCCAGTACTCCTTCATCCGCCGCCGGGGATGCTCCCTTCTTTTTTCTGTCTTATTCCCCAATAAAATATCATTTTATTATTATTATTATTATTTTTTAAAAATATAGAATTAGAATATCAGGTAAGTCGTCCCGGAATTAAAATCTTCAAAAAATGCAGTTGCTACTGAATGCTTAATGTCAATTTTCGAGTTATTTCGTTGTTCTTCTGAAGAAGCGATATACAAGTTTTTTCTGTCGGTTCTTGAAATTCAGTGAGTACTTGTTCAATTATTGACGACGATTCACGATCATGCACTAACAGTGAAGGAACGGGCCTTTAGTGAATTAAATCAACCACTAGCCTAAATATAAAATTGACAATTGTACTATTATATAATATTAATACATAAACTCTATTTACGAAATGATCCTGATTCACAACACCCGAAATATACCATAAAACCCATAGGCGGATCCAGGGGGGCGCACGAGGGCACGTGCCAACCCAGACGGTTTTTTGTGTACTGTGGAGAATCCATTACAGTACATACTTATAGGCAAATCATGTGATGTTATAACAGAAATAACATGAGTGAAATGACATGATATTGCTTAGATATTTTAATAAACCTTTGAAACCTTTCTATAAATACTATAAGTTTATTTCTGAGTTATTGTTGATTTTTTTCAGTGTGCCCCCGGCCCCAGAAAAAAATCCTGGATCCGCCCTTGATAAAACTAATCCCAATATTACAGATTTCAATCTCACCGAGTCTTGAAATCTGTAATTTTGAGTATTCACAAGATAAATCTTAAAATTTTACAGGCAACTAGTTGCTCTACTAGCAGATCCGACAGACGTTGCCATGTTTAAGCATTTAAATCCTAAGATTATAAACATTTTTAAATAGATTGTAATTATTTTACAGATTTAAAAAAAAATATTAACATACTGAAGTGAGGGCGTCAGTTATCATAACTTCACCTATGACGCATACGTATTTTTGCGGCTTAAATATTTCCTAATTAATAGCAAGAAAGAATTAACTCAATTCGTAGCATTTTTCTGTAATAAAAAAGTATACTTTTGATAGGCTAACTAAAAACTATCGATACCGCTATCGCTGCGCTACCTGCCGGATCCAATGTAAATTAAATTAATTGAGGCTATTAACAACAGACAATAAAACCCTAAATCATCATGGAACCCGCTTGAATATTCACAGGAAAAAACATCAAAATAGGCCCAATCGTTTAGAAGCAGATCAGTAAGAGAAGAATTGTATATATAAAAATTGATTGAGTAACGAAGTTGAAAAAATTTCGTCAAATTTGTAAGGAAAATATATTTATTAAAATTGTATTCTAGTCGTATATGTATCAATTACATATTAGTAAACAAATACAATTCAGAAATTTGAAAAGTTTGATGGATCAAATTCGTATTTCAACGTTGCAAGCGATGGATTTTTTTTGTTTATTAATTTTTTATTGTAGTCTATATTAGTCATAGGTTAGATAATGTCAATTTTTTTATCAATCTATATATTAATTCCTAATGATTACTATTAATTTGAAGAATTCCCTCTGAACAGGAATATTGACAGGTTAGGAACCGAAGACTAGGGAATGTGGGAACAAGGCTGGCTGCGCTGCACTTTCTCTTCGCCATGAAATTTTCGGTTTATCCAACTCAATACTTTTTTTATGTTACTCGATCTTCTTGTTGTCAGGATGACTGGGAATATCAGAAAAGTTCTGTAGGAGAGTGAAATGATCGCACGGTACGTTAAACATCGACCATAAGGTTTCAACTATTAATCATCAATGGAATAATAACACTTATTTATAAATAAAATAACCTGTAACACTACAACCCGTGAGGGGTCTGGGGTTCAGTACATGGTAGAGACAGTACTGTTTCATGTACAACGGTTGTGCAAGGAGGTGATTTGTCCTAGATGACGCTCCACCACCAGATTTTCCCCTTAATTTGAGTACCCACCTTTAAAGGCTGGGTGAGCCCCAAGAGGGTCCTAGATCCTATATGATCCATCTCCGGCTGCTAACAGACTAAATAAAGACTTGCCTGCAGGATTTGAACATTTCGACATGACAACTGGTATAGCACTACCACTGAGCCATTCCGCTTAGCTTTATTTATAAAGCATTCAACTAAAAGAACTGACGTAATAGATCTGAAAATAATGTACTGAAGTATGTGTAATTAAACTTTTCAATACATAAATTTACAAAACAAATTGTATTCTAATCAATTGGTATAGTAAATACAAAACTGTTACATTAAATTCGGATAAATACGTGCATCTGGTCTGTACAATATAATATAAGTATAACAAATACAATAATAATAAAGTGATGATCATAATATATCATAAATAAACATTTGCCGAGAATTTTAATACAATTACACGAATATTATACATGTTAAATGTTTAGTGAACATTACATTTTATTTTTTAAGCAAACCTTTTTTTTTAAATATAATTCACAGTATAAAACCGTGATAACTTCAGTACCGATTCTTCATACGCCGATCATGAGTAATCAAAAAGTTCATCTAACGGCGCATTTGTTATGCGGGATTGGAACGAACTTAATCGACTGTTGTCACGATGAATAGTTCAATAGTGATAGTAGTACATTACTGTCTGTATAGAAACCATTATTAGAAAATTATTCTGTAATGTAGAAACCATTATTATTTGAACACAATTATACTAATATTATACAAATCAGAAACTGAGTGAATAATAAATTTAAATACTTCAATTATTTCAGGAAGCAGAGTGGCTCAGTGGTAGGGCACTGAATTGCCATGGCGAAAATCCTGGCTCAAATTCCGCTGAAGACAAGACTTTTATTTAGTCTGTTAGCAGCCGGAGATGGATCATATGGTATCTAGGACCCTCGTGGGGCTTTCCCGACCTCTAAAAGTGGGTACCCAAAATACGGGGGACAATCTGTCGGTCGAGCATGATCTAGTACAAATCACCTTCCTGCACAACCGTTTTCCATGAAACAGTACTGCCTCAACCCTTTGGACCCCAAACCCTTCACGGGAGTAACCGGTTTTCAATTTTTTTTATTATTTAAAACCAGGTTGCCGATTCTTAATATCAAAGAGTAAATACAAAAAATCATTGAACAGTATTTGAGAATATGCTGGATACGAACGAAAGGGTGAATAAACGAAAATAATTTGAATAGATGCAGTTTTGGTCGCAATGGATATTCTTTTGAAATTAAAAAAAAAAAAAAATATTATTACAATATTTTATTTATCAAGTACTACCAGTTGAAATGGCCTAATATTGAAAAATAAGATGCTTTAAAAATTAAGTTATTATTATTATTATTATTAAATTTTCATTTGCACCGGCGCAATTGTGCATCCAGCAAATTTGATTGAAGTGTCTTTCTCTTCGCTTTTCTACAAGATAAAAAAAAAAATATATATCAATTGTTGAGTAAGTCTCTTGGCCAATGTCTTTTTAATCTTTTTTTATTAAGTCCAGGTAACAGGGAGTAGGAAAGCGGAAGAACGAATGGGTTTGGGTGATATGTATTGTATCGATGAGTGGAATGTTATATATTTGTTATGAATATATGATTTTATAGTGGGAATGTTCATGTCGTTGTGTATAGTGTGATCCGAAATATACCATGGTGCATTAATAATTATTCTGAGAATTTTGGACTGTGTTGTTTATATCCAAAATTCTCAGAAAAATTATTAATGCACCGTGGTATATTAAAGATTAAGTTTAAAAAAAAAAGTTAAAAATAAAGCCACTAAAATAGTGTTGGATCATACTTATGATTATTAATCGCTAATTAAAAACTTCATGTTGAATAACAATTAGTAACAAAATCTGTACCACTACAACCCGTGAAGAGCCTGGGGTTTATTAATACATAGTAGAGATAGTACTGTTTCATGGGCTACGGTTGTGCAGCGAGGTGGTTTTTCCCTTAATTTGGGTACCCACTTTGTAGAGGTTGGGTGAGCTCCAAGAGGGTCCTAGATTATGTGTGATCCATCTCCGGCTGCTAACGGACTAAATATAAGTTTTGCAGGTAGCAGAGTTTGAACCAGGAGTTTCGGCATGGCAACTCTGTGCTCTAACATTGAGCCACTCCGTTCCTTCGTACATGATACAACACTTGTTTAAACTTAAGGCTCGATAAGGATATTTTTATGAACCTTTAACGAGCAATCTGTTTAATTTAAAACTATTTTATTATTTTAAAAAATGTATATTCAGTTAGCTCAAGTAATGCTATAAATTTATTAGAAGCCAATTTTTTATTTTTATTTTTTAAGAGAATTCAATTTATTTCAACATAGGCAAACTTAGATAAAGTAGTCTATTTTAAAAACTAAGTGAAAGTTACTAATTAAATATTAATATTCTTTAATAACAAATTTGTTTATTGATACTGAAGGCTTGAAATGGTATTACCGAATACAAGGCCTCTTTTAAAAAAACTTGTTATTTTGTTATTAATAACAATGGATATTGCTGAAGACGGAGGTATAGTTAAGGAAAATAACTCTCAAGATGAAATAGAAAGTAATTGAAAGGGTCAAGTCCTCGAAAAGTTTTCATTTAGGGGTCGCACTTTCAAGAGTTTCTCTCCGCAACATCGGCGTCTTCATCAGGTCTATCGCCTCTCAGCGCTTCAGGGGTTACTTCGTTTCACATCACAACCTGTCGTGAAAGTGTAAGTTTTATAAAACTTTGTATATTAATTGTATATAAGATACGGGAAATAATAATATAAGAAAAATAAAGATAAAAAGAACTACAATCGTTTAAATATGAGGTTCGGGATTAAGAGTGTATAATTCTAAATTCCAAAAAATTTACTTTTTCAAAATTCAAAAATGGTTTGGTCAAGCAATGCCTAATGCTCCCAAATATTTTATGAGCTCAGACCGGACTAAAGCGGTAAGAAATGGGGCGGAAAAATGTGTTAGACACGATTGCTTACCTAAACTATTGAAAAATGTAAAAAATAATTTTTCCGTGCGTAAATATTTTCCGTAAATAAGTATGGTCACTTAATAGAAGCTGGATGAGAGGACCAGATTGATGAAATAGAGTCGGTCCGCGGTTGTTAAAAAAGTAACCACAACCGCAGACTACATTTCGAAAGCAGAATTTGCAGATTTGTTAGTCAGGGATAAACCCATTAAGAGATCTAAAACTTCATGTATACACCAAAAATTGGGTCATCAAATGTGGTTTCCAACTTTATTTTTATTCTATGAAATAAGCTGTTTATTCATAAATTGGCAACAAAAAAAGTCTAACAAGATGTATTTTTCATGTTTTGGCTTGAATATTAGTCAAGACTTGGTTTGTAGAATAATTCTCACAAAAACTTTTTTTTTCTTATTATAAATTTTCATATGTTATCTTTTTTTCTTTTTGAGGTTCGGCATTTCCTGAACGTGGAAGACAAATTAAAGTTATTCAGAGTCCTGCTAACACACTACTTACACAAACTAGAGATGTGAGCGTACATTTTCTATGAGAAGATATTTGGGTCATGCAGGATTCCCTTTCCGAAGGCACTCCCAGGGCGACCTTCCTAACAGGGGCAAGGCGAGGGGAAAAGTGCACCGGCTGGTCTGCACCATGCGCATGCGCTCTCCGGGACACTTTCTGCTCTCTGTTTCTACTTAGCGATTAATTGAAAAGAATATTTGCAAAAGAATAGGATTACTTTGTTAAGTGATAAACCTGCAAGGGTTCCCGGATAAAGGAAGGCCAGAGAAGATTGAGCGAAGATGGGCAGATGATTAGAAGAAACGTGCTAATGAACGCATGAAGGATTATCGGAGACGGAGGAATATCCACCAGAAGAAAGGAAAATAAATTTGTAACGTGATCCGAAGTGGTCAATAGTGGGGAAAAGATAGCAATATAGTATAAATAATCAGACTATATTCAAATAACGATTATAATTAACATTAATTAACGATAAACATTTGGTTAGATACAACAAACGGTGTTGGAAGTACTGCTTTGGGGTAACAAGATCCAACAAAATACATAACGAGATTGGGGTAAAAAAATAAAAAAATCCAAGCTAAAATAACACAATAGTGTTAAAATGAAATTATAACCTTAATATGTAATAAAAAAATCATTTTAACAACATTTATTCCCATACACGCTTTCACGAGAATCCCTTAGGGGAAGTTTTCCAAAGAAGATTGAAAATACAAATTGTGCCACATGGCATTTGTATGATTTCTCAAATAAATATTATTATTAAAGTAATTTATTATTGTTAAAAAAATATTTAAAGCCTTTACCTCAGAAGGTTTTATCTCAAATAGACTGAATAGGTAATGTACCATTCAAATAAAATAATGCCAATTTCTGGAAACAGCTCATTCAAGGTTAAAATAATGATATAGCTATCATATCATATTTTAAAATTGCAATTAAATACTATTTGTTTAATATTATGCCGTTTGGAAATTGTGTAAGTTCTTACAAAAAACAAAACAAAAAAAAAACTGAGTAATCTCCAAAAGAAAAAGCTAGATCAATATTTATTGATTTTCTTTTAAAATTATAGTACATAAATAAAAGAGATGTTGGAAACATATATAACGGTCGAAATTCAGAAAATGTATTTTCAAAATCGACTAAAAATGCTTTGAATGTAAATAAAGCAGTTCTTAAATTTACAAAATGTAATAATTTTTTTCTCTATCCTTGCTTATGGGGTTGAAATTCGTATGCAAAGGAAAGTTTTTAATTTTTTGTCTTAAATAAAAAAATCGCTAGGGTTTCACCTTGATTTTTTATTTTAATTATCTTGTTTTTGTAACTGGAGTGCATCTTTATTAGTCAATCATTCACGTGAGTAAATTAAAACCTTTTCCAGTCATATATTATTTTTCTTTATTCTAAAAACGTTTCAACAATTCCATGTCATTTTCAATTTACATCATTTTTAAGTCCTTTAACATTATTTAATTTTAAAAATATTCTCTATATTAATAAATAATATAAAAATATTAATAAATATTCTCTATAAAATATTAAAATTTTTTATATAATTTTGTACATTTTCAACCTTTTTGGTTGATTATCATATAATTTAAAACAAAGCTTAGAGTTATAGTGTACTCCATGGTCTTAGAACCTTCTTTTGAACATTAACTTAGAATAATGAAAAATAATATATGACTGGAAAAGGTTTTAATTTACTCACGTGAATTATTGACTAATAAAAAAATCGGTAAAACTAGCTACTTAGGTTTAACAACACCAGAAATGAAAGGAAAACATATTTTACATCGTTTACAAAAATCCGATTAATAAATTTATATTAAATTATTTACATAAAATAGATAGAAAAATATACAATATAACAATTATACAACAAAGGGAGTAGGTATCCCTCCTAGTATTGTTAAAAGTTATATTGGTTTAGTTAAAGCAGCCAATGTGCTGAGAGAGTGCTTATTGTTTTCAGTTGCCTAACAACACTTTTCCGGCCATATTGTTTATGATTCATTTACTTTCACTACCATTTAGCAATAAAAAATAAGAATTCGTGAATTTCATTGAGCATGATATGTTATAATTATGGCAATCGACATTCAATGCTAGGTGTGATTTAAAAAAAAAAAAATTAAGCAGTAGAGAAATGTTTTTAAGAAAGTTGTGGTAGACGGATTACTTAAAATAGCACCAAATAAAAACAATAAAAAGGATTCTAGCAAATAATTTTTACTATTGGAAATAATTTATTGTTTTACTCACACCACGGGAATCTTACTCCTCGTTTAATTTATGCGGTCAATCAATAATAATTCAATATCATTGTGCATCAATCATTCTTTTTATAAATGGAGATTCGAAACAAAAAAAAAAAAATCATTCTTTTTAATTGTCGTATTACTATAATACAGTTGTCAATTTCAAAAAGCAAATTACTTAAAACAATTGTAGAGTTTAAAATAAGTAATAGTTTCTGTTTTAGTATGTCTACATAAAATATTATTTATTGCTTTTGATATGATAATATATAAAATCAATAATTATTCATTAGAATACCGTATCATTACTTATACCGAATACCGCATTATTTAGTTTTGTAGCGCGTGTGTGACTGAATCATTCAGAGTAAAAATAAAATCCTTAAAAACCTTATTATTTTTATGCACCATCAGTACGTTAAATCAGAGCCAATCAACCTAAATGGAGGTTCCACTCAGCATGGGCTGGTAGCGTGATTCGATGCAATACAACACCCCTACAGATTATTATCCTATTCGTATCTCTATGGATTATCGATCGCGATTTATAGGAAGGCATCAAACCTATTTCAATAATGCAGGGTAAATATTGAAAACCGAAACAGAAAACTTGTACATTGTAGTGAAAACACAGCAGACTTAAATATTGTTCAATCATTACTCAGGAACACTCAGGGTCGTTAAACTAATGAGGTAATCCATAAAAAAATATTTTTTACATCTTCTTTTACTATAGTGTTTAGTTCAAACCCAAATTTAGTAGTACAAAGGTAAGACTTTAGATAAATCAGTGTGTCACGACATATGTCTAAATTAAATTTTACCGATTTTTTTTTTCATATTTTACGATCATAAGAACCATTAAGAAGCTAAAGTAATTAACCTTGCTAAGATTTAAATATTATATACTAATGACAAATGTTTTATATTAGCAGAGGGTGGCTCAGTGATAAAGCGCTGAGTTGATATGCCGCAGTCCTGGGTTCAAATCCCACTCGCTGGCAGACTATTTAATATGTTAGCGGCCGGAGATGGATCCTATGGTATCAAGGATCCTCCTGGGGCTCATCCAGCATCTAAAAAGAGGGTTCCCACAATAAGGGCGAAAATCTGGCCCAAGAAACCGTACAACCTGAAACTGAAACCCGGGTACCCTCACGGATTGTAATAATAAAAAAAATAAAAAAATACATACAGAATAACGATACAGGTATTAATTTGTAAGATATTATGTCTTGGTGTGCAATATAACTACATTTAATTAATTATTACAAATAATTTAATAAGTGAGAAAGAATTAAAAAAATAATGAAAAAAATGCGAATTACCTCCAACAACAATATTTAAAAAACAGATTAGAAGAAGAGAAAAAAAAAGAAACAAGATATCAATAATTATATAAGAAAAACAATCGATTGTATTAAGTTTTATGCCAAGCAAACAGCAATTCCTGGCAGCAGAGGATCTTCTTAAACTACTCGCAAAGTTTTAAAATATAGGTCATGTAAGTATTAAAACATTAGTATGGAGAAATAAGACCTTAATAAATATCAATTTTCAATTATTCTATAAAATACAAATATAAAAAAAAGTAAATTTAAAAAATTGATTCATATAGTTTTTAAAAATATTGTCATTAGGTGGAAAAGTGTCATAAATTGTATTGTCAACAACAACCCTCTAATAATATTAAAATTCCACATTTTTCTATTAAGCATTTAAATTCTCTATAAATATAATCACAAAAAATAAAAAGAAATAACAAATAGTCAGGATAATTCGAAAATTTCCAGAACAATCTGTAAGTGAGCCAGCAAGAAGCCGTCATGATAGTTTTTAACTTTCTCCTAATTAAGTGGAGTCACTATACATCACCGGTTCTCTATCACATATTTTCAAAATATTACAACTTTTACTTTTGAAAAATAATTTCTTTTCAATATTTATTACATTCATCGAAATTAATTAATGCATTTCAACAGTTTCATTGAGGACTAAGGAATTTATTTGACAAATTAAGTTACTTATTTAATTTTTGAAAATAAACAGTGGAGTAGTAAAAAATAGTGAACAGTAAGTATACGTTAATTTATGTTTCTTGAATGAATGTTGAATGAAAAAAATACATAATACAACATAAAACTAAAAAAAAAATGTGAAAATATATAATACAATATAAAAAGTATATTCATATACCCAGATATTTGATTCTGCTTTATAAGTTTAATTATTAAAGTTTTGAATTGTTTTGACGGTAGACCTAAACTGGGAAAAAACATCTTTTTTCATTATTCATTAATTAATTTTTTAAATTAATAAACCGTTTTGCACATAAACTGCTTTGGTATTTAGACAAAGTAAAAGCTAACAAAAAATATTCTATAATTTTTTTCTAGATTCTATATTTTTTTCAAATGCACAATTATGAATTTTTTTGGCTGAAAACTTTTCATTCAGAATATATTTAAAATTGCTAGAATATTAACGAAAATAAAATAATATTAATTCAGGATTTATTTAACGGTTCTAGACTATTTGAAATTCGACTTTATCAACAAAGAAATCATTTTTTATTAATTATCGGTTGAAAGTTTTTTTTATTTAGACTAAATAACTCAGTTAAATTCAGAATTGTATTATTGAGGGAAAAATATATTTTAATATATGTTAAAAAAAACCTTATTTGGTTAGAGTTGGGTTTATGTTTATATATATTAAATAATTTATAACCAGTTGTTATTATAAACGAAATATAACAGGATAAAGGAAGATTTTCACCAGAGGGTGAGTCGGTCACTGGATCCCGACACACTTAATAAATTCCAACAGTTTTGTCACTAAATCCCTCCAAATGTTTATTATTTATTAACATAATAAAGCATACAATACATTAACTAATAAAGGATTAGTAATTAACTAATAAAGGATCCATTAACAATAATGGAGCGAAACTAACGATAAAATAATACAATATAAAAAAATAACGCAACTTTTATTTAGGACTATTTTCTGATATCAAGTTATAATAGTGAGTGAAAAAAAGATCGATAAAGCTGAAAAAAAGGTAGTAATCAAAAATGATTTCGTTAGAATTCTATTTATACAGTTTATTTGCCTATATTCGGGTTTTTTAATAAACCATATACTTTTAATGATGCATATAATTTGTTAGTGTAAAAACAAAGTAAAAATAATTAGATTAATAGTTTAAGAAAGTAATGTTATTAATCAAGATAAGTATTAAAGTTCGAGCAGCTGTGCGTGGATTATGACGAAATAAATTGAACCTTTAAGAAGTTATTAAGTACCTGATTGTAAGTTAAGTGGAAGAAGAAAGCAAACAATGTGGATAACTTCATTCACTCTATTAACTACATTTCTTAAAGATATTCTCTAACGAAAGTTTTTGATTAGGTTTTCATAGCTCCGTATCACGCAAGGAGAAGAAACAAATATGAAATTAAAACTTCTAGATAAGGATTTAATCGCTTCAAGATACCAGAGAACCGTGAACAACAAGTTTTTTAATTGCCAGAAGTTATCCGAGAGTTGACTATTAAAAGGAGTATATATTTAAAAAAGGCTATCTACCAAACACCAGGTGTTCAAGGGTCTACAAAATATTAATTAATTATTGAGCATCGCAAAGTACAATATATAATTATAAAACAGCAATCTGGAGAGGGAAGATAAACTTGTATACAACGTAATGTATTGTATACAATGTATGGGTTTTTTGACAATTTACAGTTACAATAGCTTACTTTTTTGCAGTATATAAAGAAAGATTTTCTCGACTAAATGATATAAACTTGTCTAGCATTAATACAAGAAGAGCTAATAGCGTTTAAAAAATGCGTCGAAAGAAAAAAACGTTTCTGATCGAGGAACTTAATTCTACGTCAAACGAAATATCAGATGTTTTCTCTTATGCCGATACCATGTCCCCATATTCTCGCAATTTTTTGCGATGTATACACGAGAACGAATGCTCTTTGAACATTGCTTTAATTTTAGGATCTTATTGGCTTACGTCATATTGCTATTAATAATTTGTATAATTATCGGTCAACTTTTTTGATTTTTAAATATTTTTATTTTAAAGAGCCAGGCAGCGGATCCGGGTTCGAATCCCGGCCGGAGGCATATCTATTATCTTTAAAATAAAAATATTTAAAAATCAAAACAGTTGACCAATAATTATAAGAAATCTCAGATGATTTCTATTCGTTCGCAGAAATATTTATTAAATGTGAAATAAGTATTGGTAAAGTTATACTATATTTTAAATTCACCTATTTATATATTTTTAATAAGTTTTTTATTTTCAAATTTTTAACTTCAATCAATCAATTTAAACATCTTTAATAAATATTCACAAATGCAATAGTTTCAACATTTACATAACGAGTATACCTACAATTCTAATGAAATACCATTTTACGAATATACTTATTTGATATTTCAACAAATAATATTAAAAATTCAGTTTAATTAAAAAATACTACAAGAATTTTACGGAGTTGATCAATAACTGAGACTTATTTCCAACCAATTCATTAGTTATTAATTTATATTGAAATTGATAATTGTATCTTATTAATTAATTAGTTACATACAGTCACATTCATAAAAATAACCTAACATTAATAAAAATTTAAAATTTCTTAATAACAACAAATTAATAAAACAATATATATTAATTTATTTTTAAGTAGTGTTCTTTATTTTTATCATTAATTTATAGTTAAAATTATCATTAAGATGTGCATTAGTGTTCAATAAAAAGTTTATTTGTTAATATATAATATAATTTTATAAAAAAAACGACTCGATACTTTCATAACTTTATGCATTTGCAAAAATAATATCAACACATTTATTTGTGAATTCAATAACAAAAATAAAAATATTGAAAAAAAAAGTGTTGAGACTATAAAAAAAATCTACTAGGCGATAATTGTTAACTCGTCATGTTTTTATTAAAATATAAGTATAAAAAATATTTATTTGAT
Source organism: Arma custos (assembly GCA_037127475.1). Taxonomy (NCBI): domain Eukaryota; kingdom Metazoa; phylum Arthropoda; class Insecta; order Hemiptera; family Pentatomidae; genus Arma; species Arma custos. The sequence goes on from CM073762.1 coordinate 27,480,804, forward strand.
CTTTATTTTAGTTTTATCTTAGAGACAATTTATTTTTGTGAAATTCAAGGTATTTACTCGTAAATTTTCATCACAGATATAAAATTAATGAGGATTATTGGAGAAAAAAAGGAATCACTCCACCAAGTGTGCAGAAACAGGTTTATGTCATTATAAATACTATTTCGAGTTATTTTAAATACTTAAAATTAAAAAAAAAATAATGTATTTAATGTATTATGTTGCAAAACATACAATGCTAAATATAGGTATTTAATATAAATATTTAATCTCTGCACTCAAGTTTAATCTCAGATCACTAAACTGCAAGGTAGAAGAGATTACAGAATAATAATAAGAAGATGTAACAAAAAAAAACTACTAAAGTTAATAAAATAAGGCAATTAGGATTATTTATAAGCCGTATTAGAAATATATATTGTGAGATTTTTAGAAACATTCAATCTGCTTATTTACAAATTATACGATGGTTAAATAAACACAACTCGCTATTATAGATATAAACTATACTACTCACCTATAATTATAGTGTCCACACTTAACAGTTTACAATTAATATACAGTACAGTTTACAATTACTACAGACAGACAGACTTGAGAGAGCACAGACGGAACACGCGCGAAGACAACCCGGCGAGAACTGAGGGCACTACGACCCCCCTCCAACCGCTACTACCGGTCCTCTCAGAGTTCTCTCCACCCATGTTTTCAGGACCTGTAGTAGTTCATTCGCCACTCAATTTACCACGTTAATTAATTGTCATCCGGCCAACTGTAAGCCGTTTACGGCCTAAGTCGCACTTAAAGACTTGCCGGACAAGAGGAAACTTCTAACCCAAAACGACTGATGGAACATCACTTCGAACTAATTCATCATTAATCTAAAAAATAAACACACAAATGCACCACCACAACTCAAGAAGAGTCTTGCGTTCAATACATAGTAGAGACTGTACTGTTTCAAGGACAACGGTCGTACATGGATGTTATTTCTCCTAGAACATGCTCCCGGTTTTTCAGGTTAGGTTTTTCCCCGATAAAGGATACCCTCATTCATCATAGAGGCAGGATGAGCCCCAGCAGGATCTCCAGATACGACAAGGTCCATCTTGTTAATATAAATAAATAACCTTCCAAAGCCGGATTTGAACCCGGGATCTTCTGCACATTAACTTAACACCACTGAGCTGCCCTTCTCCCTAACTATTCGTCTTCAGCTTCAGCTTATGAAAACCTAGTCTCGTTTCGAATGAAAAGACCATCTTTATTCTTTCTAATATTCAAAGTGGAATTAATAGACTTCTCTTGTTTACTAATGATAATGAGCTGGTAATGGTAATTAGCTATCACTACAATTGAACAAACATTGTTTAGTATCCATCAAATAAGACCTTGAAAGGAACGATTATTGTGGTTTTTAATGATTTCTAACTTGAACTCTAGGCAGCCCAAGCTGCAAGGAACATTACCATCGCGGGAATGGTGTTGTAACTAACGGACCACTTGCCATTTTTTCAAACATTTTCAACGGATGACACTAATTTGGATAACCAATACAGGTAACCAATACAACACCTCTAACAACAACTGACGATGATTAACCACCGTGTGTGTTTGTAGACACCGTCACACATCTGCAGGGATATTGGTATAATACAACAAAAACTTTCGAAAAACAATCTGCATTAGCTAATCGGAAGGGACCTATACCCTTAAAAGACAACGCCAGATCTCACAGTGAAGAATTGAAACGAGCTGGGTTATGAAGTCCTCCCACACCCGCCTTATTCGCCAGACTTGCCTCCAAAAGATTTCCACCTGTTCAGAAATTTCGACAACTTCCTTAATGGTAAAACTTTTGAAAATTTGGCAAACCAAAAAAGCATTTTCGGACTATATTTTATCACTAAAACATGAATTTTTCAATTCTAGGACAGAAAAATGTGATTGAAATGTGATAACACATTTTAATATATAGAAAATGAGGGTAAATATTTTGAAAAGAAAAATATTTTGTTTTCATAAAATCGTTTTACTACATGCTTTTCCTTTGAAAACGGACTTTTCATATGAAACGATCCAATAATATAGACACAATCAATAGTCAATATAGTCTTAACACTTTAAAACTAGGTTGAATGTATGTTAACTAATATAGTCCTTAATATAATTTAAGGACGATAGAAATATTATAGGTTAGACTATAATATAGTCTTCATAATATTCAAAATTCATTTAGAAAATTATGAAATAAGATGGATTAAATGGTTTTGCGTATATTGAAGCAGAGAGTTGTTCCGTGTACACAAGCTAGGTTTTACTAATTAGCAAGCTGATCGAGAGGCCTTTCGACAATTAGAAGGAACCATGGTTCACTTACTTTCACCCACTCCGCCACAACCCTACAACTGTCACTGACACCGTACGCCAATCCATCGGATAATTGGCCAGTTATCCTTCTGTAGTGAACAATTCAGTCTATTAATATTGTATATTAAGGAGTATATACAATTTATGCGACTAATTAAGAAGTGAACGTGCTGTACTAAGTAGTAAGCAGTTAACACATCATATTATATATTAACTGCTTTAAATTGAAGATAAATAAGCAATGGGATAAAAGTATTTCCAATGATATGTACTTCAAATTGTAAAATAGGAATGTATTAAAAAAATAAATCCAAAATTTTGAAACATTAACAAAGCCAAATCAAAACGTCTTTGTTAGAGACGTCAATGGTAACTCTTTTCGCTATAATTATCTGTTTGTTTTTACTCAATAAGCGATTCAATGTAAAAGTCAACAAATTACTACTAAAAACCGATCAATTACAAAGATTTAAAATAAATAAAAAAATACACCTCGAGTGTTAATACCCCTTTGACGACCCGTTACATGAACTACAAAAACAAACATAATTCGATCATATTTAACATTTACCAGCAATAAATGAGCCGTTTATTTTGAAAGTGGCCTACCTCCATTTATCTTCAAATGGAGATATTTAAGGGTTTGCGTTTCAATGAATTTAAAAATATACATATATGATACTAATGAGTCATACTGCTTAAGTGTATCTAAGGGTGTTAAATTTATGGTTGCTATTAAAATTGTAACAATTATTAATTGAATAATGTGCGTTTTCTTATCAAGAATGTAGTTAGGCCACTTTCAAAATTAACAACCAGATTCATTATAAAATTTGAAGGTACCCAAGTTCATTCAACATAATTTAAGATTGAAAATTGAAAAAACAATCCTCAATTTATTTTACATATTATTAAAACATTTCGGAAACACAATTTATGCGATTCAAAACATTTTTTAATTAAAGAACATATAAAATTACAAACATAAATTTATAACAAATCAATTTACTATTCATCTACATTATGCTCGTGTGAAAGGGATTTGAAGAAATCATGATGTTCCGGTGGTATATATCACAAAAGGTCAATCATGTCCTTGAATTTTGCTGTTGTTATTTGTCTGATATTTTTATAGAGTGGTGTCAATACAATGTTTTCGAATTTTCTTGGTCTACCCCGACGTGATAATAAATTCAGGACTTTCAAATTTTCATTCTCATTCATTGATGTCTTATAGAAAATTTTATACGGTTCATTTCTAACAAAACGCATATTTGTAACCAGTTTACTGATTCTCCATCAGAATTCTTTACCCTTTTAAAAATTGCGTCTTCTAATAATTTTGTTGATATAAAATCTTTTTGTCTCATTACATTTACAATAAAATTATTACCTTTCCGACCCTTCACCACTGCTTTCAGACATTATCAATAGTAAATATCTTGATATAAGTATAAAATAAATGGAGTTAGGCCACTTTCAAACTACACGGTTTAGTTATTGAACTAATTCTGAAAACTTATGTGCCAAAAACTTATCGTATTTGCTCGGAATATCAGCAACCTGAAATGCTTCACTGCTGCTATATAATGTGAAGTTGTATATTTAACCATGGTAACTGGCAAAAATTTGAAAAACGGAGTTAGGCCACTTTCAAAATAAACGGCTCAAATACAGTATCTTTTAAGGACTGTAAATAAAAAAATCATTATGCGAAATTCACCTTTTCTAAAAATATACCGTAGCACAAAAAGTTTTTTGTTTTTTTGTGGACAATTTGATGAACCACTTAAGATTGCTTCTTGGTATATTTTGAAGTCGAGTTCTTTTTTCTTTATCTCTATATCGAGGGGACAATGTCTCCCGCAACATCAACCACCAGCCTATCTCTGTTCATTGCTGCTGCTCTCCAGTTACGTTGGATGCGTAAGATGGTCAGAGTGCCCACAGCCACACTAGTACGCCATCCACCCATTGGAGCCTTAGCCTTCTTGTTCCATGCACTTTTTCCATGCAAGGGGTTTTTTAGTGGCTTCATCTGTTCCCATGCGTGCAATGTGTCCTGCCCATCGTAGCCTGTTCACCTTGATAAAACTGATAATGTCGGTATTTTTATATAGCCCAGTTATTTCTAAGTCGACCGTTGCCTCCACGTGTTATTGTGAAATACTTCTCCAAAGATCCTCGGTAATATTTTTCGCTCAAGCCTCATGATAGCGAGCTCTTGTGCTTTAGTGAAAGTCCAACATTCTGAAGCATATGTTAGGACAGGACTTATGAGGGTTTTATATATTCTTATCTCTGTGGTACGGGATAAGGCTTTTTTATTTCCAATTATTCAATCCAATTAGCTTGTCTAGGATAATTGTTTTTCAAATCACTCTTGCAAAATGATAACAAAATGAACTGATTCAGTCTTGCCCCTTAAGTAGATTAATGATATATAAATGGTTTTTGTAATTATACATGTGGTGTTGTTTATATAAACATATACTTTTTTCAGGTTTATAATTCCAGATACCATGCGATGATACCAGACACAGAACGCACACCAAAATATACTTGCCTGGTGCTCAACACCATCATCAAATAACACCTCCAGAAGACTGAAAAAGAGATGGTTGAGCGACCTTGAGTGACCAACTCATTATAATTTCAATCGCGAGCTATGTACTTATGGAACTCTCACTTAGGGCTTACATACCACTTTATTCACTTTCGTTCACACTCACTCTCTGACCCGCATTTCTCACCGTGAATTCATAATTAAACAAAAAAAGAAATCCTTATAAACGGAATGATTTCTCTGGAATTAGAAAAAAAGGTCTGGATAAGGATCTAAGTAAGAATTACTCGACTGTACCTTTCTCAAGTAAGGTCAAGGCTGTCCGATAATTGGTCAAACATTTTTTTTCCTTTTAGAGAAATTTCCCTAAAGGTTTTAAATGGTTTTTAAACATGAACCAACGAGTGACAAAAACCATCTGTTTAAAAATGCTCTCTTAACCTCAATCCTCCCGTCTACATTTTGGCCGACCCCTATAATGTATATAAACTATAATAGAATACATTCAAACCAATCATTATGGTGGGTCATAGTATACATAAGTCTAACTATTGTACTTACTTTTTTTTTATGTTTTGTTTTATTTTATTTTAAATTATATACATATTTTTAAACATTGGTAGGATAATCCCTTACAATGAAAATGATTTTTCATACAATGGTTACAGGTTAATAAGTTTTTGTTGCTGGTAAAATTAAAAAACCAAACAGAATTGTACTTACTGTATAATTTTAGCAATCTACGTTAAATTCTTGAACGATATAAAGTCATTAAATATAATTCCTAATAATTCATGTTCCGTGGCAAATTTTTGTTTATCAATCGTCTCAAATATTTAGAGGAAAATTCCACTTCGAAATATGTCTCTTAAAATAATTCTATCGTGTTATACAATCCGAGTTTATTAAACGTATTTCATTTTTATTTTATTTATTGTGAAAAGTATTGCTATTTGTTATTACTAGAGAGGCACTAAGCTAATATATAAATTAACAATAGAATTAAAATAACAAGGCAGGAATAGGAAATCTACCCCTTATAGAAAAAAAAACCCTTAATAAATGACATAAAAAAATCAAGAAATGAGCTGGAAAATACAGTTGAAGTGTTCAACATTGACTAAGATAAAGGATAGATATTGGGAATATTTTTCATGTTTTACAAATATGCATCAGAGTAATTAACAAATTATTCGACATTTTTTCTTAGCACAAGTTCATTATTATTATTCATTGACATAATATATTTAAAAGGGACGCTATTTGAGAATTGTTATTCAGACTGTTATTATTTTATTATTTGTTATTATTATGTTTTTATTTTATTCAATAAAATAGAATTGGAAATAAAATAATTTTTTTTTTTGTGTAAAGGAGATGGTTGGGGGGTGCAGTCAATAAGAACACCGAATAAGTGAAGTACTTATATTATGTGCCGACGTTTCGACCTACAGTGTAGGTCATCTTCAGGGCGAATGTTGGGAAGCGTGGCCTCAAGTACTTACTTAAGTACGCTCTAGCCGTCTATCTCCCGTAAAATAATTAAAATAAGATTAAAATTCTTCTCTATTTTTCTCTCCCTCTCTCTGTATAAATATATATATATATATATATATATATATATATATATATATATATATATATATATATATATATATATATATACATAAAACGCAGTTCGTAGCATTTTCACGGGAACAAAATGAAATAATGAAGCAGCCTAAAGGTCTTAGCAAGTTACAAAGCACTAAGGTAAGCTATGGCCTGCGGACAAGTGAATGACTCTGAAGAAATCGGGAAAGGTCACTCACTGGCTAGGACCTCTTCGTCGGCACGGTTAGTCTTCAAACCGCTTTGGAGGAATCACCTGCCATTATCATAACAATTTGTTGTTGTCCTTAATATAGTTTAATAATACTTAAGTATGAAATAAATAAAAAACAGAAATGACAAAATATTATAAATAAAAACTAATCAATAATGAGTTTTATATTCATGAAAAATATCAAACTCTCGATATGAGCCACGAAAACTTATTTTGTGAATTAGCAAAAAATAATTATTATTATTTAAAATTTAAACTTCATTTTCAAGTGCAAACTGAACGAAACTCTACTTATTCAGTTTTACCATCACATTTTACTGAAGAATTTTAACATATGTATTAACATAACTTCGATTCGGAAATGTAACCGAATATTTTTAAAAAATATATATGAACGATTTCCGGTTTTCATAAAATACATTCTTATAATATAAAAATTACTATTTCTTACCTTGAAAAATAGAGAAAAAATAACTGCAAGTTTTTACCTGTGAAAAAAAAATTTCTTTTAGATTGACATAGCGTAACTATCATACATTATACGATATCACTATAAAATAGTAAAAGAAATAAAATAAAATTAATGGCAATTAACCTACATTCATAAAGTCAATTAATAATCAATCCTACCTTGCAATATAAAACATAAATGAAACGAGTTGAAGAAGGAAAAATAGAATAGAAACTGCGTACAAAACGTATTACTCTATACCCTTATCACATTTTAGTTATTACCGGCGGTATATTGGAGTTTGATAAATATAAATCGTTCAATATTACTGAAGACAGCTTTAAATAAATCTAATAAAATAATAGTTGTTATTTGATTTGGCTGCGGCTTTGTTAATATTTCAAAATTTAGGATTCATTTTTTTAATACATTCCTATTCTACAATTTGAAGTACATATCATTGAAAATACCTTTATCCCATTGCTTTTTACTATCACCGAGAAAACATCATGAATAAATATTATAGAAATCTCAGCAGTGGTTCAAAGTTAAAACCATCCCAACTAATGAATTCAACTCGCTAACCATCTTCGTGGCCTATCGCAACCTCTTGCGCGAATCCTGAATCCTGAATCCGGATCTGTGGAAAGGCCCTATTAGAGGAAGGGGAGAGATAGGAGGCTAAGTGCAGGGACTTAAAAGCAAGCCGTCGTGCGGGCCCGCTTAACCTTTGCAAAGGTACTTGGGGGGCAACAACCTGCGTCGCTACCAAATCCTACCTCTCCCGTTCGTCTCAGGTTTCGGTTACTCCACACTCCGGACTCACCAAGGTCGTTACTGGACCAGAAAGTCTTTGTACTAAGTGATAATAATGCCCCTTATTTACTAATAACAATAAAAATGATCCATTAATAATTATAAATTACAGACAAAGGGTACTGGATACACAAGGGAACCCAGGACTTTCACCGGAAGCAAAGTAAGGTTAAAGCAAGGACACTGGCGGCTTTACCTTCTAATGTGACAACCACAGTAGATAGCTTACGAAACCGCAATGGCGGTCTCTGCAGTCTCAAGAAGTGGATGGCATTGAGGAATCCGGCGAATAATTATTTCAGAATTCCATAAAAAAACCCTGCCTCTTTGGAAAAAATATCTGATTAAGGAAATTTATTTTATATTTCCTTCTTGAAGTGATAATTACATAATAAAAACCAAACAAAAGTGAATAAAGAAAATATTTAACATAATGTTATATAATAGGCTTAACCCTGGAATTAATGTCTATAATATTTATAAATAGAAATGCCATTGGGAGAAAAGCGCTGGGATCTAACTGAGTCCTATTTATCTCTTTAAGGGGACAAACTTAGAGCCGAGTTCCATACCTGCTAGGTAAACAACATATTCACTTATCTATGTTTATAATAATTTATTTAATTATTTAAAAAAAATTATTTAATTTAAATTTATCATGTTGCTTAAGTATTTACTTAATCTTTAGAGCTGTGTAAAATCATATTATGTATAATAATATAATATGATGTTATTAGTACGATGAATATCAATTCAAATTGAAAAATACTTTTTCTGAAACGAAAAAGAATTTAAAGTTCTATTTATTAAAATTAAACCTGCCTTGAATTAAATAGAGTCAGGTTAATGGAATTAATGAGGCATTAGATTGGGAACGGGGTAGATCACTGTGTTGCCTTGCTAAAGGCTAAAAGTTATGATCTGGCGATGACAGATCAGTTATTTAATCTGTTAACCAAGATTGGATCATATGGGATCTACAAACCCTTGTGGAGTTCACCCAGCCTCTGTAAAATGAGTAACGATAAATGGGAGAAAACCTGGCGGGTGAGCATGATCTCGGACAAATCACATCCTACCAAAAAGGGTTTATAAGAAATAGTACGGTCTTTACCATGTGCTGAACCTAAGACCCATCATTGTTTGTAGTGGCGCAGGTAAGATAAATCAGAAATTGGATACTAACACAATAATTTACTTTATTTCATCTATGTTTTTATTTCAGAAAGTAAGTGTACTGAACTGAAAACAGAGAAGATGTCTCAGACCGTAATGCTCTACTGAAAAACAATCACAGTTATCATTCCCGAAATTTACAGGAAGAAAGCTAAAGTAGGAAGACGCCACAAGTTCCATGACCACAACTGAACTCGGAAAACCAAAAAATAATATTTAAAAAAAAAACCAAAGGTAAACCAGCGGTTTGACATCTTTGTTAGTGTTTTCTGAACACGCTGTCACAGTTTATTGTATCTCTTAAGAAGAATTACAAACAATAACAATAAAAACATAAAATGATTCAAGAAAGATAGATAATGTGGATCAAAATAGACAGATCCACTGAACATACAATAGAGATCCATTACGAATTCCTTTGATTTTCTGAACAAAGTTTATGTAAGACAAAAACAATCACTTTTTTAACTACAAAATATTTCTTAATATTAGAATAATCGAATTTCTCCGGAAGTAAAGTTTATTTTCATTACGTTTGCAAAGTGTTAAAATAATACAAAGACCGGATGAATTCAATATTATTTCAATTCGGACAGAGTTGTGACGCAATAAAGCTTAGACGTACAATAGGCCAATTTATCTAAATAATAGACATTTCTCCTTATTGCCCAATAACAATACCAACTCCATTATTGCATAAAGCGTCAATAATCTACAGGGACTTAGTTATTTAGTCTTATATTGTTATATATAAATGATTAAATTAATAAAATAATTAGGAAAAAACTAAGTTTTTCTTCCAAAATGCATTTAATTATTAAGAAAGAAAAAATAGTATTTGTTTCAATAAGAGAATACTCAATTATCGTTGCGAATCAGAAAGCATTGTTATATTTATAAATTTAAAGGAAAATAATCAATTGATTATTGTATAACGAAGATATCGCACATAGGGTGCTATTCGAATGATGTAATTTTTCAGAAGCATTTGAAAATTCAACCTCCTATTACAACGTATAGTTCTTCTCGACTAAACAAAGAAAATTATGATATTAAAACTACAGCTTTAAACTTCATTTTAAAGTAAAAGCGAACATCTCACTAATTACTATTAAAAAAATATAAACATACTCAGTTCAGTTTTGACAAAAATTGCGTAAGTGGCGTTATAGCAACGCATGTGCGATATGACAGAGTTCGAGTTTCACGATTAACATAATTGAAAAACAAAGAATTTTTTTTTTTTATTGATGAGGAAATGGTTGACTGGTTGTATCTAGAGAAAGGTTTAAAATGGTCAATGCATATTACACAAATTAATTAATAAAATAATCTTAATAAATAAAATTATATCTTCGTAATAAAATAAGTTGTACTTATTTGTGTAATTCTTATTGGTTGGAAGCGGAGTGGCAATGCCGAAAATCCTTGTTCAAATCCCGCTGCAGGCAAGACTTTTATTTAGTCTGTTGGCAGCCAGAGAGGCTCACCCAGCCTCTGAAAGTGGGTACCCAAATTAAGGGGGAGAAATCTGGCGGTTAAGCGTGACCTAGGACAAATCATCTCCCTGAACCGCAGTCCCTCCAATGAATTGAACCCCATACCTGTAGTGGTACGGATTGTTTATATTTTTTTTTATTGACTACACCGAACATTATCAAAATGTTTTTATATAATTAAAAACTTTCTTAAAATTTAAAATTTTAGATAACTGATCCTGAAATATTTAAGTGATCGTATATCATTTCGGTCGTCATACGACAGTCATAGATCGTTCATTAATTTCAGACTAATAATATTTGAGATATATTTATTTTTTTGTTTAAATTAAGAAACAAAATAATATCATTTTAACATTTATTAATATAATGTTGAATTGGTGAGGCATTATTATTTACTAGAAAGAATGATTTAATTTTTCTTTTCTTTCTTATGGATTATTCTGTCCAATATTAAAATATAGTATTTTTTATTTATTGACATTTAAATTATTGAAATAATTTTAAAACGTTGAGATTATAACAAAACATTTTTCCAAATTTTAAATCTGTACATTTTTTACGAATAATATATAAATTTAATATCTTCTTAAGTTCAGTACATATCATTTTAACATAAAGTTTAAAATATTTCGTTATATTTATTAAGATAGCATGATGGTGGAAACAGAATTTTTTTTTAAATTTTATTGTAGATTATTAATTTTATTTTTTTAAATCTACAGGCATTATGAATTAGATTACTAAGCTTCATAAATGAAAAACCCTTCATATATAGAATTAAATTTTAATATTAATGTAAAAAGAATTTAGATTCTGTTTATAAAGTAGTATATTTAAAGGTAGATGTTAAGAAAGATAAAGGTGAATAAATGTACAGTATATATTTTTAAATAATTAATTGATCTGAAGCCTAAATTCAATACATAATATTACGATGGGAAATAAAAAAGATCTTAAGGTTAACCGACCGGTATTTTCATCCTTAAAATTGTGTTTATCTTTTCCTTTATAAAATCAGTACCTAAACTTTTTCCCTTTCGCCATTGAAGCTCTTGACAAAGCAGTTACAAAGGAGAACTGAGATAGGGATCACTAGCCGAGCAGAATCGTGGCTTTGGCAGACCACAACAGATAGGAAATCAGTTGCCTATAACACACGCCCGTCCTATCTCTACAGTCATCGTATGCTGTTCGAACAAACTTCCAAACTAGTACAATTAAAAGATAACTGATAACTTTTTACAACTTTTATAAATAATAATAAATAAGCGGTAACAGTGTTCTTTATCAGCCAAAATCGCAATCATGTAAGTGAACAAAAACTATTGATAAATATATAATTCAACGGTGTATATGGGCAATGTATAATACTCGATAGATCCCGGATTCTAAATGGATTGTGATAAACAAATTGTTTATTTTGATAAAAGCTGTGAGTCCTCCTTGTGACATGTGGAAACTCTCTTTTTGGAATCACTCAGTGTTTATAATATTTTATAGCCCTTAATTAAGGCGAAAACCAGGCGGTGTATATTCGAAAACTAACGAATATCACTTCTATAGTGTAATGATCTAAAATAAATAGATAGTAACGATCATTCCATTATATGCATAGTATCTATCATCAAGTTTTTATAATAATTTAACATAATTAAAGTAAGCAAGTATTGTACTTAAAAAAAAACGACTACAACCCGTGAACCGATTCTGGGGTTCAGTACATGGTAGAGACTGTACTGTTTCATGGACAACGGTCTGCAGGGAGGTGATTTGTCCTGGATCACGCTCAACCGCCACATTTCCCCCTTATATGGAAACCTTATTTTTATAACATTTTATAGATGCTGGGTGAGGCCCAGGAGGGTCCTGGATCCCATATTATCCATCTCCAGCTGCTATCAGACTAATAAAAGACTTGCCTGCATCGGGATTTGAACCAAGATTTTTGACATGGCAATTCACTGCTCTACCACTGAATCACCCCGCTCCCCAAGTATTGTACTTAACCTATAATAAAATCTTGACTGCAGTATTTGAATTTAAATATTATTTATTTGTGTAAAAATATATCCAGAAAAAAAAAAGGAAAATCTTCTAAACTAAACTGAGAACGATTCTTACCCACAAGCACTCTTTAAATATAGAATGGTGATTTTCTTTAAAGGCGTAAGATGTCATTAAGATAAAAAAAAATGTATATATAAATGAATTTTACCTCGAAAAAAACGTTCAACCGTATACGTTAAACTGACCACCAACAGATCCGCAACACCGTTAAAGATAGAATGGCGATTTTCTTAAAAGAACAATACAATGTAAATATGTATAAATATAAATAGAAAATGTATAGATAGTTATATAAATTTTATACGAATAAAGCATTTATTTTAAAATGTGAACAGAGCTCCAACGAAGTTTTTACCTTGCAAGCGCCCAGAGCGACAATAATCGAACGGAAATTTTATTAACAGGAAAATACAATGTAATTATGTGTAAATATAAATAGAAAATATATAGATGTATAGATGTATGTATGTATAGATGTATTTTATCTCGAAAAAAAACTGGTCTATCGCATAATTTGAACAAGTTCCAACAACGTTTCTGACCTACAACCATCCACAGAGATAAAGAAAGAATGGCGATTTTCTTAAAAGAACCAGGAGAAAGTATGTTTAAATAGAAATATAAAATATAGATAAAGGAATTTCATAAAAAAAAAAAATCGTCTATTCTCCAAGTTGATATCAAGCTCAGCTTACAGGGTCTAACAGAGTTCAAACAACGTTTCTCATCCGCAAGCATCCACAGCGATAAAGATAAAGATCTAGTAGTGATTTTCTTAAAAGAACCCTCAGACATGGAAGTATGCAATTTAAAATCTGCATCGATTGGTTATACTCTCGAAGGCTATGGCGGACATATCATGATCATTAGGGACTTGAACGGTGGGGGAGGAAGCTAGGAGGGCCTCCGTCTCTGGAGGCCGTTGGCCCGGCCCTACTACCCGCCTCGAAAACATCTCTCACTCCCTAGCGCTGCATTAGCAACGCTAGCGCCCTTTCACTGCTTTTCGTTTGTTTTCTTCTTCTTTTGTCCATTGCTACAAGCTATCTTCGGTCAGTGCCTCCCACTTACAAATCTATAGGCCAAGTAGAAAAAAAAAGGAAAAGAAAAGCCGTTTCCTCGAAAATCTACGCAACAGATAATCGTTCTGGAGTATTGCCAACCCAAACATGGCCTCACCCTGAAGTCATCGCTGCTACTAGTAGTATAGAAGAGATAGTCATAAATTACACAAAATAAGCTAGACATACTTTATTTCTGTCTAAGTTTCCACTTAATTTTTAGGCCATCTCCAGGACTGAGAATAAAAGAAAACAGAAAACCTACAAGAACGATGCAGTACCAAAGAAGATATAACAGTTAATATAAGCAGAAATGATAGGAATGATAAGAAATGCAAAAAATAAAAGATAAATTATGCACCAGCAAATGAGAATTAATAAGAATGGAAAGAAATCTAGAAGATAATAAAACAAAGTAAAATTACAATAGAACCGTTTTGTTACAAAATATAATGATTACTATATTATTAGCGAAAGACAAAACGAGCTAGAGATAGCTACTAAAATAATATAAATTTCAAATAATAATATACACAAAAAAATAAGGAAAATAACAAGAAATATGTAATATAAGAAATATACAAAATATAATGATAATGACAGTTTGATAGACAAATAACACAGCTACCAAAATTTAAAACAATAAATTCTAGAAAAAATAAAAAATAAAAATATTTAAAAATTAACAAAAAAATATAAATAGTAATATGACGTAAGCCAACAAGATCCTAAAATTAAAGCAATGTTGTATACATCCCAAAAATTGCGAGAACACGGGGCCATGAGATCAGATAAGAGAACGGATTTGTCCCGACTGAGAGGCGACTCCGGAAGTGGGTTCGAATCCCGGCCGAGGCAAATCTTTTCTCTTCAAAATAAAAATATTTAAAAATTAAAACAATTAACAAAAAAATATAAATTCTAGTGTTTCAACAAATGAAACATCAAATTTAACGCCACAAAACCAGGCCATATAAGCTTCTCTCTACGGAAATCTTCTTGTCCAGCAAATAGAATAGACGACTATGCACTTTCTAATGCATGGGTACGTCATACATACGTGGCGCATAAACACAAAATTATAAGGACAAGAACAGATAAGACGCTATGAACGAACAACTTTTTCGACATATGGAGTAGAACTTGAGGGTTCAGCAAAACACGGAAATATATACAATATTCCATCATATATTCCCAGAACATTTCAACTCAAAATTTCACTCAACACATCAACACTTATTGGACAGTATCGAGTGTTGTTATGCTTTCCTACGTAATAACAGAATGGTGCAAGTAGGCACTGTTACAATAAAAATAAGTAGCTGTGCAGACGACAGAGTGTAATTTACGTCATTAAGACAAAGCGTAACAAGATGATACCATGTTATCGAGAGAATTAAAAACCCAGCCTTCCCCACCTTGTTCCCCGCTGGATGGCCTTGCCAGTGCCGAGGACTGTAATTATCCACAAGGAGTGATTATTCCATAAGGACCTGGAGAAAACGGGATTTCCTCTCCAGTCGGAGCACGTCCATCATGACCCACTTCTTCAAATGAAATAACCTGTCATGTCTTCACTCTTCCGAAATTTGTCAATTCTCTTTATCGCAATTCTGTACGACAATAACATTTATTACTTGTTCTTATGATACAATAAAAAAAGCAAGTAGATATTATCACGAAAGAGTAAACACATTTTTCGTTTTCGATACAAAATGATTTATAATTGATATAATTCATATAGAGTTATCAATAAGGCACAAAACAGCGTATGAGATAGGTAAAATACATTTTGACGATACGTATCGAATAATTTTGAATGAACGTTTAAACAATTTTTTCACTCTCCAGAAAAGTGGTGTTTTCACATTCGATACTTAGCATTTGTACTGAGAATATTAAATTGATAAAATAACCTTAAGGGTTACCAATGGTACTTCGGATTTTGATTTTTTTCTAAAAAGCATATAAATAATCTGACACTTTGATCTGCTGATTCTAAGGCATTAACAATAAAGGTGACAACCCACGAAGTGTGTTGAGATCAGTACATGGTCGAGACTGCTCTGTATTTAAATTATAAAACCACTACTGTATTTAAATTGTCCAGGAAAGTGTTTTATTCGAAATCACCAGCAAATTGCACCGAATTTATAACAAGCTGGTTGAGTTCCAGAAGTGTCTGCATATCCCGTGGGGTCCAAAAACAAAATTTAATATTAATGAGTGCATAGAATATTTTTGGTTTCCAGATTACATCTTTTAAACCAAATGGTAAACAAAACTTTTTAACAATTTTTTATTTTACAAATTAAGTGTACTGTCCTAGCCGTGATATGAAATATGATTAAAACTAGTATTGATAGTTCTAATTGTATTAGTATTGTTTCGGCACCAAGATGATAATTTATATTTAATACTAAATTATATAAAGGGCTCGTGAATCCTGGGCCCATCGCATCGATGAAGAACTACAAGTTAGATCTCACTTATTAGAAAAAAGTTTTACACTAATTTTTAACCTTTCTTCTTTTACGCCAAACGAATTTTTCTTGGAATAGAATTGACATATTCTAAAAATAAAACAACATATTTTGCTTTTTATGTTAGTTGCTTATCCTGTAGAAACTGCTTTACATCCTGTAGCCTGCGTCCTAACTAAGCTAAGAACTGAGACTACTTTCAAAACACACAGCGGTTAAATATATTAATTGCCATGCCGTAACAGTTAACCACTTCCACTGAGGTCATAATTAATTATATTTATTGCCACGTTTAATAGCTTCGTAAATCTATGATATAATGTTGCTCTCCAAGGTACGGGGGGTTTCGGGACTTGGGATTAATAACCCAGCAGCCAATCAGAGCTCGAGAGGTTGGGAAAGCAAGCTTGCCATTGGTCAATATAGGAACAATTATTCCTATGGGAGAAATAAAAGGGGATCTAATGCCTTGCGAAACCCGGGATAAATGTCCGAAGGGGTTTCTTATGTAACTTGCAAGACAGAAATGCTGCCTATATCCCTTGCCAAAGAGCTATTATCTCCCGAAGGAACATGAGATATTATCCCCCTATATATTTTCCAAAGGTATGATAACGATTTTAAATTAGGTAATTTGTCGGGGCCACCTTAAATGATAACGATTTAAGGTTGCATGATTTATATTTTTCAGGTTATAGGTGATTTCAAGATAAGGATTGGAGATTTTCTTGGTCGATCAGCCGATACAAGAAGCTATTGCATTGGATGTTGAGTTATGTGCATTAGTGCAGCAAAAAGTATTTGATAAACGTTATTTAATTTATTTCTTAAGTAGAATTTGAATACAAACTCCAATAAAAATTTTTAAACAAAAACTGTATTTTAAAACATTGAATTTTTTAAAAATATTTTTAGAGCAAGGGATTCGGATACCGAAAAACCGTCCCTTTATCTTAATTATTAATTTTTTATTAAAATAGTGAGAAAACTGTAATTCGAGTCATTAAAGCGAAGAAATAATTTAATTCGCAATCTCATAAAAAGAAGAAATATTTTTTAAATATATTGATGTATAGTGTGTATGTATATATATATATATATATATATATATATATATATATATATATATATATATATATATATATGCTGCAAAATATAATCGCCAGTAAACAATTTTGATGTGTATGTATATATGTATATATACATACACATCAAAATTGTTTACTGGCGATTATATTTTGCAGCCTAATGTCCATAAAAATAATCTATTTTTTCAAATCATAATAACTATTTTTTGCCCATTATTTAAAATGTTTTATAGTAATAAAGAATAAATTAAATCATTTGAAAATTCTTTATTTTAATTTGATTCAGGATCGGTTTTTTTGAGCCACTTATCTCTATTACATGACTCCTCCACATCAGATTTTCATTTTTAAATTTACATTAACGGAAGTAACATATATACCAAAATAAATTTAGTAGTAATAGGAGGAGTAAGAAGTTCTTAAAGGAAGAAAATACCCTTTCTTAAGGAGTCCTTCGGAAGGAACGTAGAATAGGGGTCCCGAAGCTGTGCGGAATAGACACAATTTAGGACTCCCACTGTAGCATCGTCCGGCTAGCCATACCAGCTACAGTGGTAGTCCTACCGTCACTTATAGAGTGACGGTACATGAATATAAAACTTATCCATAAATAACTTTTACCTAAATGACGAGTTATAATTACATATATGAAATAACTTAAATAGGATATTCTACCTAGGATTCGAGATAGTATCAGACTGTCCTCTACGCTACAGTGAGCCTCTATTCGCGAGGCGCCATACTCGCAAGCCCTAGCTTTCCAACTGGTTTCCCCCCAACTGGTAGTATTTTCGATAGGTCATGGGTGGATAGAAATGATATCTCACAGCAGCCTCGTGCACATTATTATCTAGAATGAAGGGTTCTATCCTCGCAAAAACATTCGAACGATTAGTTAACCATAGCTACTTTTATTTATTACCTTTTATTGTTATTTGCTTTCAGTAAATTTACGGTCAAAAATGTAAAATATTTTAAAGTTGAACTGAACACCACGTAACTTTTCAATACGGAACTATATGTTTACAATAAGTGACCAATTAATACATTACTTTCTTTTATCACTCGAGGTGAAAACATGCGATACTACAATAAATTACATTTTAATTATTATAAAGTTTAATAGAGAGCGGGATAGCTCAGTGTGTAGGGCGCCTAATTGCAGTGCTGAAAGCCTCGGGTTCTAATCCGGCTGTAGCAAATAAATTATTTAATCTGTTAACAACCAAGAAGGAACCCTGTGGGATCTGCAGGCCCTCCTAGGGCTAATCCAGTCTCGATAAACTTGATATCCTAATTTGGGAAAAAATCTTGATGTTGAGCATAATGTAGGACAAATCACTTCCCTTCATAACCGTCTTAGAGACAGTACATTCTGTACCATGTACTGAACTTCCATTAGCTTTAGAGTGGTATAGTTGTGTTAGAATCATCTGATCAAAAGATATATATATATATATATATATAATCATTAACACAATTTTATAGAGACGAACTATTATGCGGATAGATTAATACTGGTGTGGATAGCATCATATTGTTAGTGTTAAATGTATTATATATTTTTGCTATATTATATTAAAAACACGTAAAAGTAAAGTTAAGATCACTCAAAATAAAGCATAAACAACATATATTTTAAATAGTTTTGTTTTGAAGAGATTTGCCCTGGCCGGGATTCGAACCCGGATCGTCTGCTTCTCCGTAGCAGTGCTCTAAGCCACTGAGCTACCAGGGGTCGTATCCCATTCAAGACAAATCCATTCTCTTCACCGATCCTATATCCCCGTGTTCTCGCAAAATTGCGAATTAAGAACAACAGAAGTGAACTAAATTGAATAAAAAGTATATCTGGCCAATGGGCTACATTATTATACATTTTATTAGTACACAATTAACTAATTAACTTGAAAAAATCATTGTATTCAGAAAAATATTAGGTTATTTGAATTTTAAAAATATAATCAAAACAATAAAGATCCTAATAGACGTTTCTAATCTTTCTGCAAAACAATAAAAATAAAGTTAGAATAAAATAATATTATTATTGTTGTTTAGTCCAACAATTAAACAAAAAACCCATAAACTATAACAGGGTTTAAAATTATACTGGATAACAGTTCAGAAAACAAACAAATTCTACAGATCACTACCATTTAAATGTTTACTCTAACCAAACTGGGTTTTACAAGGATCAGTCGGAAATATCAAGCCCCTTTTTAAGTAACATATATTTCGAATTTCCTTTTTAGTCGGAATGATGCGCACGTGTGGTAAAGGTATGGAAGTGTATTTTCACTTTCGAAAAATACCGGCATCACATCAATGTCCTCCAATGTCCTATTGTCAACAGGAAACTCAAAAGACGCTCTCAATCCCGAATTCTGAGGCTCGTTACATCGCTAACTTTTCGCTTTGACGGCTCGTGAAACCAGCTACTTCCGCCAAGCTACTTTCTTATGGTTTCTATCATTCATGTCAAATCGTGTCTCTCGGTGAAAGATGTGTGTATAAAGCAAATAGAATAAGTCAATGTATCATACATTACATGAATATAGCGGTGAGCCATTCTTCCATCAATTAAACTGTGCAATGACAACCACATAGATTTCTTGATCGGGGAATCGGTTCGGTCGTATTTTTGCTGGACCGGTCAAAAATTAATGATTCTGTCAAAATCATTACCCAAATATCTCATTAAATTGGCTGGTATAACATGATATAAAATTTCTGATACTGTCGGTTTCTCTAACCTGATCTCCCAGAAAAGTTGACCACTCACTTTCACACTGAGACATATATTATAAAAGAATACCGCCATAAAAGTGGTACTAAGATAATAGCTCGATTCCGCTTACTTAAGTAGAAGAAACTCACTTTGGAAAAAATTATACTTAACCATATTCATACATTATTAACTTAACTAATTATACTTAACCATATTCATACTCATTCATAGAGGCTGTAGATAGATAGTATGGACATGATTCCTGCAAAGACTCCTATAAGCTGAAATCTCTAGTTGAGATCATCATTGAGTGAGGCAGTGAAACATATTTCATAAGTGCAAGTTAATATTTTATTTGTCATCTTAGTTTTCATTTAATGTGTAAATAAGCGTTAACTTCTTGTTCACTAGTGTGCCTGAAAATCCATAATAATTTACAGTGATTCAACCAAAAAACTGTAAAAATAATATAATCTCTACCCATCACTGAAGAATAGAATAATGATCCTCCAAAAGAAAACACAAAGGAACGTAAGACCCTCCTGGGGGCTCATTCTATAATAAAGTGGGTTCTTGGACAAACCACCTTCCTGCACAACCGTTGCTCTGAAACAACAGCACAGTTTTTACTTTGTACTGAACCCAAGGCCCTTCATGGGTTGAGTGAAACAGTTTTTTTTACACACACACACACACATATATATATATATTCCTTTCGGGTCGAACAATAGGGCAACTGAAAAATTCCGAATTGAGACAATATATACATTACTACTAAGTTCTTTTCTTAGTGTATTTTTTACTGAAAATGAGGCAAGCCATTATGTACGATATAATCATACATCCATAAATGAAAAAGGCATAAATTAGATTACTATAATTCTAGTTGTTCCAAAATGGAATGTACGATAAACTGTAATAAATTATTTTCTACAGTATTATTTTTTTACACAATAAAAATTCAGTTTGCTCAGCGGACACTTGTACATGAGATAGACGTTCCTCAAACATATCATAGGACGGGAGTGAATGAGAGGTTTGGAAGCCTTCAAAATTTCACAATACATTATTCATGCTGAGGCAAGAAAGTAAAAGGACTGGCAAAAGCTTCCCTACTGCTAAATAGAAAACTCCATTCCTAACATTCCGTCACTCTGGCCATTTTCTCTACTGTGGGGCCCACCCTGAAATTCTTAACTTTCTCGTTTCACTATAAAACAAAAAAAAAGTCGTATGAAAACATTAAAATAGTCGTTAAATATTAGTACTAAAATTCTGATATAAAAATATGTGTGTGTGTGTGTGTGTGGGAGTGTAGAGAGAGAGGGGGAGAGCGATATATATATATATATATATATATATATATATATATATATATATATATATATATATATAGATAGATAGAGAGAGAGAGAGTTTAGACCTATTTAAATCACTGGTGAAATATATTGCATATACATATTATATGTACTTGTGGTTCAGCAGGTCGCCATGAAACCTACCCTCCTCGGTTTGTCATAACTTGGCGTTGATGACCAAAAGGTTTTATACTTTTAAACAAAAGCAAATAAACAAAAACTCTATTTTAATGTCAATACATATTGAGAATTTCTTTCAACATCTGAATATATGTTTCGCAAGCATAGTAATATCAGGAGTACCGCAAGGTCCTTGCACCACTGTTATTCAATACGTACAGAAATGGCAAACCTCACGGCCCTGACACATTAACAGCACATGCATGTGACGCCGCATTTTCAGTATTAGACTCAATATATGTTTAAACTAGAAGGGCTTAAAGTTAGGAAAATAGAGCCGATCACGACACGGCTTGTAGGTAAGGATATATATATCTGACTGTCACGTTGGGACAGTTCGCCCGCCCACCTGCTAACCTCGACATCGGCCCCAATCTACAGGTACAACAGCTTGCTCAACGTTTACAACAGAAAGGGCGACCACAGGAATTCACTTGGAAAAGATAATTCTAAGATCATAACTAGGTACATCGACTTTTATGAATTGTACTATTAAGATACTTTTTATTAACATATTATGAAAAAATATTGCTGTTTAGGATAGTTCAATTGACTACTGATCTAATACAGAAATAGCATATCTGAATTTCCTGATAACAAATATATATCTTTACTTCTCTTCATAATATTTTTTTTTTTTTCTTAAAGAAGCTTTCAACTTCAAACAATGTCTCACTGTTTTGTTTTTGTTACTGAAGATTTGTTTTTAAAGACGTGAAATCCTATGGCTTGCTTTAAAAGTTGCTATATAGTTCTATTTTCTTTTTCTTTGTTACTTTAATAATCTAATTTTAAAAAATTTAAATAGATATTATAAAGTTTTGAGATAGGAGCGTTTCCCCTTTTCAATCCAAACTAATTAAAAATAGTATATAGTATATTAGTGCAACT
The DNA here is from genome assembly GCA_037127475.1 of Arma custos. Classification (NCBI taxonomy): domain Eukaryota; kingdom Metazoa; phylum Arthropoda; class Insecta; order Hemiptera; family Pentatomidae; genus Arma; species Arma custos. The sequence goes on from CM073762.1 coordinate 27,503,366, forward strand.
AAATCTTTTTAAACTTCTTAATCAAAGGGCTTCCTTATAAAAACTAAGTTTTTTAAAGAAAAAACTAAATAATGTAAATAACAAGTAAATAAAATAACAACGTACCTTCAATTTATTTGTGTTTTTAGTCTGCGTTAATAAATAACATAGGATTGATTTATAAACACAATTAGCTACTTCTATGAGATTTGTTTCTACACAAAAAAGTACTACTGCAACCCATACATAGTCTTGGGCTCAGTACAATGTAGCGACTACAGTTCCTAGAACAATGTTTTTTTATAATGCCGGTAGGAAGTTAATTTGTCCGAGATCACGCTCAACCTCCAAGCATTTTCCTACTTAATAGCACCCACTTTATGGATCCTGGGTGAGTCCTACGAGGATCTGAAGATCCCTCAGGGTCCATCCACGATTGTTAACATATTTTACTACACTATGTCTTGTAAAATCTTACGCGTTAATGTATATTGAAAATTATAAAATTTATTTAACGAGCGCACTGACCAAAGTAATTTATTCCACGTGTAAATGACATGAGGGAACCCGGTAGGAAAGGTCATGTTACGGGTTTTAACATGAGCAAACAGTTTTGCAACCCGTAAGCTAATACAGGCTCCTAACTCGGTGAGGGCAGGCACCTACAAGTTGACAATGACATAAGATCTCATCACCTGATACCTCACCACCGGCGGGGCCTGTACTCCTAGTGAAAGGTGGAATGGGAGGTGGCGTTGCAATAATATATAAATACATGACCTGTCCTCCACCTGAGCGGGTGGCATGCCACGTGAATGTGCACTGGTCAACCTTCCACCACTCCTGTCAAATGTCACGAGGCCTATTTATATTCTTACTAATCTCTACTCCCTGTTTCAAAGTAAAATTGATTTAGGATCTGAGATAAGCGTCTGAAACCTTTGCATTTATAATCCTGAAATATTTCAAGGTCTATTCTATACTCGTATATCTGCCTTTTTTTTTGGATTATCGGATTTTAAACATTGTTTTTGTTAAAGAGGAGTGCTGCCAAGAACAACTTCGCAAAGAACTAGTAGATAGTTTTATCAAAGTTCACTATGTTTTTTGTGAGCTCTCGATTAAAGATTTATCTGTCAGAATTGCTGGGTGTGTTTTGAGAGGCATATTCTCACAAAAAAAAACTTATGTTCTCTAATTATTTCAAAATTAATCTCATATCCATGGTCTTTTAAATGGAATCAGTTGTTAATAGAACAGGGAATTTATAATAATCATGCCAATTAAACTATTGGGGAGAAACTTCGTAAGTATCAGGAACTAGCGGCTGAGCTAAAAGAGCTCTACTTTGTGGTGGTAACACAGCCCACAAAAAAAACAACAACATAAAAACGTTAATAAAATCGTCTACTGGATTTTTCATGATGTTGAAAACTTTTTAACTGGATTAAATGGATTGCTAAAAATGCTTTTAAGGAAACAAATCGTACTGCTGACGATGTCATGTTTTGCATAGTGTTTATATTACAAGAATCTAATACAATAAAATAATTTAATTTATCTATAACATACCTCTTATAAGTATTTAAAAAACAATTTAATGTTCTTTTGGCCATCGAATTCCTCTCGTATCCAATCCCTACAATCCAAAATCCTTTGTAAAATCACCAATGCTCCTTATTTTGTTAAGAATAAAGTCATCCATAACAACCTTAATGTCTCATTTGTTGCTGATTTGGCCCGAACCCGGTATCTATCCTTTCAAAACAAACTTCATTACCACTCAAACCCTCTAGTTTCAAACCTAGCTTCCTCTTCAATTCCCGATAATCCTTCGAGGCGTCTGAAAAGATGATGACCACGTGACCTTCTTAGTTGAACTTGTGATTTGAGTATTACCAGTGGGTAGTTATGATCTTGTCATTATCTCATGTCATGTATCACTTAGCCTATTTACTTGTTGTATTATTGCAATACAGTTGTATAAATCAATAAATAAAAAAATAATAACAAATTATAATAAAATGATGCTAACCTGATCTGATATGTTGCCGAGGTGCTTGACATCTTCGGTTTCGATCGTTTCGTTCTTCTCTTGCCTCGTGGTAACTTTTTTCTCCCGGACTTCTGTCAGAACTGAAGGGTCGCCGTTTGGTTTCCAATCCAATGCTGGTCCATCCCCAACATCGTGGTGCTGTAAAGAAGAACAAGCTCAAATAAGAATAGGAAAGTTAAAAAACAAAACAAAAAAAAAAACACTATAACAAACAATTCCTGAATAATGGTGAGAGTATACTGGTCCAATAGCTTTGTTGCTGAGATCAATTATTTTAAATACATATTAGTTTTTGTAGGCAACGTGAAAAGAAAATTATAGCACAGGAAGGGATATAACATGACCTATATCGTTATAAAAAGTTCCTGAAACCTATTCCAAAAAAAAACAAATCGGAGCAAGATTAAATAAGGAACGTACAGTAGGAGGAACGGAAGAAAATTTATAAGTAACTTAATAAATAACAGAAATATATACCCAGATAACGAACATCATATACAAAAAAAAATGCGACACTATGCTATATCTATTTTATGTTCTATTTTAGGATCATCTAAGAAGAAAAGAAATTAATCTTAACAGTCCAAAAACTAATCACTTTCTACCTCCAAGTTAGTGCAAGAGTTTCCAATAGCTCTCTTAAATGAATAATCCCGAACTAGGATTAGTTTTTAAAATATTTTAAAGGGCACAAATATACTATACAGCATACAAAATAAAAAATATTCCTTAAATGTCATCAAATTACTTTTATTCATGACAAAATCATATCCTTTTAAATATAATAATACCACATCGGTAATATATACACTATATTACGATATGTGGTATAATGCCAAACAAATATTTGCATCGCAACCACAGCTAGGAAGAATGGAGAAGGCGCAACAATCATAATTGAATCGATTTTTCTATTGTAAAATAATTTATGACAGAAAATGGAAAGAATGTTTGACTTTCGAATTCTTTAGCAGAAAAAGAAAACTAAATTTGACCATTTAAGCTAAAAAAAAAATAATCGCAAATTACTATTTCATTCAGGCAGGATTTTGGAAAAATGGGGTTACCTGCGGTGTAGTAATAAAGTAAAACAACTCCAAGTTCTCAGGTTAGTAGGCAACTCGGGTAGTCTTAGGATTTTTAAAAGGGAGATGATTATGTCGTCCGTTGGATAGGACATAAAATGGCGGATCCGAGTCTGATCGGTATCCTAATGATACCTAGATAAATACAATTTGGGAATTCCCCATAGCAGCGTCTTTTCCCCCCTACCCTCTTTGGCTTTTATTATTTTATATTTTTTATTTTATTTGTTCATTTATTGATCACGTGGGTGTTACCGTTATCGCTAAATGTATAAACCAAACAAGCAATATTAAATATATTATAATTTATTTAATTGTTATATGATATAATTTTTTAAATATTTCATTTGAAAAGAAAAGATATGGCCAGGAGCGAGACTCTAACCCGGGTATTTCACCTCTCCGTGGTGACGCCTTCACCATCTCGGCCACCCTGGCACGTTTCTCAGCGACCCTCATCAATTCTTTTTCAATTCAAAAGAATTGATGAGGCTGGCCGAGAAACGTGGCAGGGTGGCCGAGATGGTTGAGGCGTCACCACGGAGAGGTGAAATACCCGGGTTCGAGTTCCGGTCCTGGCCATAGCTTTTCTTTTCAAATCAAATATTAAATTTAAATAGAGTAGGACGTTACTTAGCGAGAAGGTCTCGTTAAAGTCCTTCATCGTGAAAAACAAATTAAAAACTACCCTAAATTAACCCCAACAATATGCAACATTAATGAATAGGATAATATTTGCTACTGGATTAGGTACATATAAGTAAACAAATATTTACTTCAAATCAAATATTTGATTCAAATCGGACTAAACCACATCAGTTTAATTTAGAGAGTGATTTCAACGAGGCAAGGAGATAGTAAGATGATAGATTATTTTATATATATATATATATATATATATATATATATATATATATATTTTATGACAATCATTGACAGAGCCACACGATGCTCGAGACATGCCCATCTTTTCCCCAGAACGCTAAACCAGAGAAATAGAAATTCCTGCGAGTCCGGTCTGAAGGCGAGATAGATATTAATTTGTTTTCTAGCTCCTCCGATCTGGGTCGTATAGTTTATGTAAAGGCCTACCCGAGGAGATAGAAGTGCTATCTAGAAAGCTGCCGCCGCAACCAGACCTCGCCATTCGTTAGCTTGTAGTCGCCCAATGGAAACGTACCTACGGCTCTAGTCCTCTCAGCCGAGCTAATGTGGAATAGGATAGCCTTCTTAGCCTTCCCCGACCTCCTGAATGGTTAACCTATTGCTCGGGTAAGGACTGCAGGCTGAGCTATTAATCTTTTGGATAAGGTACAACCTATTATGGATATATTGTATTTAATATGGAGGAAAATATACATTCAAGAGTTTAAAACGAAGCTTTATTAAATACTTGAAAAGTGGATAACCTGTGGTGTAGTGGTTAGAATAATAACCTGCATTGTAGCATAAATGTTTTTTTTTTAAATGATAGTAAAAAAAATTTACTTTCATTAAAGATCCCCATAAATCAGAGTCTACAAAGGTTTTTGTATGATCGATTATCTTTTATACAATGTACATATGCTTCTATTGTGCGTGCCAAACATGCGAAAATGGTCTCCTGTGGAGTGATGGTTAGCATAACAACCAACTATGTCCAAGATCACTGATTCGTGGACCGACAGGTGGCCCTAGGATTTTTAAAAGGGAGTAAAAATCATTGGCTATGCCATGCTTCGGAAAAGGCGTAATTTGGGGGACCCGAGCATTTACGAGCATCTTCCGATTAGCCAGATTAGAATTAAGTCATGATAAATAGGTAAACATTTTGTTATATTTATAAAGTAGCATTTATAAATAGCCTAATAACCAATGTATGTTTTCTAATTTCTCTCTTTACATTTTCATCCACACTAGTCAAATAATAAACAATGCCAATAAGCAGATTGGCTGACACTAAAAATACGATATGATGACACGAAAGGCATGAAGAAGAACAGTATCCTGCGGTACCTCTCCCTTGGCTTGATTCAATTTCCTATGATAACAAATCCCTCATCCATGTTCTTTTTAGTCTCCTCCTAATGTTCTCAGGCATGAGAGTAGTGGCCATTTGTTCTATTAATGGTTTTGGATGTCCGTGTAGTTTCTTTTTAAAGCGTTTGTAGTGTAGTATGTTCGTCAGCCGTTGGTATTTTTAAGTCAGTATACAGAGTTTTGTTGTTGAAGCACCATGGAGCTTTGGTGACTAGCCTAAGTACTTTTGATTAAAAAGTTTGCAGTACCATTGTATGTTTTACTTGATTTTAAACCTTTCCTCACAAATTTCTTTTCTCAGAGAAGCATTCAAACTTCAAACTAAGTCTGTTTGTTATGTTCTTCGGTTGATAATTGATGTCAGCAGCATAAAGTGAGGATAAATAAATAAACAAATTACTAAGTTTAAATGAATACTAGTGTCTCACATATTTTCGTTTACTGAGATGTATAGATAATGATGAGCTAGTAAAAAATTTACAATAATTTACAAAAATGAATTCAATATTGTTTTAATCCACTACTTAATTATAGACATGAAGTTATTTTCATTATTTTTATCAGACAAAGTAATAACCAATGAAGTCTTTAATTCTTATCAATTGTCGTTATTAAGATAAAATAAAAAATACCATGGGACCTCCACCTCTTCTGTGTATTTTAGAGAGTGATTTCAAAGAGGCAAGGAGATAGTAATGGTTCCGTAATATATTGAACTTATTCACCAGCCGTAATAAAATGCTAATGGGAGCCTAGGTACCGGTTCCTTCTTCTTGGCCGAGTTACGAGTCTTCTGTTTTGAGAAAATGTGCAATAGTTTATCGCGTGTGAGATCGCTCCAGAACCTACTCAGCCTTCTGGCTCAAATATTACATAATATACCACCAAATATGTAAATAATTTTTTATAACGTTGCTACAGAACTAGTATTAAATAAATATATTACGTTTTTAACAAAAATCTATTTAAATATTTTATCTGTAAACAACGCGAAAAAGAAGTTAAGATAGTAATGCCAAAAGAATGGGATACAGGACTATGATTAATAATTTATCCAGTAATATCTGAATCCTCAATACAGTGTTAGTTATGAATTTATTTTCATTATTTTATCAAATTGAATAATGAATAATCAAGTGTTTAATTCTTATTTTTCTGATTCTAAACACCTATTTAATTTAAAAAGTAAGTGGTCAGAAGGAAAGGGGTACAACAGACAATTTAATAAAGTACCTAAATCTGTACCTCCATACGAAACAAATAATTCAATAAAAAGTAATTATTTGATAAATTATTCTATATGTGTTAAGATGTATAGTTCATAGTAAATTAGTTCCAATAACTGCGTTAAATAAAACACTATAAAAAAGACAATAAATACGTTTTAATAATGTTTAAAATTACATTAATTCTTCTATTTTTTGAAGGATACAGAATAAGTTAATAAATAATAGAACAAGATGAATAAGCACGTTTAAGAGGTATTTAATATAATACCCAAGTAATAATAACAAATAACGTTCCCTACAGTACAGGTTGTAACTCCAGAAAAGATAAAACTTTTGTTCAATATTTTAATGGGAAAAAATAGCAATTAGGATTATTTTATTTTTTGAATAATTGGTTTTGTTGATAAGTTTCTGAGGAGAATTTTCCAGCTCCGATATTCTTTTGGAAAAAAAATACTTTGCATAAAGAATCGATATAAGCGGACGCCCAATTAAGCAGATATCCCAAATATAGATATTCTTTAAAACACCGAATAATTAGAATCAATCTTAAAACCACTTTATTAAAAGTTACTTAGTGCCGTTTTATAGTACTTAATGGTTTTAATGGCTTTATGCGGTTTTTAAGCAATATCATAATTAATTACATAGTCAGGATTTTTTAATATCAATAATATTTTATGTTATTATATTATCGTGGTCATAGTATTTTACATTATTATTTTAATATTTTTACCTAATTATTATTTGTATCCCCCTTTTTTAGTATATAAATATTAAAGGTAAAAGATTAAAACAATAATACAATATAAAATAATCACAAAATACATAATAGCATAAGAAAAAGTTTAATACAAAAATATAAATTAAATATTATTTTTAAATTTAGGTAAAAAATATTAAATATTTACATTAATCTATTTCTGATTATTTTACATTTTTTTATTATACTATATAATATTTTTGTCTAATCTTTTACTAAAATAGGATAATCCTTTTCCGGTTTAAATATATTTTTTGATTATAATTTAACATTTTATTATTTTAATCTTTTTACCCAAAATATCATTTTTATCGTTAATATGTATCCTACTTTTTAGTATATAAATATATCATCTTTATATATTCTTATATTTAGGTATTAAATTCTTATATTTAGGAAAAAAAATATTATATTTTTATATTAATCTATTTCCAATCATCTTATGTTTCGTGATAATATTACATTACATTTTATTTTAATCTTTTCACCTATATATGATTTTAATTATGTACAACCTATTTTATAAATTTTATTCAAATGACAAAGTTTCTATGTGATTCGGAAGGTTTGCTTATAATAAATAGTTTCTCACAATTAAAGACTCACGGAGTAATATTTCCTTTAGGCTTTTTTATATCTTTAAATGGATGAAGAAGAACTACCGACTTCAGATGAAATCTGCGAGCTCATTAAACAATATAAAGGATTTGACAAGATGAAAAACAATCCGAAAGAAGATATGCTGACTGATTAAAACGCGGTTCACGACAGTTTCTCAATGAATAACAGACAGGAAGAGCTTCGTAGGCAATTACACCGGGCTTGCAAGTAATGCGAGGTGCCGGAGTTAGAATTACGTCGATCCTACATCTCTAATCGGAGTGGCGCATCTTGAGGAATATTCCCCGGGGACGTCTCCCCTTATGGGTCAATTAACTAATACCGAAAGGTCAATTAATTATTAGAGGAAATAATTGGCCTAAGGATCGTGACCAGGAAGCAGGAGGACACGGGACCTACATTAATGAACTGGAGATAAGGCTGGCTTTGTAACATAAACATGATGAGTCTTCCCTAACGATACATGGTAACATTCGGACATATAAAATATCGCTAATATTAACAGCTTGTCTTCCGATATATTTCAAAACAACGATCTGATCTTAGCGCCAAGCGATGGGCTTATCAAAAGAATGTCTAGTTCTCAACCATAATATCCTTAAAATATTTTTAAAAATATTCTTTTTAATTGGGTCATATTAGATGCATTATTATTTGTTTATATATTGCGAATGGGCACAGAGGTGTCACATAAAGCATTCTAACGTCGTCTATGGCATATTTCATCTTTAACAGATTAATACGTAATTCTATATCTTATTCTGGTAAATAACAAATTATCTCAGTTTAAACATCCAAATCTCTTAAAATTTCTAAAACGAAACAAAAAGTCATAAACAAATAACAAAAATGTTTAAAAAAATAAAATTAGGAAAAAATATCTGAATAAACAGTATCAATTGTTCTACTTTAGAGTCTTGGAATGTAATGATGTAACAATTGTCAACATGAGACAAAAATTATGGACAGTTTAGTTTATTTTATTATTAATTTAATATAAATTATATAAGTATATTTTTTTTTTAGATAAGAAAAACTATGTTATGGAAAAGTTGTACTATTAGGTGTAAGTTACATGATTGCTCCTACGTATTTATAAACTAACATATACATATCATTTATTCGAGCTTCTATAGCTTAATCTAGCATATATATAATACATAATATGTATACAGTGGTAATCAAATTATTTGTAATAGAGCAACACTCCAAACCAAAGCTTGGTTCTATTCACAGACGCTCTTGAAACTTGGAATCATTTAGTTTATATATTTTTTATTTCAGTTATAAAGTCATGATGAAAATATTAAATATGGAACAAAATATTTTTAAAATACTGGAAAGGTACTGTAATACTGTAATATGTAATTAAAAGATATACATACAAAACTCAGCTTAAATGGCATTAACATAAAAAAGACTTAAATTAAAACAGTAGTAAACGGAAAACTAACTTAACGTGTTTGTCATTGGAAAAAGTGTCTTAAAATTAGAACTTTATTTAAAAAAATCAAATTTGAAAAAATCTAAATTTGGCCACCCACCACCATGTATATTATTTGTTTTGAGCATATATTCCTTTAGCTAAATAATGTAAGCTATGAATGCATAAGAACTGAGTTCCATTACGACACAGGTAGAGATGTGCTAACATATGGCAGGCAGACCTTGAACTAGATGGCGAGTATTAAGAAATCTATAGCGTGAGAAACTTTTCCTTGGAAACCTAAAACTGAAGAGATAAGGTAGTGGTTTAGAGGGAATACTCAAAAACTTAACTTGGTTAAACCAAAACTTGTTAATGTTTGGATGATTCTGAATTTCAAATACATATTATTCAACGATTCTTTAATAGAGTGAATTATATGTATGTTATTTTTTTTAATTACGATGTTTATCATATAAGGAAAATTAGAAATATCACTAGACTTTGTGTAACATAGCACAATTAGCTTATTTTTAAATTTATAGTGTTCGCCAAACCTGAGTGGACCAATCAGCTTAGTATTAAATAGTTAAATATTATTAGTTAATTAATTACATTCTAAATTATATTACATTTTTTATTCAATTTTCGTTTGTAAAAGTTCAAAGCAGAACGTGTTAAAATATTAACTTACACTTTTAATTAAAAATTCTTTTTATTTTTTTATGCCTCTCTCTCTCTCTCTCTCTCTCTCTCTCTATATATATATATATATATATATATATATATATATATATATATATTATTATTATTATTAAAAATTTAACTGAGGAATTAAGCTATAATTTAAAAAACAATTCAACAATTAATCATTGAACGGTAATAGTAAACGAAATCCTAAGTTCAATGTAAAAATAAAGTCCTTAAAATAGAATCGTTTTCAATAAAGATTAATGCAAACAAATATAAATTTTGCATAGGCATAAATCTTGAACAACATTAATGATTTTAACAATTTATATAATTAGGTTGTTTTACTTATTGATCATAACATTATAAAATACAATAACTAACAGAAAACAGGAAAATATTAAATTTTATAAAAATAAAAATTCTGTGCTAATACAACCCATGAAAGGCCCAGGGTTCAGTAAACTGTAGAGACTGTACTGTTTCTAAAATAACGTTTGTGCATGGAAATGTTTTTCAACTTGGCGCTTTATCCACTATTTCTACCTCACCCCATTAAATGCAAGAGATATTTTAAAGTGATAAATACTACTTTTACAATAAAAAATGTTTGCGTTTTTACAATTCAAGATAATTAGCATAAACCTTAGCAGAGGACATAACTAGGTGACTATGTGAGAGGAAATGCATGCCTTAACCTTAGCCGCAAAGGTCTTTCGGATATATCTTTTACAACTAACATTCAATACTAATGCACTTAACATACCGCAGCGTAGGTTGCGACACTGTATGCAAGTACTGTGGCATGTTTTATTAAGTAATTACAGGCCTGAGGTTACATTATTCACACACCTTTAATACTTTTTTCTAACCAATACAGTTTACAGTTGAAAAATTGTACAGTTAACATACATAAATAAGTAAATTATAATTATTATCTGGACTCGTGTAAGCGAGGTATGTTATGCTATTTAAAAAAAAAAGTCTTAAAATAATCATTATATACAAATATTAAATCGTCTTTTTAAATTGAAAATAAATTACTAAAAATATATATATATATATAATAAAGATATACCGTTAAGATATTTTATTACACAAAATAATTGCAGAGTTGTGGCAATATTAGAGGCCGTCGTGCACGCCTGGAAAAGCAGAAGTAGACTAAACCCTCAATACCCCGACCGTCCTTTAACCTGCAATACTGTACTGTACTGCGGGTTTAGTCAACACACAACGTGTTCAGGCGTTATACATACTGTCATATCCTGGATATAAGTAAACCAATAATTTATATAAACTACACCGGAAAGTATTAAATATAAATTTTTATTAATCAATAAATGAATATTCCATTTCACAATTTAATTAGTTCATCAATTACATTTAAAATTAATTTATAACTGTTTTGGGGTCAAGTGTATTTATAAACATTTTTTATTGTATTTCTACTAAATGTAACAAATGTATTTATTTATTATTACTTAAATGAAACACATACAATTAGTACATTAATGAGAGAAGAGAATGTTTTATATATACATATATAAATATTTGTATATACATATACATATACATATATAAATGTTTTATATATACATATATATATATATATATATATATATATATATATATATATATATATATATATATAATATTATATATATTTTTGAGTTAACATCTATTTAATAATAGCCAACATGATAGCACTAACCGACATTATAATATGAAATATATCTAAGGAATAGAAACATTGTTTTTTTTACCTATCATATTGACATATAGCTACAATAATGGATAACTTTAAATGAAAATTATTTAGTTATCTCCGATGCCAATCATTAAATTTAGTCTTCCTTTTAATTTTGTTTTCGTAGTTTTGACAAAAATAGCGTTTATGTTAATTAAAAACAATGTTGAATTAACTAAAAATTAATAAACAGCCACACTTAATCCTCAATTACAACTAATTAAGTGCAGAATAAAATATTTTATTAATTGATATTTTCTAAAAAATACTATATTGCATTGCCTGACAATAAACTCTCCTACAGTCAACATAACTTTTTTTTCTTCTGATTAAAATTTTTCTTCCCAGAAAAAAGCTATTTAATAGGATTATATTGATCGAATTTTTAAAACGCTTGCAACTTTTACTTTCTTTTTCTTTTTCTTAACTATAACCACTCGTTTGTAATTTAATATAATTTCGGATATGAATGGATTTTCTATAATTAATTATGGTATACAATCAAATTAATTAATACATTGAAAACTTTAACAATAATATGTCTTATAGAACCCGAAAGTTCGATGTAGATACAACCAATGGCTTCTTGCGAAGTCCAGTAAACTTTAGAAATATTTTTAAAAAAATCATACTTGAACTATTTTTCGGAACGTCTTATAAGATTCCAGCATATAATAGGTACAAATTACAATTATTCAGTATACAATATAATAGAGTAGAAAAATAATTTTATTCTGAGACCAAGTCTCCTAAGAATAACAGAGGTGTACACACTTTAATGAACACGTATCTATTTAAGACAAATTAAACGAATAAAAATGCAGAAAATATATTTTAAGAGCGAATTCGAGTATATTGTTAAAATGGTACTTGTGTATTTTTAAATGGGCAGTAAAAACGACTTGATCTTTTGTTTTTACGTAATTTTAGGAGCTCTTAAAGTCGAATGATCGTCCTTGAATTGTATTTGTTAAAATGGTTGTTGTAAAAGTAACATATCCGCGATTATCATGCCAAAGCGTGAAAGGTGAAGTGCTACTATTTGTATATTTTAAGTTTTATTTTCCATTGTTTAAAATATTTACATGTTAAGTCTCATGTCTGCTTGTCAAGTAAGTATTGCAGTGTCTTTAGTAAGTTATACATACATCACTTCTCAAAGCACTTAATTTTAATTTTATTTTCGATTTTAATATCTTTCCATTTACAATGATAATTATAATCATATAAATGAATAACAGAAAATAACAAATAACAACATTAACAAAAGCATCTAATAATATGCCTATATAAAGTTAACTTACAATTTTTGAAAATAACTGAGATACGAAAAATAATTATCATAGAAAGTATACAACTTCGACAAAAATGATTACCAAAAAGAACATACAGAACAGTAGAGTTCAGATGTTAATTCTTGTCACATAATATACTGAATTATTTACATGTATCTTTCTATTATTACGTATTATTTCATTTCCAATTTAATACTTATTTTATGTGTCTTTTAAGCAGTAGACAGTTTAAAAAACAAAATTTTAAATTTACTGATATGAATTCCCAATTATGATTGGGTACACATACACTTATTTGCTGGGTGAGCCCAAAGAATATCGTCATATCTCACCGGACCCGACCAAGGCTGTCAACAGATTGAACGATTTATCTGCCACAGCCGGAGAAGAACCCGGAACCTTTGCATAGCAACTTAGCGCTGAACCCACTATTCTACCTCACCTCCATTAAATGCAAGATATATAATAAAGTGATAAATACTACTTTAACAATAAAGTATTATAGCCTTATTACAATTTCAGGTAATTAGCATAAACTTTAACAGACGACCTAACTAGGTGACAATGTGAGAGGAAATACATGCCCTAACCTTAGCCGCAAAGGTCTTTCGGATATTTATCTTTAACAACTAACATTCAACACTAATCCACTCAACATACCGGAGTGCAGGTTGCGACATTGGCTGCAAGTATTGTGGCTTGTTTTATTAAGTAATTACAGGCATGAGGTTACATTATTAACTACATTAAATACTTGTTTCAAACCAATACAATTACAGCTGAAAAATATTTAAAGTATACATAATAAGTATACGTAATATACTTAAATAAGTTAATTATAATTATTTGGACTCATTTTTTTCCCTTTCAAGGACCGTTTATTTATTATCACATTAAGTACTACATGTAGTATACTATGTGCCTATAAATACATTTTTGCAATAAGGATTAATAACATATTTGATAATTAAAATATATACAAAAAGCATTTATTCTTATATCCTACTACAATTAACAAAATTAAAATTATAAAATAAGTATCTATTGTTTACAATATATAAATATTATTAATTTAAGGTCAACTTTTAAAAGTCTATGTTGTAATGAATCTAAAGATGTTTTGCTCTTACAATTATAGAAATAATTAATTTAGACTTTCCCATTCATACAGTTGTCAGTCATAAATTATATGTTTGAATTTATGTTCTTCTTCGTCTATTGAACAAGTATTGTCATTAATTATGAGAATTCTGTGTAAGTATGATTTGTTATGCACATGTTCAGATAAAACATATGTCAGTTTGTAATTTGTGGATTTTATTAATTTTTAGTTATTGGTTGTCAGTTTTGGAGTAAACCTATGCAAACTATGAGATTTATTTGAAACTTTTCACCGATCGTTCCGTCTCAAAATTAATTCTTCCCAAATATTGAATTGGTGAACGATGTAGGTCTTTTGTGAAAAGATGGAGATAAATCACTTTGTGCTGCCTCTTTTGCTAATTTATCAGTAAGCTTGTCATGTATGTTTGCGTTTAGAACTGATTGTATCAGGATGTTGTTGTCTGTGTATGACGATGTCTGTATGTATGTTTGTCAGAAGGTAAAAAAGGAATTCAGTCGCTTTTACGATTCATGTAAAAGGAGTATGTTAAAAAAAGTATGCTGATCTTTTGTACGGCCTTTTAGTAAGCACAAATTAAATGGAAAAGCTTATAAAAATCCAAATATAAAATTTCATGGACTTATAAGTAGCCTCGCCAGCCTTGAAGATACGCTGGTTGGCTGAATACATTGGCGGAAATACCGCAACTGTCTCATTATCGGAAATGCTCCTTATAACAGTCGTTAGTCCTTAAACCGATTCGCTATCGAATACATTAACATTTCGCACATGTTAGCCGTGAGATCATGTGTCTTCGATGGCGCATGTTTGACTCATCCATCGCTTTCAACTTTTAATTGCCCTAAGAATATAGCGCTCTCAACTCGGGGTCTTGGCTTCGCCCTACGTGCCTGGCATAAGCAACCTTTAATTAGTAAGGTTGCTTCGATTATATTCCCAATTAATGCGAGTAGAGTCCTGAAGAGGAAATATGTAGTTAGGAAGTGAATGATTTTGGATGGTATGGGAGCTTATGACTCCACCAACAGGAATGAAAGGATACCAATCGTATATGGTTGGATTATCCCTAGAAACACTGCAATCCAGAGCAATTAGCCAGAAATAATTCCATTTTATTCAACTGTGAACCGTTTTCATATTTAAAAATACAATTCCTACTGAAATTTGCTACCTCAAAAGATGTACAGTCTACAAATAGGCCCTTTCACTTGAGATGGAATCTTATATGTAATTTCAAGTATATCTGTTTTAGTTGAAACTTCACCAGAACAACGGAAGTCGGTATCAATAATGATTCTAAATATTCTGAAAAAAAATCATTAATACAATTTAAAAAACCTGCAGCAAAATAGCCCATGAAGGGTCTTGGGTACAGTGCATGGTATAGACTACACAGTTTCTAAATCAACCATTGTGCAGGGAAGTGATTTGTATGAGATCATGCATAACCGCCATAGTTTACACCCAATCAAAGGTACCCACTTAACGAGGCAGGTCTCTATACCTACATGATCAAAATCTGGATATTTACAGATTAAATAACAATACACAGAAAGCATGTAATTAACTGGTTTATACTCTTACGAGTAGAACTTATTTCTTTGGGCGACCATATAAATATGAATTCAATGAAATATTACAATATGCACCTTAGATTTTTTAAATTATTTAATCTGTTAAAACCTACGGAAGGGACCCAAGATGTCCTAAGATCCTCCTGGGGCTTCTATTCTTCTCACTAAGTAAGTATTATATTGTTACCCTTAATGGGAAAAAGGCCGGTGATTAAGCATGATATCGACCAAAAAGCCTCTTAGCAAAACGATTGGAGACAATTACCCATCATAGGCTATAATGGTATTGATTTTATAAACATTGTATAAATATAAAAGCATTTTCTACGCAATTATTCATATTTGTCCCTAAATTATAGCTCACAGAAGTATAAACTAACTAATTATATGCATGTATATATTGTTACTTAGTATGAAAATAGGCGTAAATCGGCCCTGTGCGATATGGAGACCCTCTTGGGGCTGTTCAAGGTTATGGAAGGTGGTTTTCCTTTACTAGGAAAAAACTCTGGTGGTTGAGAGTAAACTCGGCCTAAAAACCTACCTGTACGTTGGCTTGGATACAAAATACCGTGTAAACAGTCCGTTACGCTTAGTAAGTCAAGTAGTAAAGGTTTAATTTTTTTGGTGAAACCTTAAATAAATAGAAATATATCAAAAAGAATACATGACGCATATTATACGTAATGGTGACTGAACATATACATCCCTAATAAGAAAATACTAATAAACTAAAAGCATTTTATGTATTGATATTTTTTAAACAAATGGTTTTAACGATTCTAAAAATAGTTCATAAATATACCCCGACAGACGGAACGCGTTGCTACTGCGCAGTAATAAATAGACCGACGAAACTGAGAGTCATTCCTCTACTCTTTCAAATGTCAACTGTGACGGGCGCCACATGACGTGAAGGAAGGTCTGCGATGGAGAACTGCACCGGTGTTACTAGCCTTGGTAGCCTGCATAAATATCTCTTAACTTGGAGCTGGATCCAAGGTTGTACCGCCGGCCATTAAGTGCATTCACGGCGAAAATATCGCGTATCACATATCGAAAAAGACTTTATGATTTAGTCACTTTACAAAAAAAATAAAATAAGCAGTTATGTGGCCAGCAAGCAACACGTCACGAGCATGTCGGTGAAGTGAAGTTTTTCCTTTCCCAAGAATCACTAAACGCGGCTAAGAAAGTTTTCACTTGAAAATTTGTGATTCGTAGATCTACTAATTAAGATTCGTAGTCGCTAATTAAATGCATAAAGTAAGAACGCAAACGTTATCCAAGCAAGGGATCTATTATTATTCGTAAATACGAGAAGAACACGCTGTTAATTTATCTTGAGTTACATTGTAAAGCCCTAAGAGGCGATGGCTATCTGCCTATGAGCGGATATAAGGTTCTTAAAAGACATTTGTTGTCGCTAGAATATATAGAGATAATATCAGCTCCGAGCCCTCTCCAATCATTCAGCCGACACTAAGGCCATTATAGTCCCATATTACCACTACACTTATTACCATAATACAGTGCAAAAGTTCATGTTAGGAGATCCTTCGGTACCTGAAGATATCCAAGAGATATTCGATAGTTTCATATTAAATGACGGTTTTCCTCTCGTATTCAATCCTTACAATCCAAAATCCTCCGTAAAATCCACAATGTTCCTATTTTGTCACGAACAAAGTAATCCATAATAACCTTAATGTCCCCAGTAATGTAAAATTTTCAAATCCAGAACTGATAAATTTAGGGTTTTGTGACGAATATAAACTCACATTTTTTTCAATTATTATTATTTTCAGAATTTGTACAAATTTCAGATGGAGAAAAGTCTGACAAGGCGAGTGTTGGAGTACTTCGTAACCTATCTCGATTAATTTTTTCACTGCACGACGTTAAATGTGATGTCTGGTATTTTCGTTCATCTGACTGACCTCTACAGGTTGTTTTTGATAAGTTTCTATAACTTTATGTCAATATACCTGCAGTATGATGCGGATGTTATGGTTTCACCTCTGGGTAGAAAGGAGAAATGAATCATTCACAGTTTGATTATTTATTTATGAATTAATCTGTTTCGCCAGCTGAAAAATTCTATTGCCACATTCGAATTGTTTGTTCAGTTTTTGAATTTACGAACGTAAATAACATGAGGGAATTTTCTACACAAAAATATTTCCGACCCATTTACACGTTTGCTATAAGTTATAATTGTTATAAGTTTGACTGCGTCGGTTGCAGATAAAAAGAAAACACATATTTCAAGCATCCTCCAAACTGGAAAACAGTTTTTAAAATTTATTGTCGTTAATAGTTCTAAAAACGTACTTATGTGCGCAGCATCACTTTTAACAAAAACAAGAAGTTCTTTTACCCAAAAATGTACACGTCCCTTGAATTTATTTTATAAACAAATAGGAGTTCCTTTTTTCCGCCTGGTAGTGAAATAAAAATAACCCACATATTTCGCTTTTTTCCGATTGTTGAGAAAATAAAATTGCCATTGGGATTTTTCGAAATGTGTTCTTGGCGTTTTTCTTTAGATAAATTCAGTTTTTTACAAACCGTTCTTATGGTTGGTTGGTTGTTCAAAATTCGAGGCGTAAAACTAATTGGTCATCAAGGCCTTAGTTTAGTTTAGTACATACATTATTTATAGTCGTTTTTTAGTTACCATTTTTACAAAACCGGAATAAAAAAAAATGAAAAGAATAATTAAATAAAAATTAATGCAAAAAATGTATAATATATAATGAAGAAAAGAGAAAAATGTAGAAGATAACTGTATTAGATATTAAGAGCGTGGAAAAATTCCAACGAAAAGCCCTTAAGTCTCCAAACTAAAACAGAAATTGAAATTATCTGTCCAATATTTCGCCTATTCAGGCATCCTCAGGGTAGATAGAGAAAAAAACAAAAGAACAAAAACAAAACAAAACATTAATAATGCACCTAAGAAGCATCCCACCACCTCCAAGGCTCAAATGCAACAGATGATTCATTATTCATGTTTTGTTTTGTTTTTGTTTTTTTCTTTGTCTACCCTGAGGATGCCTGAATAGTCGAAATATCGGACAAATATTTTCAATTTCTGTTGAAGAAATTGGTCCGGGTAGAGGTCACTGAATGAAATTCTCAAGTAATTTCAGATGATATTTATTGTTAGCCAACGTTTCGACCTACGTTGTAGGTCTTCTTCAGGGCTATAAGCAAAATACAGACAATTTTAGAAAGCGGTATGAATATATTAAAACATTTTAAATATAGATAAACTAAAAGAAGGTGAATACAGGCAAAAATTGATAATTATGTGTAATAATGATGATAAAAATTGATAAAGGTGTACAGTAAAGTAATTATGAAGGTTAAAATGTAGAAAATAATAATAAAACATGAAGAAAATAATAATAAAACAGAAAGTGTTGACAGTTAAAAAAATAAGGTATTACAGATAAATAAAAACTGAATATACAATAGGAATGTGAAATGATATGGGTAAATTAGAAAGTGATAAGAATTACGCCCTAAAATTATAGGTAATAAAAAAGAAGAAATAAAAATTGTAAAATTATAAAAATCTAGAAACGAATTATATAAAATAGAATAAAATTGAAAATAAAAATTATTTTAGAAAATACAGTATTAATATTAATAGGTAGAAAATACTTTATACTAGTGTAAAGAATATTAATTGCATAAGAGAATGTAAGAAGACAGTTTATAAAAATGTAAAATATCAATTGTATAAAAGTGATAATACAATCAGGCTATATTGGACTAATTAACAGGCTAATAACAGGCTATATTGGAATTATGATATATATTGATGAATATTTAGGGTGGTATATAGATAACTAAAACAACTTAAGGGGTTTTCGTTGGAATTTTTCCACGGTCTTAACATTCATGTAAGGTTTCTTTTTATTTTTCAATATTTGTATTAGATAATCTTAATTAATCCTACTTTTGATAGAAATGTGATGACCTTATTAATGTATTCTTCCTCATTTCCCAATATCATGGATACATTGGTAGGTAGAGCTATGTTATCCATCGCTTTTTTGTAAAAGGTACATCCTTCTAAGATATGGGCGATTGACAAGCTCTCGTTGCACTTATCGCATGTTGGCGGGTTTTCTTTAGTAATAAAGTGAGTGTGGGTAAGCCTTGTATGCCCTATCTTAAGTCGAGTAAGGACCACTTCCTCTCATCGGATGTCACGACAGGAGCTGCTCCATGGTCTAACATCAGTTTTTATATGCTTCAATCTACTTATATATAATAAAAGTCGCAATCAATGTTTTATAACAGAAAGGTAATGCAATACGATAAGTACGCATTTTTACAGCAACTTTATTGTATTTTCCCTTTTAATATGCTTCCATAAAAATGTAGCATGAAACCACTTCTAAATCATTTTACAAGCTTACAGATTTCGAAATCTTCTTAGAGTTTTCTTTGTATTAGATGGTATTTTTTATGTAAATTATTTATAATATGAACAAACATTTAATTCGATTTTCATTAGCAATATACACGTTTAAAAAACAGTTATTTTTAATTTAATCCCCTTGATATAATTTTCAGTACTAAAAAAAATTATTTTCTCCAATAGTGCTAAACTATTGGACCAAACACTTGTCGATATTTTTCATTAAATAAATTCTTCTGCACCCGACAAATTGTTAATAGGGGCAAATTACCTTAGATTTTCTAAATCTAAAAGTAACAAACCAATCTAGAATTAGAATCTATATTCAAACTGACTAAGGGTTTCATTATGTATTACCATTACCATAGTCTATCTATGTTCTGTAATTTATAATTGCAAATAATTATTAAAAATTATAAAATCAATCAATAATTCATAAGCCGGTCGGTCTAACAAAGCTTTGTTGTAGATAATATAGGAAATATAATTTAAACCATTAAAGTAAAGAAAAAAAGACGTATCTTTTTGTCGGATCTAGCCCAGCACCTTTGGCTTATTTATCTCATGCTGTCAGTCTCAGGGTCGGTTAGAAATGATGGAACACCAAAAATTATAATGATTCGATCTCTAATATATCATTATTATGACAAATTATATATTTATTAAATTAGAGTTATTTATTACTTATTATATAGTTAATGACGGGGGAAAAATCTCGACAAATTGTTAGAGGAAGCTAAACAGCGCTGAGGTAGTAATTCATGCTATAATCTGATTAAAAACGATTTTTTTTTTTTTTTTTTAAAGAAGAAGAAAGAGAAAGACATACTTTACAGACAGAAAGACTTTATTTTTATAGAAATACTCTTTTGCAGAATACATCATCTATTTGTCTATAAATGTACTTCAAATGCAATCTTTACTACATTTATTGCTTTTAATGCCTGATGATGATGATGTTGTTGTTAAGGATCTTATTAATAATTAATTAAACTATTTTAAATTATTTTTGTACAGTTGGATAATTCTGACATACCAACCATTAAAATTAAAAGTATTAGGAGTCATGAATAATCGCTTAGGAAATCTATTTTTCTCAACAACCAAGTTTTTACGAAAATTAAAAATAAAATTATCATGGTATCAACGAATCAAATAACAAAAATGATTAATCCTTTTACCAAAAATTAGACGAATACATTGGTATTTTTTTAAATTTCTTTTTATTCACTATTAAATATAGTCCAACTAATATTTGATACATAAATATGATGATTCCAATAATGAAAAAATAATAATTAAAAATTTATACCATAACGCTGGACTGGTGGGAAAAAAAAAATGAAAAGTAATAAATTGGAGAAAATTACTCATATCTATCTCCTCCCCCTAAAGTATACATATGATATGTTTTTTATTACATATTAAATTAACTATTAATTATAAACCTAATACATATTACTTAAGCATATTATTACAGACATTAAGGACTCACCTCTGTATTTTCAGATTCCTCCTTAGTTGTATCTTCGGTTGTTGTTGTTGTGACTTTAGGGCCTGAGTCTACCACAACTTTACCGTCTTTAAGAAGAACTTCGCGCTGGACACGAGTGGCGATCTGTCTTTTTGTAACTACTTCGGTTTTCTTTTTTCGAATCCACTCTTCTGCAAAAAAACAAAAAAAAAAATTGCATTAGTAAAAAAACAAAGAACAAATACCACTGATAGAGAACGATTTTTTTATTAAAGTTCAGTTTATTTTTGAGTTAAATGAAAATAAACAAATTTTATAACCTTTATTACATGTTCATTTTTACATATTTATGTTCGGAAGTTTGATAAAAATGAATTTAATTAATTCAAAGTAATTAATACAAACGATCGTTTTAAGAAAGTCCACTCTTAATGAATATACTTTGGAAATTGATCATGTTAAGCAAAAAATTTATTTTATTGTATTTATATAAAAACAACAAAGATATAATGGATGGAATTGGGTATCGTCTGCTGATACGATTTTTATTAATACAAGTTTATTGGGAATAAGATATTTAAAAATAATTATTAATATATTCTGAATTAAAATAAGCACTGAAAAATATTCTTCCTTGAAAAAAAATCTGTACCACTACAACCCGTGAAGGGTCTGGGGTTCAGTACAAGGTAGAGACTGTACAGTTTCATGGACAACGGTTCTGCAAGGGGGTGACTTGTCCTAGGTCATGCTCAACCGCCAGATTTTTCATCCTTATTTTGGGTACCCTATTTTTATATTATAGAGGTTTGGTGATCCTCAGGAGAGTTCTAGATCCCGTATGATCCATCTCTCGCTGCAAACAGACTAAATAAAAGTACTGCCTGCGGCGGGATTTGAACCAGGATTTCCGGCATGGCAACTCAGTGCTCTACCACTGAAAAAACAATATCATAACTAAAAAAACAACAACTAATTTTTCAGAGGTATTTGAAAGAAGTTCAATCCGAGTTTAAAAATAAAGAGGTATTTAGGTAAAGTAAAGCATTCCAATAGTAATGACGGTATTGACATTACTTTATTAACTATTATAAAATTTTAAAAAGTTTTTTACCGCCTTCAGTGGACTCAGTCTATGTAACGCCTTAAAATGCTGAAAGGTAACAGAAGGCTTTTGTTTATATAGAAGCATTTGCAGTTATTTGTTGTAAATTTGTATTTATATTGGAAATAAAATTTTGGAGGATATAAAAAATAAATAATAAAAGCTTGAAACATTGTTGAATTTAACTCTGATAATTTCAATAATTTAAGTTCAAACATGATACAAATCTAAATATGACTTTATTTTTTAAAAACATGTTAGGAATGGAATCGCTACTGAAGGCTAAATTAAAAAATGTAATTTTTTTATTTAATTCGTTGTTCTTTTAAAGGAGCAATATATTATACTAATTAACTATTTATTAACAGCATTTTAATTGCAACCAGATTTTGTAAAACTTATTGTTTCCGAGCGGATTTTATGTCATGTCTTCAATAATTTTACATGTAACGAATATAATAATAATTATAATAATAATGATCGGATAAGTTGCATGATAAAAGCATTCTGAAGGAAAAAAGGAAATGAGTCATGTAGGTTCTATATCCTTAATGCTATCTCAGAGGATTCACCTCGAGGCGATTCTTGGGCGGTTCGATGGATCACAAGGAACAGGATTCAGGCAATTCAGATAATTGTTCACGGGGATTTACTTCGTTACTCATCTCAAAGAAGCCATTATTTTTTTTCTAAACATTACTGTAATGATTATTTTTTAAGAATGTTGTTACTTACAATCCGATAAGTTAAGTAGTTATTACATACAATTTCGGATTAAAAGACCGTAACAGATCAGTTTTGAATGATACCTCATATTGGTAAATATTGAAAAAAAATAGTGATATAATACATTGACTAGGTTTATTATTTTCCGAGGGCGGGGTAAACTCCAGTGTGTTGAGGGTTGAATTGCGGTGCTGAAGCTCACAAGATCAAATCCAGGCGTGGGAGATAACTTATCATAGAAACTATATAAAATGGAAACCCTTACCTAGGAAAAAACTCTTGTCATGAGTGATTTCGACAAAATCATGTCCAAGCATAACCGTTGGCTTAGAAACAGTATAGTCTCTACTAAATAATGAACCCAAGACTCAAGTGGTACAATATTTTTTTAATGATTTTTCAAATATATTTGACTAAATTAAGTTTCGTCTTACACAGAATTAGATTGAGGAGTAGAAATAACTTAGATATTATTTCAATTTCTCGAATAAGTAAAGAATTGCGAAATAGGCAAACATTGATATTGTACCTATAATGATGATTTATATATACAGGGAATTTCAAAATTTCTGTGATAAAATCATTTAATATAAATTTTATTAAATAGGGACCGGATACAAATTAAAGAAAACTTAGGCTTAGTTACGTCAACACCCATAAAATCCAGATTCCATTCAATCTCAATGTAACACGTAAGATTTGTATTTTTTTATTGCTTAGTTTTTAAAGCGCTTAGGGTGGAGGGCTGAGCAGCTATGTCGAAGGTTCAAATTCGGCTGAGGCAGATACCTAAATTATTTAATTTATTTAAAGTTGGACCCTGTGGGATCTGAAGACCCTCCTGCGGCTCTCACAGCCTCTATAAAGTAGAAACCCTTAATTGGGAAAAACCTGGCGGTTGAGACAGTTCTCGGAACAATCCTGTCTCTGCACAACTGATGTCCAACAGCATTAAAGTCTCTACCTTTTACTGATCATAGGTTGCAGTGGTACAATTATCTTTTTCACGATTATTTTATATTTATTTTAAGAATTTATCCCTATATACATTTTTTTTTAAAATTACACACGATATTTCATTTTAATACTATTGAAAAGATAAATGTAATCAATAATAGCCATTGACACTCAATAAAACTGAAAGTCACGAGACCTAATTAATTACATTATAATGTTAAAGATACCGAAGCCTCGTTTCGCAATAAATTGCTCAAGTTTCTTGGTAGAGACGTATCTCCGGAATCAGATAAGTCGATACAGCTCGCCACTCAACCCGGTGTAAGATAATGATTTTTGAATGACAGTTTGTCAGTAATGAGAGGTTCCTACCCCTCGGGTGGAATGGAATCACTTTGATGGCGCCGATGAGTGGCTACAAGAAGGATGGCCAGGAAGTGATCATCTCAGGTTCAAAATAACTTCACGGGATCCGAAAAAAAAAAAATAAATAATATTACGAGCTTAATCATCTCTTTGTATTGCCTGGAATTTAGCTAAACATTAGAGGTTTCATTACCGGCTATTATGATAGCTTATTTATAGAACCAACCCTTATACGTACCAGCTAGGGGCGATAAATAGTGGGAAAAGTTTCAATATTAGAAGAATTTTTTCAGCATCCCTTGTGTTGTACGAACAACTATTGTTACTTGATATGCCACTTACGGACGATAAGGGTTAAATGGTTAAGCACCGATTCGAATCCTTCGAATATATTTTAATTAGAGTTCTAAGTGTTAAAAATTTAGTACCTGTAGTGGGTTTAGTACCTGGTAGAGACTGTAGAGGGAGGTGAATTGTTCGAGATCACGCACAACCACCAGGTTTTTCCTCCAAATGGTTACCACTTTATAAAGGCTGAGTGAGGCCCAGGAGGATTTTTTCAGTCATTAACAGATCAAATAAATTATCTCAACAACCGGATTTGAACATAGGACCTTCGGCACGGCAACTCAGCGCTCTATCACTAAGCTACTTATATTGTGGAATAAAAGGAAAGTGGCCAGTAAATGTCCAGTGGTTATCATACTAATATAAATGCGAAAGTTTGTATGTTTGTCTCTCTTTCACGCAAAAACTACTGAACGGATTTGGTTGAAACTTTACAGTAATACAGGTTATACATCAGAATCACACATAGACTGTAGCAAGGGCGGATTAAGGGGGGGCATGGGGGCACGTGTGTCCCCCCCCCCCTCAGACAGTTTTTTAGGTACTGTGGAGAATCCATTATAGTACATAATTAAAGGCAAATCACATGATAATAGTTGTTAAAATAACAGAAAGAACATAAGTGAAACTATTGTTTTGATATCCTACTAATATTATAAATGCGAAAGTTTGTATGTATATTTGTTACTGATTCACGCAAAAACTACAGAAAGAATTTGAATAAAACTCAACAGTAATATAGGTTATACATCATAATAACACATAGCCTACATCAAGAGCAGATTTAGGGGGGGGGGGCACGTGCTGACAGTTTTTTGTGTTCTGTGGAGAATCCATTTTAGTACATAATTATAGGCAAATCAGGAACTTAGCATCTTGAAATTTGCAGGTAGATTCTTTGTATAATTTAAGAAAGATATTTGGATAATTCCACCCCTAAGGGTTTCCCCCTTAATATATTAGGAGTTAATTAAAGACTGTATGGAATCCATCAGTTTTGAAATTAGACATTTGAAATTTTGGATGTACGAGTAACTTATAGTTAAAAAAAAAAAAATTAAATTATTTATTTAAAATGATATGTCACGAAACTTTATGTGGCATACCAAATTCCATGCGAACGAAGCCGCGCAAAGCTAAAGAGCAAAAGCTAGTCTAAATATATATCTAACAGAAAAATCAGATTAACATAGAAATATCGTTTGTGAGAGCACAAAAATTAGTGATCGCCGAATGAAATGGAATGAAGAAATGTTTGATTGGAAGTGTGTGACCTATCTTTTGTTCAAAGTCAAAGTTAAGTGTAGGAATTTTTATTTCATTACATAAATATGTTTTTCAATGGAAATTCTCCTTGCATAATTAGATTCGGAGAAGAAATTAAACGTTCCTGAAACCTCTTCGTTGAAATGATGTCGATAATTTTTTTTAACTTACAGGATGACTTGGAAGGTTGTAAACGAAACCACAAATCACGGATGGAAAACCAGGAGCTATAAGTCTTAAAAAAGAAATCTAAATCGGATCCTATTAAATTTATAGAGCTGTCAAAGATGGGCGCTTAGCGGGCTAATTGGGCGGGGAAGGGGGATTAGCTTTCGCCGAAGAGAGAGTGGAGGATATTAGGAAGATGGTTCCGTCCCAGCCGCTTCATGAATATATATGTTTAGTCCCTAATTGGGGCAGAACGGCCATGCTACCGCGGATTCGACTGGTTTCGAGTATTGTGTGAAAGTGATCTAGCATTAGGGGGACAAGAATTGTCACAGCCATATATGGTCCGTTCTTATCAGCTCTATCAGCCCTATGATACAAGGGATAGATAGATGTAAGATAACGAGTGGGATTATTATAAAACAAAAGTAGGAAAAAATAAAAAGTTTATTACATGATATAGGATATTATAAGCATTCATTAAATAAAACCATGTGATGCACTACACTATAAGATACCACAATATAATTCGTGACTCGTGATAAAGATAATGAGGTCATGAGTCCTGGCGAATTGTCAAAGCTAAGTGTGGTTTGCCGTAAAATAATATTTAATTTATTTCGCGCTATTAAAAATTTAAATATCATTCGACAGATTCCCAACACGATTCAACGATCGATGTTGAGTGAAGGAATCATTGGAACTTAGGGTAAGAAGTGAAATTTTAGAAATAAGCAAAAAGAAAACGACACGTTTTAAGAAGATAACTACCCGCAAGACTTGGAAAAACATTAAAGTAACATTGACATAACAAAATTAATAAACACAAACGATTTATTAAAGCTTTCAGAAAAATGGTTTTCTCTCAATCCAAACAGAATAGATCGTTCTATCAATAAAGTCAGGTCTTAACATAAAATACATTGCTATTGGTCAAGCATTATTGCGCTGTACAAGAATTTTTGTAAAGTGAAGCTGTTTCTTGAAGTAGGGTTGCTCTGTACGTAGAGTGCCATATTACTGATACATTATACTGTTAATAACTGTAAATCAACTGCGATACACTGCAGGATAGTCTCTATAAAGCTGGTAATCTTAAATGTGGGAACAATCTGGCGAATAGATTACCACAACTGCTGGTTTATTACTACTAAATCCAATACCCTCCCTCCATCTACAGATATAGTTTTTTCAAAAATACTTATTTTCTTTGCGCCATTTAAAGCTATTAATTAATATTTTTTGTGATATTTATATATTTCACATTAGCAGTAAGACGCAATATCCACATCTGTAACTATTTAAGATGGCAGTATATCAATTTTTAAAATCTGTCTACCAAAATTTTATCCGATTATTCTTCATATCAAAATAACATTCAAAAGACATTAGAATGGCTGTTGTGGTATAAGTTTTTTTTTTAAGAAGCAGTTTCTCAAATCCCCGATTTCTTCACGAAACCCATCTATGCACGACGTCCTTGACGAAGCATAACATTAACAGAGTCAGCCGTATATATACGACATACTGCAGTACTTGAAGTAAATAAAAAAAAGTTGAAAACTAGATGTTCTCGTACACCAATAGAGTTACTTTACCAGAGGCTCACTACTGAAGACAAAGAAACATTAAGTAGGAGTGAGAATGGGCAAAATAAGAAGATGGTGAGGAAGATAATGAGCTTCGGAAACCCAAGGAGGATTAGATAACGCTGTAGGAGGAGTCCTCAATTGTTAAAAAGAAGAAGGCTCCGGGTGCGACTTGATATGGAAACCCAATCCTCTACAGTCCTCGCCATTGTAGTCTTCTAGCAGTCTTCTCGTATATTGTACCACTCCTCTTCTTCCCTACGTCCCTAGGAGGGTCGTTCTTATTTAGACAAAGTCACTAAATCCTGATTCAGAATAGCAAGTTAATTATATTAGTTACCTAACGTTTTCGCATATTTGTTGGCTGGTCGTAGCAAATCGGGCGATGCTAAAGTCTTGAATTTTGCCTATCCATGTATAATTAGATCCCTATCATATATTGTAATAATAATTAATAAATAAGTGATTGATATCTACTAAGACATATGGGCGCCGAACATGTGGAGAGGCGATTTCTGATCTAAGCCGACTGTGAAAAACAACCACAGAATCCATTTAGCATATATCCGGTTGTCAAGCTCTTGCTGGCAAGGATTATTTACTGAGACACAATAATGTGGCAAAATTGTTCACTAATAATCGGCCATGTAATTTAAAACTGTAGACAAGACCTACCCAAACTATAGGTACAACCTACAACATGAGGAATGTTCCTCAATATGAGGAAATCCGTAAAAAAAATCTTCTAGAGCTCCAAAATATTATTTCTATAAAGTACTAAGCAGGGAATGTCATCAATATGCTACTGATGTACATTACATGGAAGAGCAAGGTAAAAAATAATTATACGGCTATGTTCGTTTTCAAACAAAACAGTGGTTAAATGTGTTTTGGGTAGGAGATTTTTTTAAATGCGAAATACAGAAAATCTTCCACTCATTGTGCAGTCTAAACGTAAGACGGAGTTTTAAATTTATATAACGGATTTGCCTTAAATCAACTGAAGAAGGTTTGAAATTAAAAGGTAATTACAATGTGATTACAAGGAGAATGTGCATTGGTTGCGTTATGCAATGTGCATCAAAGTGCAGTGAATGAGCGTAGGCAACGCTGTAACTTGTCGAGCTGCATTCACCAAGGCTTCTCCAACACGTGACTCCGATCGTAATGCGTGATGTCATGCGCTGCAGCTTCTGAAGATTTGGTATCAAAATATCTTCTGTGTCTCAGGATAAACAGCCATTATGGTTAAAACATTAGTTCGACACTAAGATTGAACAAAGTGTATGATACACATTAACGATAATGAGTTAATAGGACCGCCCATTCTAACGATCATGTGATATAATTTTTGCGACTAACAATTAGGTACTTATTAAAATTTTCAAATAAATAATTTTAAGCATCATTTTACCTCTAGATTAGGGAAGGGTTATAGACTAAAGAAGTTGAAAGGAAAGAAACAAACATTCCTTTTGTAAGAAAAAAAAACACATTATAATTCATTAGTATGCTTAGGCTACAAAGAGCGATTGTGGGAAATAGCAAGTCTTTGAAACGGTAATGAGCTAATGTTCTTTTATTTTCCTTTATCGCACCTCAATGAACGATAAATAATGGAGGAAACAATGGCATGATGGCCATCCATCTAAATATTTTCTCAATACTCTTCCAGAACAAACGGTGACGAACATTCAGAAAAGATAAACTAGTAAAACATCGCTCAGCCAGCATAATAGGCACATTTGTCATCTCTTTCAACCGCCTGACCTTGAGGATGGGTCGAACGTGACTCCATGGTGAAGAATCGGAGGTCGGCGACAATAGAAAATGGCGGGGGCATTTAGCGGATGATTGTCCCATCACGACCAGGCGTTTCGGTAACACAATGATGGCCGTTTAATAAGGACCGAAATAGACAGAACCTCGGCCAAGGTCTCGAGTCAGTGTACTCCAGGCCTTCGCTCAAGAGCTAAATTGGGGTTCAAGGGTTCATGGTGAAAATGGAGAACAAAGTGTATTCCCACAGAGTGATAGATAGATAGAGAGAGAGAGAGAGAGAGAGAGAGAGGGAGAGAAAGAGAGAGATATCAAATACACAGAACTCAATGAAAGATCCTCATAGAGATTTTCAACGACCTGTATCCGGTAGCTTGTGTTTTAAATATTCTTGGCAATGATTACATACGATGACATTAATGCTCATGATTTATTAGCATACTTAAAACAATCATGAACTATTTCCCATCAGCTTCAACAGTATTTGCAAAAACATAGCAACTCTTTATTTCCGAATCATCAAACTGTTTTTTATAGATAATTATGAAATCGTCATACGATTTAGTGGTAAGAATAGATTGAAGGAAGAGAATTACATAACTCCATAATTATTGATACCAAGTGCATTAAATTGAATCGCATTAAAATAAAAGATTTTCTTAATCTGAAATTCAACTTGGTATTTGAAGAAGACTAGATTTGTTTTTGTAAGGAATATTCAAATAAGATGTAAGTTGTATTATTTTTCTAATCGATGGATTCCATTTTGAAATTAGAAATACGCTGTTGGGAACTCATTAAAGAACCCTATCCTAATTATACCTGGATTGGCAGAATTTAGAAATCCCACTGTAGCATCGTCTGATTAGCCATAGCAGCATAATGTATAAATGAATATACAACACCAAAGAAGTGGAAGATGATCCAAAAGTTTACAAAGATAGAGATGGTAAGATAGAGAACTGCTATTGGTTATTGCTCGTGTAATGGCCGAAGGAAGGATTTATTCGAGACTTATCCTTGTGAAGGCCGCTCACACAAGTCCTTGTTTTTGTCCCTCAAACAATCCCGGGTGCCGCTTATTTTCAGCCCGTTCCCTTTTAAAGTTACAGTTATTCCTTTATTTATTGTTGGTGATATTTTCTTTACCGTTTGCGGTATCTGAGACGCTTACTTATATAACCTGTTTATAAATAAAAACTAAATAAAACAAGAACTGAGCCATGTGACTGCCTCACATCTTGTTCAACAAGCGTGATTTTCACTTATCATTTATACTTGGAATTTCTACGTACATAATAAAAACTGTTTTCAGGTTTTATTCAGTTATATCAGTATAAACCCAGTCAAATATATATTTTAAATCCAGAATATAGTAATTTAAAGAATGATGTAAGCAGTTTGTGCGCATTTGGTTGGTTGGTTGTTGCAAGTTTGAGGCGTAAAACCGATTGGTCATCAACGAATTAGTTTAGTATAATCGTCTTTTAGTAAAATTTGCTATAAAAGCGGAATAAAAAAAATATGAAAAAATGTATAAATAAAGAAAAAAATAAAAAGTAGGGGATAACTGTAATAGATATTCTTAATTAAATCTTATTTTGATAGGAAGGTGATGACCTTATTAACGTACTTTTCTTCATTTTCCAATACCATTGGTACATAGGAAGATAGTCCCATTTTATGCATCGCCTTTTGTAAAATATGGGCTATTGTTAAGCTCTCGTTGCACTTATCGCAAGTTGGCGGGTTTTCTTTAGTAATAAAGTGAGTGTGGGTAAGCCTTGTATGCCCTATCTTAAGTCGAGTAAGGACCACTTCCTCTCATCGGATGTTACGACTGGATCTGCTCCATGGTCTAACATAAATTTTTTTTTTTCAATTCACTAGGAGGGATAAAGCCCATTAAGGATTGCCACTCTTGGAGTACAGCGTGGTAAAGCTAACTTGTGCAATATTTTCGAAATTCCATAGATATTACCTTAAAAAATAAATGAAAAACAAAAATATGATTAAAAGAAATTTATAATGGGAGCGAAAAAAGTATGCCACATGGCACACATGGGCTAGACAAGTTTGGATTAAAATATTTAATTTATACTAGGGCAATAAATTAAAGTTTCTCGATGTTTTTACATCATCCCATCCAAAAAAGCGAGGAATATTTTTTTGAATCATCGCCATTTTTTTTCTTTCAAAGAAACGCTTTGAAAGGACCGTTTAATCATTGACACATTCCATACTATATATATTATGTATTTAAATACATTTTTACAATAAGGATTAACAACATATTTGATAATTAAAATATATTAAAAAAACGATTAATTCTTATATCCTATTAGAATTAACAGAATTAAAATTATAAAAATGAGTAACTATGTTTTTTTTACAATGCATAAATATTATTAACTTGAGGTCAACTTTTCGAAATCTATTTGTTATTGAATTTAATGAATTCAGGCCGAAATGTATAACATATAGAAGATTCATTATATTATGCCATAAAAATAACGAAAAGTTTACAATAATAAATAAACAATTTCCGTATTAGAAAAAATATATATACTTAATAAATTATTCGAATAAAAATGTATTCAATAACTTCAACACACCAAAACATGTATAAATATAGGTCAGATTTAAAAAAAAAAAAGGCCAACTCAAATTTTAATGACATTAATTTCAAATATAAATCGCTCTTGCGTAGTAATTTCGAAAGGAAGAGTGTAGCTAGGCCCCCAATGACATCAGGGAATAATTACAGGAATTTCTAAATCAGAAACAGCCCATTACGAAACCCACACGAACGGGATGACATAGAAGTTAGCCATAGTGATAATAAAATGTATAGTATTTGAGTTGAGCGAGGAAGAGTAGTTATGCGAATAGTTAGGGCCACAAGTAGGAACCAGTTTGCTACAGCAGCCGACCAGTTATCTCAAACTGGTCCCCGCCATCACAAGCACTCTATAACAATGTTATTAGCAGGGCCTCGTAGTGTTATCGGCAGTAAAGTGTTTTCAAGAAGAGGCTAACTAGGATTAATTTAGAGATTCCCTCTATCCTCAGAAATTCATAATGAGATCGTATGAGGAGGAATAATTCGAAAAGTGAAAAATTTAAATAATAATAGATCTATTGAATATTTAAAGAGAATATATTGGCAATAAACCAACCAAAATCAAATAGATACTGTTTAGCGGGTGGCCCATTCTTCGGAGGGGACGTAAAACTGCATAGACCAGAGCCTAAGCAGTGACAAGTACTCGTTAAAGATCCCTATCACATTAACACAAAATTTAGGGCTCGCACTGGAGCATCGTGGACGCCATAGTACTTATAGCATAAAATTAAGTTAAATAAATAAACCAACCATTGATCTACACAAAAAAAACTCTACCACCATAATACATGAATTGTATGGTTCAGTACTAAGTTATTTGGTCGAGATCATTCTCAACTGTAACGTTTTCCACCAATTAAGGGTACACTATAGAACTGGTCGATTCCAGGTCCATGGCTCTACAGGAACTCCAAAATTATAACACTGCCCATTATTGAACTGTCGTAAAAAAGGAATGCTTCTTCGCCAGTGAATGTCTCTCGATGAACTATGGTCCCAAAAACCTGGAAGTCTTGGAAGGAAGAATTCTAGGAAAAATCATGGGTAACGTTCAGACTGAAGACAAATGGAAACTGCGAAGTAACATAGAAATATACCAGAAAGTCGATACTAGGGCAAATTGGACTTTCTTGGAAGAAGACAAGGACAATATAGACTAAGGAAGTAAAAAAGATTTGGAACAGTTGAACATTACAGTGTCTCAGATGCTAGAAGGAAGTGGATTTAGAAACAAAGTGAAAAATCAGGAGGATGAAGAAAAAGCAGAGAACATAGGACGAAGCTGGACTACTAAAAGAAACGTGCCAGTGAACGCATGAAGGAATATTGGAAACAGAGAAAACTCCAGCAAAAAAATATAGTTGTGACGTCATCTAATGTGCTATTGCGAAAAAAAATAACAATTCTTATTATAAAGAAGAAGAGCAAAGAACCCACAAGAAGGAACAGATTATTTTTAAAACAAGAAACATGAGGAATTGCCCTTCCAGCGCGGCCCTGTCCATCTTGTAGCCATTGATAGCGGATCATTAATTTTTTTTTCCATTCTTTCGAACTGGTAATTTACTTTCTGTTCTTTCTATAACGATAGGCCATGAATCGTTCAAAGCTCTGAATAAATAGCACTCCTTTAACGGATATCAATTTCTCATTTTCCACACGCGTCAAACTAAAATGGCTATAGTTATTTAGGTGAAATGTTTACTTTTCAGATTGGTCATTACTCTTGGGAAATTATTTGTATAACTTACGGTACATGTGTATTAGCCGGTACCCAGGGACTGTTATCTTCCATTGTTTATAACCTGAAAACTGATAATTCAGACACTGATAAGACTTACCTTTTAATCATTTTAATGAAAATTTAAATATATAAAATATAATAATAAAATGGTAATCTAGAATCCTCTAGCCACGTTCATTTTCTTATATAAAAGTTGCTCTTTGTTTCTTTATCATTGCGTTTAACTGCTATAGGGTTAACCGGATGATGCTACATTGAGAGCTCTTAATTTCGCCTATCCAGGTTAAATTATGAGGGAGATAGATGATTATACATTGCTTTCCCTACGCTGTCAACGAAAACATCTTTTAAATCATTTTCAAAATCCATTTGATGACGTTTCTCACGTAATTTCGTCTTGGAATTATTCCGAACTTCTGGAAGTATTTCACAGCTTCTTCTTTTAAATACGACTATTCCAAAAGTGTTATTCTGTTCATTTTAAACAGGCAATGACAAAAGGAATAAGACTAAAACAATTATATTAATTAATAATAAACAATAACGCACACACAAATAAATCAAATGAGACGAGCGAGATGGATACTGACTTATACACAAGTACCTAACTTATAATACGGGAAACTGTTTATACATGGTATTTCAGAGTTAAGTAGCCAAACTGGAAATTCAAACTAAGGATCTCACAATAAGAAAAAAAATTCGTATGGAGGATGACTTCTATTGAATAAAGATTCGGAGCATGTATTAATCACTTAGAACATTTAATATGAATGTTGATGTTAACATTTAATGAATAATGTAGTTTTTTTTATTTACTACCATAATTCTTAGCGATGAAAATCTTAAGTTGTGAATATCTCCTAAATAAAGCGTTTTCAGACATACCGCCTTAGGAATTTTTTTTCTTGTTTTGAGACCCTTTGTTCGAATTTTCTGATCGGCTACTGAAATATAATAATATAATTCATTAATATTAATTATCATAAAAAGTACAAGATTATTGACAAAAAAATAGCACAAGTTCCAGGATTTCCAAACCTATTATTTACATTCTGCATATCATATTTGAAACGTAACGTAAAGAGGCATACCGTTATGCGCACCTGCTCACGTGAGCTAGCCACGTGTGGTGCACATGCAGAGGTAGCTGCTGATGACCGGACACTCCCTGCAGGAGACCTGATGCAAGAGGAAGCGGTTGCAAGGCCGCAACATTCACCGCCGATGATGTCCTCTTTATCTCTTGCAAATATCGCTTCCGACCGTTCCGTAAGAGCTTCCGTTCCTCTTCATCCGAACGACCGCCCGGATGAATCGGGTCGTTTCCAGTTTTATGGACACACGACTTAATGACTGCTAACTGATTAACCAACGGAAAGAGTTGTCCAAGCATTAAATTGATTAGGCATTCTTAAACATTTCAAAACTTTTTTTATAAATAAATATACGTATGTATCTTTATACATGGCACATTTTTTTTAAATACCCTTTTTTAAACTCTTGGACAAAACTGAAATTCAGCTCACCCATATTTATTAAACATAATGGGATGGATCCTACGGATCTATGACCCTCCAGGAGCTCACCTTGCCTCTACAAAGTGTGTACCCTCAACTGGAGTAAAAGAGTACATTCTCTACCACGTACTGATCCCCAAGATTCAATGTGTCGTAGTATAACAGTTTTGATAAATGAAGATTCAAAACAAAATAAAAATATGATAAATAATTAAAAAGGAATTTTTAAGATCATATCAAGGGAAAAATTCAACAACTCATTTTAAATATTCGGCCAATGATTTGGTCTATCAAAAAATAAAATAAACAAATTACCAAAAATTTCAAAATTATATATTTTTCTCTCTAATTATTAAGGCATTATCATTAGATAAGCATTTAAAATGATTTATTATAAACACTTCATGTAGGATGGATATTTATATTTCTTTACATAAATACACAAAATGAAAAAATATTTAAAAATAGATTAAAAATAGAATTGTACGTATTAAACCTGTATAAAAAATCTGTAGGTATAAAAATTTGAATTTATAAATTTTATAATTATATATTTTTCTACTGCATTAATGCTCTTATAGAACTTCATTTATTTTGAATATTATTATTTATAATTTTTAAATATTGAATTTTAAATTTATATTTCATTTAAAATAATGTATTTTATTTTTCATTTTCTTAAAACATGATTTTGTTTCACAAAATATTTTAAAATTATTTATTACTATACTGGTTTAATGTAAAATTTATATTTATAAGTAGAGCTTTCCCAAGAGTTCGATAATTAGTATATTAATAAATAAAAGTAGGGAGAATACAATGAGTTAAAAGAAATTACTTTATCAGTCAATAGTAATAAAATTTTATGGTTGCTTTGAAGTGCAGGTAGAACCGATTCATGAACTACTCAGTTACACTAATATAAAATAGTTATTTTTATTATTGATTTAGCTTTCAAATATATTATGTAATCTATTATACATTATATAATAGATTGCATAACTAAAATAACCAAGAAATAAGCTTGTTCCAATCTGACCCAAATCCAAGGTGTTGGGAGTCAGCCTTGACTTTTTTGGTGGTCCAATCAAAGATCAACCAGATTTTATAATCACATTGAGAAAAAACATTTTTTTTTTTAGTAAGCTAGCAAAAAATAACTTTTCGAAAACACACATACATACATAATGGGTAAGAGAAATCGATAGATGATTCCGTAGATGTAAACCTTAACATAGAAATGCTTAGTGAAATTCCACTCAAAATACATACAAAAACGAAATAATTATTCGAATGCAAGACTTACTCAAAATTTTTCATCTGTAATGCTAATGCCCATGCAACGGTTGATAAGTTTCAATATTTTATTGCATACCGAAATAATAAATAAAAACCTTTCATTTGGCTTTGAACATTCTTTAAGTCCATTAAAATAAACATTAAATCCATTACTATAACGAAAATCTGTTGTATACCAAGTAACATTAAACAAAATCTGCATTAAAAAAAAAGTATCTGTTATATTTAAAGCGTGTAATAAATTTACGTATGCCACTTCAGTATGGTCGATTTTTTTCTTTTTTAAACTAAGAGGTTCATTTACAAATAGACAGAACATTTTGAGAAGCATAGTTATTTGAACATTAAAATTATATTTCTATTTAATTTTAATATTTTGGGAGAAAAAAATCCCATTATACAGCCATGTCAATTATATAACTTCTTTAAAGTTATTTATAATTATTGTAGCGATACAGACAAATTGTTTTAAATCATTGATAATGGCATATATTTGTCGAAACATTTTTAAAGAATTATACAAATTAAGAAGATGAGATGAATGGATAATGGGTTTTTCCCAAAAATATTAAAATCAAAAATATTTATCGTCCAGTTTACATTAATTTAAAAATTATATTTCTATTGAAAACTCAAATTAGATTTTTTTCACAAAAAGAATTTTCTATATAACATATTGTAAAATCAAAGAATGCCCTAACTATAAAAAATATTTCATAAATAGTTATAAGTTAAAGAAGAAAAATAACTTAATGAAAGAATAATATATAAGTAACACAAAGGAGATTTTTTTAAAAGCACTGATTACATAATATGAATATTTGACAACCGTAATAATCAACTAAATATCTTTGTAAAAGAATTTTAAAGAAATTCAAGTCTCAAATATATACATAAAACCACAGGTTTATTTAACAATTCAATAACGAATGAAGGCAGTAATGTATGATAATATTAAGCATGATGTATGGATTTTGTAAAGAATACAGGAAACTTTGATTTTAAAATGGGACAAGGCGAATATGCTAATTGGCGAACTGATCTACTCCTCTGAAGGTCGCCACACGGAGATGGCTGTCAAGTCAGTAACACTGTATTCAACCGCAATAAGTTTTTAGAACGTTCCAAGTATATAAATTAAATCAAATATATCATATTAATTTTATGTGAAATGTTTATAAATGCATTTAAATAAACGTTATAAATATCTAATTTATTAAAGAATCGGTAGCACACTTAGAATATGAAATGTATTTACTAACATTGTTCACAAAAATATAATAATTAATTAAAGATATAAAAGTAATTGAAAAATAACTTAATGAAAGAATAATTTATAAGTAATACTAATTGGATGTTATTTTGATATACTTGCATATTTCTAAACGTATTGATGATAACAGTAACCAAACACCTTCTCCTCTTGGTATTAACTTAAAAGGAAAATTATTATATATTGTTTACATTGTTTTAAATTATATTTTAAAAATATATATTATATACATAGTTTCATCTATAGTGGACAGTAAAATAATTTACTCTATATTATAACTAATAACATTTTTTTATTACAACTTTTATTGATATATTATTTATCGAGAAAATAGATAAGAAATTGAGTCGGCGAATAATAAAAATTATAACTCTAAAGTAGTAATATTATTACTTGTTCAATGACATTATTTATAATAGAGTATAATGACTGTAATTTATTACATTTCATTTTTAATTTAAATAATCTATATAAAGTAATTGAATATTTTTGAATCTTTTTCAAAACGCTTTCTTCGTGTTCTTACATTTTTTCACAGTTCCAAACTGAATATTTTTTTATTGTAAATTTAATACTGTACATATTTAATTTTTCAAGGCATTTTTTTTACTGTATTGGCCAAATTCTACTGCAATTACTTATAACCATATCTGATTACAATATTCCTAATCTCTCTAGGTTACTTTCAAATATATTTCCCGTAAAACTATGGAGCCTTCTTTATACAAGTAGGAAACCTTTATTTTACATAATAGAGGGCAAAATACATATAAAATGTCTTTTATTTATTAATAATACAATTTTTATCCATAATTTCGTTCATTAAAGTTGACATTAATATAAATCACCAATCGATATGACGACCATTGAACGCTGATGGCCGCCTAACACAGATAGCCTGGGAAAATACTTGACATCGACGTGGGAATGACATCCAACGAAGCCCCCTTCCGAGAAGGTAGAACTAACATCTTAACTTGATTGTTCCAGGTTCAGAAGAAGAAAACCCATTGTTTTCCATGAAATTGGAAATACTCGAAGGAACGCTAGGAAGAAAAACTCCAGTAGACAATGAACATCAATCTGCGAAATTCACCACCGGCAGACCTACATTGATCCCCGCATGTCCGATGAAAAAACCCATCCGACAGCATTCCCCGGGAAGGGCAAATTGAAGCAGTGAAGACCATTTCCAAGAAGGCAGGTCTAATTGTCTCCAAGATAGCCCTCCTGATTACCCCAACACGTAAAGTTATCCCGACATATACCTAATGATTGTCCTTGTTCTAAACCTAAGGGAGGAGTTATATCTGGAATAAAATGGAAGAATAAAACAGCTTATTAACTCTTTGAAAATACCGCCACGAAGCAGCTGCAACCATTGTTAGGTTTGAGTCCATAGTAATCAGTAGTCAAGGGGAAACGGCCTATGAAGATTTTTTTTTAAATAACCCACGAAAGGTCTTGACGTGGTAGAATCTATACAGTTTCCAAGACAACGGTTGTGCAGGAAGGTGATTTGTCCGTGATCCCACTCGATCGCCAGGTATCCCCCTAATTACCCTATTGATAGAGGCTGAATGAGCCCCAGTATAGTCGGCAGGTCAGACAGGATTCATCCGTGGTTATTAACAGGTTTAATAATTTATCTGCCACAACTGAATTTGGATCTGGGAGCCTCAGCAGAGCAACAAGCTGAGCTACCCCTTCTTGGTCTTAGAAATATCAGTTGCGATTACTTTTGCTAATTACAGATAACACTTTGTTTTAACATTTACATTGATTATGAATTTACTCATAACAAATAAAAAAGATAACATGGACAATGAACAAAGCCATAGAACAAAAATTGTTTACCTTGTTTGGAATTATTAATTCTTATTACTACTATAAATATACGGTTTATTCACTAAATAAATACCAATCAGAAATAAATCAATTAATTATAAATGAAAATCCAGAATAATTTTTATGATTTATTTTTTGGAAATTCCTTTAAAACAACTTCATAAATAATTAATTTATTGTGGTGCAATACACGCGGTTTTGATTGAAGACTTGTAATATTTTAATTTTCTATCCCAACATAATCTTGTCTTTGTGAATCAGCACTGATATATTCCATGGGAATGCATTTAGCAATTACGCATTAACATGACGAATTAAACAATAAAATAAACATTACTGAATATGGACCATTAATATTCTTGATTTACACATTTTATAAAGGTGAATGCAAACTAAATTTAAATATTCTCACATTAAAATCAAATTGCAAAACCAGGCATTAATTCTTTACCAAATAATGAATTAAAGTTTTTTCAACATGATATTTTGAAATTCATTAATAGAATTATGCACATGTTTACACAATTCCTAATCTATAAACATAAAACATTTAACTCTGTTAAAACATAAATTAATTCCATGAATATTGCTGGAAATTTTTTTTTAAAATGTGTTTGAATAATTAAGAAATAAAAATTGGTTGTCTGATTATTATTTGTCCATGGATATTTTCTGTAAATGGCATTATAAAATATTTAAGAGAGGAAATACGCTTCTAATAAATTTCTACTGTTTTAAGGAAGTACAAAGTTTAATCGATTCCCAGGTAAACAAATATTTCTTAATTACATACGACAATAGACTTCAAATCAAATGATAAATATAAAATAAAGAATTAATTTTTAATTAATTTAAAAGAATTTCCGATTAGTCGTAGCAGGATAAAGTGATGTAAGAATTAACAAAGTAAAGAATACCTAGAAATAATAGTTATTTATTTGACAAGTGAGAAAAGTGCCACTTTATATCCTCGAATTTTACCACACGAGCCGAAGGCGAGAGTGGTAATTAAACAAGGGTGTTATAAGCACTTTTCTGACGTGTTAAATATTACATTTTTCCTGCAAACATTTAAAAATTAAGAAATTAAAGGTGAAACTTTAGATTTGTTAAAACTAAACTAGCGCATTCTCTTACAATTTTCTATTACTAGCCATGCAAATCATAACACTAGGACGGTGTGGAGGTTTTAAGGTTATATTAAATATCGCTATAAAATCGCTTCAAAATAAATAAAATATATCTTGAATTTAATATAAAATAGTTCTAAAATTATTTATTTTAACATTTTAGGGATATAAAATAAATAATATTATAATACCACCATTTAACATTTAAAATAACAGTTCTGATTGTCAAATTCGATCTAGGTGGCTGTTACTTTTCCTCACTAGTGAGGGAAAGTGGTTTTCCCTCACTAGTGGGGGAAAGTGGGAATTTCCACATCAGTTTTAGTTGAGTAATGGATAGCATACTCAATGGTTGCAGGAAAATGATTTCTCCTCAGAATTATTTACTACTATATTAGCACTTAAAGAAAATACCTTGATGCGAATTAGTCAACTGGTTATAATTACAGATATTTTTTGTTCTGTCTTACCAGTAATATATTATGTGTCAAATAATATCACACATTTTCAGCAACC